>JARHVA010001468.1:1505000-1830000 GCA_037957365.1 Torreya grandis
TTAATATGACTGAAAGCATAAAAGCAAAATGCCCCTTTTCAGTTGTAGCAAAATGCCCCTTTCCATTTGTATTAAAATTATTTTTTTGTAACACTTTGTTTGAAGAATTGGTTAAACCATTGAGTAGTTGATATTTTGACTGCAATTCAGACTGTTACATTCGCAAACTGGCATTTCAAAGCTGATTTAATATTCTATACGTTTTTTGTACCATCCAATTCTGTCTGTTCGGCTTGATATATCGTTGATTTCTACTGGTAAAAAATGTGAGGCGCTCAAATTTCCAATAGCTATTCAATCCATCATTCTGCTGTCACACAATCTTGACCATTTGATTTTCCCTTTTCAAATACTAGACATCAATTTCATTCTGTATTTTTCCTATCAGATGTGCATGACTAGCAAATTGTGGTCCTTACGAACGTTTTGTCCAAAGAATTGGTCAAATGCTTATAGAGTCCATAACTGGGCTCTTATATTGCAATGTTGCATTCCAAAACGAATGCTGTATATTTATATAATTCATAATGTAAAATTTCATATCTTCAAACTATGTAATAATATATCATTGGTTTCCCCCATTAAAGGGATAAGCGTAAAGAAGGTTAACAAGAAAAAGGTAAAATGGGAACCCCTTACACAGGTACTGTTGGCCATTTTTTGGCCTACATACCAAAATTTTGCCCAAGTGTGAGAGGGTGAGCATTCAAGCAAGACTTCGGGTTGTTACACAACAGAGGACTTCGGGTTTTTGGAGGGAGAAGTCTTCGGGTTTTTACAAAAGACAACTTATTTCACTTTATGAGTAATCAGCACTTGAAACCCCTCAACAGAGGTAATCCGAGTTGGAAAACTCGAATTACTCTTGACAGTGCAAATCAGAGTTTGAGAAGTGCTTTGCTTATGAAAGTTTTATCAGCAAAAGTAATCCGGGTTGGAAAACCCGAATTACTCTTGACAGTGCAAATCGGGTTTTGAGAAGTGCTTTGCTTATGAAAGTTTTTTCAGCAGAAGTAATCTGGGTTGGAAAACCTGAATTACTCAGGATAGTGCATTTCGGGTTTCTCAGGGTGAATAACTTATATTTTTTTATAAGTAACAAGCAGTGAAAAATCCGAAGTAGGTGCCAGTGAAGAGTCCGAAGTTGCAGACATTGGAGAACAAGCAAATAGACTCGGACAAAAAGCCCAAAGGAATTCATTCGGAAAAGTTCAAAGGACAAATTAAAAAATTCGAAGGGCATTGTACCCTTCGGAGAGGACGTTTCCAAAAAGCTCGGGGGCCCTCCAAAACGCCCAGGGGCCTTAAAGAAAAAAGTCCGAAGGAAATTGAAAGACATAAAACCCAAATAAAATATAAGCAAAGGCAAAAGGAAGTTTGTGGGAGGACATCCTTCAAAAAAATTGCAAACATAATAATTCGAGGAGCTTGACAAGAAATCTGCAGAAAAGGAAATGACAAAGCCATGGGAGATAACATAAAATTCCAAAGGGCAGGAAATGAAAATTCTGAAAGAAATAGGAACAAAACAAAGGTAAAGACAAAAAGTCCGAGGAAATGAGACAACAAAGAATCTTGAAAGAAATAGGGGGTAAACATAAAGTCCGTAGGAAAAAGAGAAGTCAATAGGAAAAAGATGAGTCAACAGGAGATAGTCCGAAGGAAATCCAAAGAGAGGTCAACAAGAATTCTGAAGGAAATGCAGCCAAGGTAAAGCCAAGAAATAAAGTCGCAAGAAAGGAAAAAATCCGAAAAAGAAGCCAATAGAATTCCGAAAGGAAATAATTAAAAAAACAAAGGCAAGATAGAGTTCCGAAGGAATAATTGGACTTGGACAGAAAATAGACACGAACAGGCAGACCAAAATAAAAGGAAAATCTATGCAAGCAAAGGCTATTTTCGGTTGATTGGTCAAAGCTTCAGTTGACTAGTTTTTTAAGTCAAGCTCATCTCCAATCAACTCGTGCTTTCAAACGTTTCAATTCAACGTTCAATGTTTCAATTGGAATTCTGATTTTAGCATGGTGTAGATTTCATGCATGCTCTTGTTGGTTCACTTTCAAATGTTTCAACAGCTCGAGGGGAGTTCCAAATTCGGATGTGGAGTTGATTGTTCTTAATTTAGAGTTGACTAATTGACGAGTGTCACATCCACTCGTGTTTTCAATGCAAAGGAGAACTTTCAAATGTTCCAACTCAGCTTTGAAATGGTTCAAGCTTAAGTCAAGACTTCCAAGGTTTGCGTAGATTTCATATATGTTGAAAGAGCATCCCAAAATTAGCCACCGTCCACTTCAACGCCAAGGATTCTTCATGCAAGACAAAAGACAAGAGAGACAAATTTGGAAGGCTCATGCCAAGGCCAATTGGACTTGAGCTAATGAAAGAGTTGTCTCCTCTTCTATTTTCAGCGCCACCTCTTGGCTATTGTGAATTTTTTATATTAATGACTTTTCAGTGTTGTAAAAATCATCCCTCTTTTGGCAAGAAAACTTCTGTCAAAGATTATGTTGTAACCATTTTCAAAATCAATAAAAAATAATTGTGTTTTTTCAATTTTCAGCAGCTGGTATAGTGTACTTTTGTTATAGATTTGCCTAAGTGATAGATTATCTTTCTTCCTTGTCAAATCCGGATTCATACCTAGTTACTAATTGGTCATTTATGGAGGTCACGTTCTGTGTTTGAATGTCTTTTGTTGAGTTTATAGTGGATATTAATGGATATTTAGTGCCTTTCATCAGGTCTATTTTTCTCATTTCCCTCAAGCTTAGATCATTGGATTAAACAATTTCATGAAATACTTATGTGTATTGATCAATTGGAGTTGAAGTTCTGCCTCTTCCTTGTCTGAATCAATGTTCTTAGAAGCTCGATTTGAGTGGATCAAGCAAATTAGGTGTATCACCATTTTAGCCAAGATTTCCTTTCAAGTTCTTCCTTCCCTTTTTCCCATGCAGTTTGTAGTGTAAAAGTTGAGATCCTCATAAATACATCTTACAAGTACCAACATTCTCTAGAGGTTCTTCTCATCATTGAGGCATCCACCCTCATGAGAAGATCCCATTGTTTCAACTGAAGCGAGGATTAGTCATTTCAGCACGTTTTTGATCAAGCTGCAACTCCAGGTTGACAACACGTACTACAAAATAAACTTCGATGGGGTGTCCAGAGGCAACCAAGGAAAATAGGAACAAGTTGTTTGCTTAGAGATGACAAAAGCTCCTCTTTTTATGTCTCATTGATTTTGATGCCCAGGGACACTAATAATGAATTAAGAGCAGTTTTTAGTGGTGTTATTAATGGATAAAAAGACAATCCTAGTGAGGGAGACTAATACCATGATGGAGGCGGCGACTCTCAGCTGGGAGTTGGAAAGTATATTAAAAGAAGCTAGTTGCGTAGTTCCATCACTCAAGTAATTCGCTTCCAACATTGCTATTGCAATGCAGATGAACCTGTTGATCTTTTAGCCAATGTTGAAGTAGGCCAAGATCTTTGTGAAAGAATGTCTAAGCACAAAGGACTTGGCGATGATTTATGTAAAAGGTCTTAGCATAGTGAAAGGAGGATCCTAAGGGGTGAACTTGGTTACCGTTTCATAAAACTCAATTTGTTATACATCCTCGGAAAGCAAATCCAAAGGTTTGTGAGAGGAGTTCGAGCGATGATTATGGACGGTTTAACTAAGCAAAGATACTCTTATGAGTAGGTGGGCAGATTCAGAGAGGATGCCTTCATTAAGGATGTTGTTGGATGTAGAGCTGTAAGGACAAATTAGTCAACTTTTTTTAGGAGTCATGACATTCATGACAAACCCACACTTCCCAACGATGCTTAATAATTACATAGAGGTGTTACCAATTCTTCTATTAGCCGTGGGATGGAAGTAAATTTTCATTAGTGTTTGTTAATCAATCTAGTATAAATTAAAAAGGGGAATTAGAAAGCAAAAGATTGGTGGTAAGTAAATGTAGGAAGGGTCTTCACGTCAAGGGCTCATATCAATTTCAAATCGATTTTATACTACATACTATTTAGTTTCGACAACTAACTTGAGAAATGGCATTGTATTTAATTCTCCTAAATTAGATGATAAAATATAAGCCGACATATAAGTCAAGAGAATTAAAGTATTAAGTCATTTCTTTAGTTAGTTGTAGCAACCAGTTGAGGTTGAGTTGTTGGGGTTACCCTGAGTAGTGTGGCTAGTTCTAGTTGGCAGTTAAAGATTAATGGAATACATTTTAATTGAAGTAAATTTATCATTTGAGACAAGATGAGAGTACCTAAGTTATTACATTGCTAAGTAAATTGTTCGTTCTTGATTGAGTAAAGGTGGTTTGAGAGAGAGAGAGAGAGAGAGAGAGAGAGAGAGAGAGAGAGAGAGAGAGAGAGAGAGAGAGAGAGAGAGAGACTTGGTGCAGGTCTGATTTTATAGTTGGTTGTGACAAAAAAATGGAGTTAAAAAATGCAATTCCATTGGAGCGGTGGTGTTATTGTTTAGAATGGTAGATATTAGACCAAAATGATGTATTTAGTCAAGTTTTAAGGGATGGGTTCACTATGGAGGTATATTTCAGGGTTAAATTCAATATTTTTTTTTTCCTAATACATAACTTTGAGACATCATTGGGTTGAAGTCGATTGAGGACACAAATGCGGGCTCTAACTCCCCAAGCATGTATAGGTTGCATCAATGGACTTGGGTTTATGGCTTGCGTGCTTTGAGGGCGTCTACCAGGCTAGAGGGTAACTTAACATGGTGTATGGTTTTGAAATTGAGTCTCCTCAATATAAACAAACCCATTAGCCATTACATCACAATCCTTCGGACAAATTTTAGTTTCTTAAATTTACTAGGTTTTTTCTTAAAAAGATGTATGAAAAGAAAAATATAAGTTTTAAAATGCTTTTAAGAGTTCAAAAGTTAGTATCGAGATTTTTTTGGGATAGAAACAAGGTTCCCAAGTCCAAAAACATATTTTCTATGTTGAATTTATCTTGTAAAAAGTTGATTTTAAGAGGGAATGTCCATATTTGGCTTCATTTTTAAAAAAAAGACTACCCTAAATTTTATTTTTGGATCAATATACATTCACCAAAACACAATGAATTATGTGGAAAAGAACAATCACTTCCATTGTTGGCAACATGCTAATCTAAAATTATATGGTGTCACCAACAACCTCAAAGGTAAATACTCAACATGCCCATCATGATTATGCTTGGTGCCTTTCAAAGTCTTAAGATTATTTCCACTAATTGAGTTGTGATCATCAAGAGATCATGTTTGGAGAATGTTTTGGAGGTCATGAGGCCGAAACTGATTTCCTTCACCATATTCGAGCTTGTACAAGCACAATGTTGTTGAAAAAGAGTCTTCATATGCAAATTAGGCATATCACATGGGTTGCGAGAAATAATAGAGAGTACACCATTTTCTTGCATAATTGCTCATGAGTTATTACCTAGATGAGGATACACCCAGATTTAAAGGCACAAGATGGAAGCGTATTTAAATTGGGATGCCTCTAACATGTTCTGAGTAGCAAATTTCATTGAGCCATGAACACACATTGGTCTACGCTAATATTCACTAACTAAAGATCGGTCTTAAAACTATTTTCAGAATTGGAGGTGGTTGGGCATCCATATATAAGAGAGTGTTTTAGAGTATACAATGATGATTATTTCTTCGCATCTTCTCAAATGGTTGAGTGGACTTCCTTTTTCATTGTATACAAATCTAGAAGCGTGATCTAGGGTCATTTTTAATTTGTAGTATGACTCTAAAACCACCTGTAATATATGGACACTCAACAATATCTTGGTCGGAATCATATGAATACAATTATAGCTTTAAGGGTTACCATATGTTTTTGAATGCCAAATTTTATTACACTAGTTCATCTAGTATGAATGAAAGTGCAAATCATAGAAGCACATGGTGTCATCAAAGAGATCTATCTCTCGAATGTTATTTGGTTTGTTATGGTCTTGTCATTTTCCATTGAAACATTTTACTTTATTGTCTGTACCAATCCAGTCTCTATGTGTATACCCAAGGATAGAAACTAGTATCATAGTTCATATGTTTTCACTCTATCTATTATCCACCATAACATTGTGTATAGGATGTAAGTCAATAAAAGTATGAATGCACAAAAGAGCATTGGTAAATAATAATTAATAATATTTTGTTCCTTGAATGTGATCTTAGGTCTTTGTACTTGTGTATTTGTAATTAAAAAATTAAACCATTGATAGGATGAGCCTCCTCCACTTTACAAGCATAGAAATTCAAGGGAGGATATGCATTGTAAGTCATGTACCATAGGATTAGTCTTGGTTTTCTTGTGCCACATGTTTTGGAAATGGATGCACTATCATGCTCACCATGCCAAAGACCTAGTTTAGAACTTACATTGTTTGTATCATCTAGGGAACCTTCCTTACCATGTAGGACTAATTGAAACATTCAATACTAGATTTAGAAAATATATTCTCTATCTCAATGGAATCTGTAATACCTTGGCCACACTAAGTCAACCTCCTATATATTGAGTGTAAATCCCTCATCAAAGACCCTCCCTCCATACCCACACTTAGTAGGGAGTACTATTGCCTTCTTTGATGTATGAAATGAAAGTTTCTTGCATCTTGATGGCTTTCACTCCTTGCTGATCTCCACCACTCTCCTAATACTTTTTGGCGTACTCTTCTCCCAAGAGAACCCACCATTTTTGACATCACACCCGAAGCTTGGGTCTCTTATGCAAGTTCCCTCTATGATGTTCCAGCCCATCTTGCTGCCACTGCGCCCAGTCCTCCACCATCCTATGTTTTCTCCAATTCCTCTGTCAAGAGAGCTATTTTGAAATTATGCACCAACAAAGTAGCTGATTGTGAAGGTATCAAAGTTAAATTCATCAAATACGGTAAGGATTCCCTTGCCTTTCTCTTTGCCACGCTTTTTAATCAGGTGGTGTATTCATGGTTCCCTCAGTCATGGGCCCAACACATCATTCACCTTATTCATAAGTCTTGGGATCCCTCCATCCTTGGCAACTACAAGACCATTATGATTGGGCATACATTTGCTAAACTTTATGCCATAGTTTTAAATGTGCAACTGTCAAAATACTTGAAAAGGAATAATATCAGAGCTTAGGGGTGGGTTGGCTTTAGAAGGGACCACCAAACTATTGACCTGTAATGTCCCTTACTTAGGGCCTCTTTTTGTTTCTACACAACTCTGATATATAGCAAATAAAGCTCTGATACCACTGTAAAATCCCCAACCAATTGTGACTGAAAATTGCCAAATTTTCAGTGTTTGGTGCTTGGGAATTTTGTCAAACACTTGCTGGTCTGTGTTTTCAATTTGCTGCTCTGATTGGTTTTCAAAATGTTTTGAAGAGATTTTCACTTGTCTTGAACAATAAATTGATAAGCAAACAGGGTAGACAATATAGCAATGATAAACAATGCAAATTGAAGCCAACCCAATTCTTTTTATTTAATTTTCTGAGTACAAATCAGTCTGATATAAATGTGCTTCAGACTTATAATAATGGCCAAAATGATCACATACAAGCAATAGGATAAAAGGAACCTGATTACAATTGAGTGTAGATGAATCCTCTTCAACTCTGGATGATGAATGCCTTCAAATGATATGAATTTCTAAGTTGTCTTCAGACTGGTATACTTCAGATCAGACTTGCATATCTTCCAAAATCCACCTCCAAATGAATATATGTCAATGCCAAAGTGTTAGGAAATGTTGGGCGCCCCTTTTGGATGATATTTGATATTTTTTTGGACCCTTTTAATGCAAAATCGCCCCACTTCAAAGTTGCAGACCTGCCATGGATAAACCTTCAAATCTGAAATAATCTCCACAACCTTTGGATTCTTTAGCATAAACAAAATGTTCCTTGGACTTGGTCACTCCAAATGGCACTATGCTTGATGTTGAAAACCCTCTTAGGTGACCAAAACGAACTTGGAAGTGTGGCTGTTCTCAGAAATTACAGTCATATATTCCTCCTTATTTACAACTGTAATGGCCTTCCAAAGGTCTCCAAACTTGTCACAAATCTTCCCTAAGGAAGGGCAATCCCTTTGGTAACACTATCACTTGCAAACACTTCCTTAAATATTGAAATCAAGCCATTCCAATGGGACTGAAACAAAATTACAGTCAACCCTAAATATTTGCATACTCACCAAAATAGACCTCCATTGTCTTGAGAATGTTCTCCCAGCTAGGGCGTTTCAATTGGATGTTCTTGTTGCTTCAACAAACACCTAGAATGAAAGATTAGAATTCATTGCCATAGCTGCCATGAAAGTCTTCAGATTATGCAATGTAAACCCTTGACCAAAGCTTGTCGATGATGCCCAAATGAAGAAGCTGAATGCTTCCTCCTCAAAGTGCAACCCTTCAGATGTTATTTCACACCCTCAGTTATGCTTCCAATGGAGGTTTTCGTCTCCAATGGCTATTCTGCAGAAACCCTCGTCTCCACAAGATGAATCAATCAAAATATTATTCATTCAACTGGATGCCGAGAATGAGCTCTTGCCTTTCCTTTTATTCTTTTCTTAAGAGAGCTGAATCACCTTCCTGGCCAATGTGGGATAAAAGATTTATTCCCACATTAAATTATTCACTTAACGCACTTTATTATGTTAAAGTGACTTTATTATTATAAAGTTACTTTATAACTTTATAATAATATTAAAATATTAAATAAATCACTTAAAGTCACTTAAACTTTAATATCTCTCTCATCATTCATTCGATGCACGAGCCGTCTGAAGCTGTCGACTGAGGAAGTGATTCTGAACACTATCAATCCATACTGCCAAAAATAGCAGGGGTCCCACGCTGAGTGCTGAATATTGCTAAAAATAGCAACTCAGGCTAGAAGTGTCCGAATGAGCCTGAACGAAAGCCAACTGATCAAGTACTGACAAACTGAAGCTGAGCCAAGCTCCATCAAGAGACCCTCTAACCATGCATATTAACCTACGAGGGCTAAGAATAGGCTAAATCCACCGAACTCTAATGCTCGCAAAAATGGGGACATTACATGACCACATCTTTACACTTTGAGCAACCATTAAAGAAGCTCGTCATAGGTCTTCTAAAGTCTTTTGTTGTTTTGTTGACTTCAAGAAAGCCTTTGACTCAGTTCTAAGACACCTACTTTTACAGAAGTTGAAAGATTTCGGCATCCCATATTTCCTGATTACCATAGCTTGGAGGCTTTATGAGACAATCATTAAATTGATTTTGAGACCTCATAGAAGATCATGATTTGGCCTTACCTTGTGCATTTCTAAAAGTTAGGACATTTTGAAAGGCATTGTTTAAGGCTTATAATATAATGTTTATTTGTAATTTATGAAATTTTGCTAAAAGCAAAGGTGTCATCTATCTTAGGCACCACCCTTGCTAATATTGAGGGTACAACATTTAATGAAAGTGGCATATTCGATGGCTTGAGCTAGAAGGGGAGGAGGATAAGCCCACATTCAATACAGTTTTGCCTACCTGAGGATCAAAAGATTGTCTTGCAAGTTAAAGGATGAAAATGGTTTTCGTTTTTTCATTGCTCATTTGATTTTTGATAGCGAAGCCTTGCAATTGTTTTGTCCACGAACATTGCGAAGGTGGTTTATAGCATAGATGAAATAATCAGCGAGTAATCATCAGTTGGTTAGTTACTTCCCATAAATTCCTACAGGTGAGTATTCACCGCTCAAAACTACCAGAAAGTCTTGTCGGTTACTTGCCGATTACTCATGAGTAACTAACGAGTAACTGTCGGTTACTTGCTAGTTACTCACTAGTTCCTATGCACACGGTTTCCACGTGAAAAACCTAGCGGAACTATAGGAAAATTGTGGGAATGGCTTCAAACACTGAAAATACATGGAATTTTGTCTTATAAATTACAACACGCCTCTCATTTCATTCACACAAGATTTGGAGCATTCGAGAGCGGATTGGAAGGAGAATTGAGTAAAAAGATTTTCAGGTTAGTGCATTTTTTTTTAAAAAAAAAAAAATTCCCAAGCATGTAAATTAATTGTAATTTAATTAAAAACATGTTTGATAAATATTTTAAATTTTGGTAATCAAATTTGATGCATTCTGTTTTAATTTCATGTATTCGGTCAAATTTCATGCATTCCGTTAAATTTTAGTGTTTAGTATTTACAATTTATGCTTAGTTTTTTTAAAATTTTGATTAAAATTATTATTTTTTATCTTTTGGCATTATGGTTAGTTTTTGTTAATCATTACAATTTATCTATTATTATTTTTAACCATTTTAAATTATAGTTTTCAATTTGTTTGTTAAAATTTTAAATCATAAATATATTTTTATTTTTATTTAATAGTTTATTATTATAATTTATTTATCGTATTTTAATTAATAATTTGTATTAAATATTTTTAATTTTTTAATTTTTAATATTATTTTCAACATGTTTACGCTTTGCAGGTTATTCGTTAGCAAATAATAGCATCTGGTAGTGTATCAAGTATAGATTCAATCAGTGGTAACCAATCGGTGCCCCCTAATACTCACACTGGTGCTTGGAAGTATGTCACGGGGGTTGGAATGTCCTAGATGATTTTAATTTATAACTTTTGCTCAAAGAGGATGTCAGGTGGCATCAATCGCATGAAGTACCATCTTTCATGTATTCTTTGCGACGACGTCACACCCTGTCCCAATGTCACTAAAGAGGCAAAACAAGAGATGATGGTGGAGCTTGCATCACTGAATAAAAAGAAACTAGAGACGACAAAGATGCAAGAAGCCTTAATAGTGACCATTGGTTCGACATTAACAGAGAAAGAATCAACAACAATGACAGAAATTGTGGTTTATAGTTGTGGTCCACACAAATGCTATGACACATTTTCATTGGCTTCGACTCAGTTACACTCATTTTTTATGTCTAGAAACACACTTGGGGCACAACCTTCACTCCAAGCTATAAGATGGAACAAATACGTACTTACAAAAGTAGAAAGCTTATGTAATTTTTTGGTACTTCAACAACTTTTCTTTCAATATAACGAAGAGTTTGTACTAAGTATATTTGGTTACAATATTGACAGTTGTAGGGAAAGGTTACAAGGCACCCTCTCCAAAAGACTTGAGCGAGAAGTTGCTCAAAAATATAGTTGAAGATGCAAAACTAATTGTCGAAGATCAAAAGAGGTTGTGACGTAAGTTTGGATGCACCATTCTTTTCGATGGATGGATGAATAGAAAGAATCACATCCTCATCAACTTTTTGGCATCTTCAGATAGTGAGTTAGTTTTTTAAGTTTATTGATGCATCAAGTAAATAAAATATGCAAAAACTTTGATTTTGGTGCTAGTAGAGGTTGTTTTGAAGGTGGACATCGAGAATGTTGTCCAAATTATCATAGACAATGTAGCAACATATGTGGCAGTTGAGAGACTTATTAGAGAAAGACATTCATCTCTCTTTTGGATGCTTTGTGTAGCTCATTGCCTTGATCTTATTTTGGAGGATAGGTAAACTTGATTGGGTGTGACCAGTTATAAAAAAAGGTAGAGAAATAAAAATATATATCTACAATCACCCTTGGGTTCTCAACTTGATGAGAGATCACACCAAAGAAAAAGAGCTTGTTCGAGCAGGGGTCACCAGGTTTGCAATGAACTTTCTTACATTGCAAAGTTTTTGCAATTTATTGACTCCTTTGAAGTAGATGTTTATGTCTCAAGTATGGATGGACTCATCCTATTCCAAGAAAGTTGATAGAGTAAAGGTTGGGAAAATAATTTTTAGTGAGATCTTCGAAATAAGATTGATAGAGATTGTCAAGGTAACTTGAAATTGCAATTTAAATTGCAAGTTGTTTCCCTTGTTTTCAAAATTTTAAACTTAAAGTATTTATTTTATAATTTATCTATAAGTTTGTAACACTAACTTTAATTTATTTATAATTTTGTAATTGTCTGATCTTTTGGTGAGAGTTTTGCAATTGGTGGATGGAGAGCAAAATCTAATGGATTATATTTATGAGGCCATGGATAAGATCAAAGAGGTTGTCCAAAACTATTATAGAGGGGATCGTGTTAGATTTGATTTTATTTGGGAGTTGATTGATCGGAGGTGAAACAATTAACTCCACCAACCCATCTATGCAACAGAGTACTCCCTGAACCCCAAGTTTTTCTACTCTGATAGCTTCATAGATGCTAGTAGAGAGGTTATGGAGGGGCTCTCAACATGCATTGAGAGTATGGCACCTGATGTTGAAGTGAGGGACCTCATTACTGCAAAGTTGTAGAACTACAAGTAGGCAAGGATAAGGCTCTTTTTTTCAACACTAGCTATTCGAGGGAGAGGCACACAGTCACCATATAATACAAAATGAAGTCTTAACTTGTACCTTACTAGTTATATATTTACAATTATTAATTTTTTAAAAAGTTTTGAATATCTTATTTATAGGGTTGTGGTGGGAACATTAAGGTGGAAATACCCCAAATCTTTAAAGGTTAGCCCTCCAAATTTTATCTCAACCTTATAGCGCTTCTGGATGTGAGTGCAATTGAAGTTTGTTTGACTCTATTTATATGAAGCGCAATAAGTTGAGCTAACAACGATTCAATGATTTGGTTTTTGTGCAATACAATATGACTTTGTATAAATAAGTTGGAGAATGCATCAAAAGAACTTGTCGATCTAGATGAGATCGATCCCTATAGCAATTGGATTGCACAGGAGGAGGGGCCCCCATGTTCAGAGAGGAGATTATTAGTTTCAAGAGGCAAGCTTTGGAGGGTGCAGCTGAAGTAGAAGTAGAGATTGGATTGGAGAACATCCTTGAAGATGACGCTGAGGCAGAGGTAGAGGTGGAGCCACAGGGGCAAGTGCAGCCTTCAAAACAGAGTGAGGTGGAGCACTCGAGTGAGAGGACTAGAGTTTCTCAGTCTCTCTTAGTTTTCTATAGAGCATGGAAGAGAAAATTATAGATTATTGTAATTTGTACTTATAAATTCTTGTATAAGACTATAAGTTTATAAGTATCACTGTAGTTTATGACTCTGTTGTATTCGTATGATTATTTGATTTTGTACTTTATTTGTATTCAAATTTAATAGAAAACATTTTTCCAATGTTTTATAGCCTTCATTTTTTTTGTTTTTGCAATTTTTATTTTTTTTGATAAATTCAAGTATTTTTTACCTGTGTTAGATATTGTCAATTATTCGATCGAGCGGGTTGAATAACCATCGGTTACCCATTTTGGCACCTTGGAGAGTACTCACCCCAACCAGTTATGCGGACTGTGGTTTATAAGATTGATTCAATATTCTAGCTTGATGTTAAGGATATTTATAGGTATGAGCTTCAATAATTATCTCTTGGTCTTAGACAATGAAATTAAATTTGTTGAGTATCACAATGTTTCTAATTTCATTGTAATTCATGGTTTTTGTTCTTGTCTCAACATGTTTGTTCAATGGCAAGACTCATAAATGCATGAATGAAAAATTATTTACCTTGTTTCTTTTATGAGTATTTGAATAAAAGTATTTTTTTTCTCAGAGACATTCCTTTTGAAGAATGAGATCACGTTCTTTGTATTTTGTCTAGGTGTCAAGAATGCTTATGAATTTTAGACACAATACCTTCTTTTCTTTCTAATGAATGATTATATTCTCATTCAAGTTTTGATATATGATGACTTGGATTTGAATTTGATGAAAGATTCTTGGTTTTTGCTTGACTTGAAGGTTTATTGGTTGAAGATTTGAGACTTGGATTTTGATTATAAGTTGATAAAAGCTTGTCTTGATTAGTTTCTATCATGTTGCTTACATTGGTTTGTGAGTTTGAGCTCTTGTGGGTTTTGTTGACCAATTTTTGGTCCTATAGGCCAAAATTGGGCACCCCCTCCTTTTTCTTTGCAAGAGTCATTCAATCCATGTTTTGGCTAGTTCATCCCTCAACAACCTTGTGCAAAATATTCTCTGTCAGACCATTTTCGATGAAAAAACCAAGTGTTTTCCTCTTTGGTGCATTTCGGGCTTGTTGGGTGACTTTACTTGTGAAAGGTTTATAATCTAAGTTACTTGCAAAACCTGATTTGGTCTTGATAGACCAAATCGGGTTTTCCAAACAAATTTACTTGTAAAACCTTCATAAGTCAAGCTGTTGGACAAACCTGATTGGGTCTCTGAAGTGCATTTCGGGTTTTGCGGACCACTTTACTAGTAAAAATTCATAAGTAAAGCCACATGCAAACCCCGATTTGGTCTTGCTAGACCAAATCGGGTTTTCCAAATGGCTTTACTCATTTGTCTTATAAGCAGGGGTCGACGTGAAACCCGAAGTAGAAGCTTGTAGGAAGTTCGAATCGGTATATCAAGAAGGAATCGGGTTTACAAAGTGCCTTGACTGGAAAACTTTATGAGTTGACAACCCAGAAGAATCCGATTTGGTCTAGGATGCTTCAAAAGGCAAGTGAATTACTTCGAAGGGATTTTCGTTGGCAAAATGGACCAAGTGGAAAAGACAAAGGATGATTTCCTTCGGATAAAATGTCTGAAGAAGATCCTTTAGAGATTTTGTCTGAAGGACTTTTACAAGGAAAAGCCCGTCACAAGCAAAGAACGAGCAAAGACAAAGGCAAGGAAGAGACAGAAAGGAGGAAGCAAAGAGGAAGAAACAAGTGGAAGTAAAAAACCCGATAGAAAAGAGACAAAGGCAAAGGCTCGAGGAGTAGAAGACTACTGAGAGCTTGAAGGCCTGATAAGTAAAGACAAGCCAAGAGGAAATCAAGAAAAGAGAAATCAAAATAAAGAGACAAAACACGGGCAAAGACAAAGCAGAAAAGATAAAACTCAAAACAATTCCAGTTGCTGACAAAGACAAAGGGCAGAATCAATGACCACTCAGACCAAGACAAGTGGCATAGACAACTCAGCAGAAGGAGTTAATACATTTAAGTAGAATATATCTATCGAAAACCAATAAATAGATTGGTTTTCAAACTATAGAGATCGGCATCCAGTGTTTTCATGCCAAACCATTAATGTGCAACCAAGTCATGCCCAGGCATTGAAGAAAGCACAATCAGATACAACTTGGAATAACATTGTCAGTTGTTGGAATGAGTTTTTCATGCTTTTTCAGCCCAAGGACAGTAGAAGTGACAGTTTGGACATCTCCAACATGGCTCTCCTATACGCGGTTTGAAGGATACGACAGCATCATGGTCTCTTGTCTCAACATTGTTTAACTTAGCATGGGTCTCTATTCCTTGATTTATCAACATCTTGTTTCCAGCTCTCTATATATTATAATTTCTCATTCAAAAAAAAATCTCTCTCAACTTGCATGGCAAAGTCCTACAGGAATTTACCTTGGAATCAGACATAGCTTTTTACCTCCATTTGAGTTTGCACTTTTGCATGTCTATGGTTTTGATCTTGTGTCAAGTCATTTTCTTTCATGCTTTCACAGTTTGAATCCAACATATCTAGTGTATTGTGAGTTCTTCTCTTACAGGTCAACAAGAAGTGTCCAGAACAGAGTATAGGTGCATCTGAACAAGTTGTCCATAGTGTGTCTTAGAACACCTATGGTAGTTCTTCCTCCCTGTATCTCCATAGGACCCGCTGTTGAAACACTGATGCAGGAAAGGTTCTCATTTGAATGAAGTGTATGCTTGGTTGTCTCTGGTGTAAAGTGTATGTCAAAGCTGAGTAGACCAAACATTTTGGTGTATCCCCACTTTAGTGTAGGTTCTGATTTCCAGTATTTCTCTCCCATTTCATCTCCCCATTATTAGCAACAGGAAATCCAGGGCCTCAAAGTGCATCAAGGGGAGCTAGCCCCTAATCTAGAGATTCATCCCTCACATTTTCCACCCACATTAAGAGGGATGTCTCCATTGTGTTGCATGGATGAAGAGAGTTGAGCCTCCCTTTAGAGGGTGCAATCTACCACATCAACAGTTTTTGGCACGTTTGGTGGGACATTTTGTCTAAGAGGTTGAAGAATTCTTGATGTGTTCTTCAACAAATCAACCTTTGGAGGCATTCAATCAACACCAATGGTGACTCCAAAGATACATTAGCTAGTTGAGCAGCCCAAGTGATCCTTTGAAGAGCTTTGGTAGTATGTTTCTTTATGAAGTTTCATGGTTGCATACGGTTATGAGTTTTTCCCTTTGCAGGTTGGTGAAACATTGTGGGCTTTACCTCTTCCTCCTCAGTTTGAGCAAGTCCTTGGCCAGCCTAGATATGATCTTTACCAGCCTTGTGTTGATCCTTACCAAGTCCAATATAACTAGTTTCAGCCTTGTCATGAGCTATATCAATCTTATACCTAGTCTTCTCAATGTGTTACTTCTCCTAGTCAACCTAATCTTTTTGCCAATCAGCCCATTTCCACCTTCAAACAAGCACTGTTGGGGTATGAAAGGTATGTAGTGGAGATTGACACTAGAAGGGGATGTGGCCAAGAAATTCTTGATCATTCCATCCATCAAGTGAAACGCATTAGAGCTGGTCAAGAGTGAATGGACTCCTATTGAAAGAGGCAATCGGCAAAGGATTACAAATGAGATGTTGGATGTGAGTGGTTTGATTGCATCTTTGGAAGAGAAGCTGAGTATTCATGAGAGGCAACCTTACCAAGTCTATCAACCTGCATACTCATTTCCCCAAGTTTCATATCAGCCACATGCAGACCCTACTCATGAGCCAAGTCAAGCTTGTCAAAGTCCTTTCCCCAATCATGTTGAGGAGAGTTTTGAAACATAAAATCTTGTGTTTAAGGCCAATCTTGATAGGCAGATTGAGTTGGCAAATCTTCACATGCAGTAGTCTATGTTGGCAGCAAGGGAAGTGGAATCCAAGCCCTCACTACCCTCTCACATTACAACCCCATCACCTCAAAAGGAGACTTCTAGTCCTAAGATCATGAGCTAGAGTAAATTAGTTGAGTCATGGAGTAGCAAGGAGGAGAAGGGCATTGTTCAAGAGTGTGAAGTACAAAATGAGGCTAGTCCTCAAGTCCCTTCCACCCTTCCTCAAAAAGATTCTTGTACTCCATGACAGCCTTCATGCACTCCTCATTTCCATGATGATTCCTATGAGCTCCAAGAAAGACTCTTTCAAGAAAATCTAGCTAAGCAAATTGAGGAATTAGAGGCAAAGGTGAGATTGCTTAGTGAAAGCGAGATGGAAGTTTCAGACCTTAGAGAGGAGCCTATGCCAAAAGACACCCCTTCTACCAATCCTCAAGCTAATTTTGATATTGATGAAGTGTTGGTCAAGTGGAGAGAAGAAAATCAAGTGATTTTGGCCCAAGGTTTGCCCCCATTTTCTCATGAGATTTCAAAAAGATCCCCTACTTTCCATTCCCAACCTGATTTTGATAATCCTTGTGTTCCACCTCCTTGCCTGGTAAATGAATAATGTTTCTCTTGTGTTGAGGAATCCATCTTGAGGGAAGCAAGTGAAGAGGAGTATGCTCAGTTCATGACTGATCAGGGAGACTTCATGAGTGCAGATGAGAAAGAGATCACCATAGGTACCCCCCTTGGTGAACAAGAAGACAAGTCACAAGCTTTTGCCTCTATCTCTGATGAGGAAGAGATAATCATTAACTCTTTTCTCACTTTGCAAGACGTCATGGAGGAGCATGGACAGATTCTTGATCATTCTTTGAATGATTTGTTTGAAGTCATTGGGGTAGGTTACACTCTTCTTCAAGGAGGCTATGAGCTAGCTAAGGGTGGAGAAGGAAACATTGGGACTCAAATAAGTATGCAAAGGAGCAGCAAGCTTTCAGATTTATCCTTTCAAGAGGTTGGTGAATTTGAAGATGATATTTTTGAAGTCATCAAGGAGGGATATCACCTTCTAGAAGGAACCCATTAGCTCTAGAAGGATGAATAAGAATCATGTGGACCTGAAGCTTCTAAGGAACATGAGGAACATGAAGCCAATCCTCTGGGAGACATGCCTACTAAAGAGATACAAGTTGACCATGAGATAAAGAGTGGGCAGAAATATGAAATGTTTGAACGTGTGTAAGAGGAATATGTCTTCATTGGAGACCTGTTCAAAGATGACCTCTTTGAGACTAGACCAAGTGAAGAGGCCTAATCTACAAAACGTTCAATTCAAAGAAAAGCATGCTTGGCACTTTGTTTCATCTCATCTTGAAAGTGACTTAAGAAGTTTCCCCTTTGATCCAGGAGGGAGAAAAGCATACATAGTTATCTGTACATAGTAGTTTGCTTTCAGTTGTGTTGTCTTTGTTTTCCCTAAGTGCTGATTGCACGAGTTTGTTTATTTTTTGTCTTGTTGTGTGTGTTTTTCCTTGTTGTTTGAGGTAAATCTTTGCTGGTTCATAAGTCCTTACAAGGGTATTGCCAACTTTTCAAGCTGCATCTTGACTCCATGCCCAATGGACTTTTAGGCCACCAATCTTCTCAAGCATAGTGGGCATGCTTTCCATGTGAGTCACCAATTTGTTGACTATTTTATAAATCCTGCATGCCAAAATGCCCCCCGCCCCTCTTTTTTGCCTTGAAATCTTGTTCTTCATGACCTTTTGTCATGAAACTAGGACTTATCCCTTTAAAAATCAAAGAAAAGTTGCTTTTGTGCAGGTGCAGGTTTTGTCTCATCAAGCATTGGTCTTTTTCAACACTCACAAAGCAAATCAGGTTCTTACGACAACATTAATTATAAGCTTTACAAGTAATAAGCAGGATCACTTGACAAACTTGAAAGGGTCTATGGCTAGTTTTAGTGCAAGTCGGGTTTTGCAAAGTACTTGCCAATTTTCATGAGTAAAAGCAGTTCAAAAACCTGAAAGGGTCAGAGTAGTGATTTTTGGGGTTACGAGGGTGTTGGAAATATTGTCATTAATGTCAAAGGTCTAGCATTATTGGTGATAAAGGCCCCATTGCATTTAATGTTGTTTTTAATATTCATATTTTGGCTAATGAATACAAGTCAAAAGAGGGCCCATGGAGAAGTCAAAGAGTGATGGGGTAAAGACAAAAGATGAATGGGATGCATTTTCTCATGAAGAGTCATCTTGAGGAATTTCAAGAGTCACCATGTGAAGACAAAAGAAGGTATGGCACATTTTTCCATGAAGGGACACTTTGAAGAATACGAAAAGTCACCAAGATAAAAACAAAAGAGAAAAAGACTCATTTGATTATAAAGGGTCACCATATGACTTTTCAAATGCAAAGATATGAAGGGTCATGCAAGTTTGGAACCATTTTCTATGAGGATTGAATTGTCACAAAGGGTGAATGCCAAAGGTCATTTTGGAAAGCTATAAATAAACGCTTGAGAAGCCATTTTTAATATGCAAGAGAGTGCATGGTTTGTATTTGTTTTTGAAGAGAGAAAAGCAAGAGATATTGTCGAGTTCTATCATTTATTGAGTAAGCAACATTAAGAGATAGTTGTGTTTTATACACAAGAGGGGTTGGTGATCCTATGGTTTTGTGCTCATAAATCTTTACAAGGGGTTAGTGTTCCTATGGGTTGGTGCTCACAAATAGTTGTTTTGTTGGTGCTCGACAAAGGGGTTGGTGCTTTTGCAAGTTGGTGCTTGTGAACTTTGTAATTTGAGTTGGTGCTCATTCATATACTTGAAATTATTCTTTGTGGTTTTTTCTACTTTGGGTTTCCACGTAAAAATCTGGTCTCTCTCTCTCTCTCTTATGTGGTGCATATTATTGTTTTAGTTTTATTGCATATCTTGAATGTGTGATTAAGTGGTTAAATAAAAGAAATTAGATTAAGTAAAAGATATATAATATACTGATTCACCCCCCTCTCAGTATATTTCATGATTAACAGAGGGGACTTGTCTTATTACTTTTATAAGTCGAAGCTGAAGAGAAACTTGATAAGGGTCAGAGCAGTTCAATTCGGGTTTGTGGGATTACTTGACTTATGATCTTTCATGAGTTGGAGTCATTCACTAACTCGAAAGGGTAAGGAAGAAGTGATCAATTTTTTGAGACGTCTTTACTTCAAAGCTTTTTGAGTAAGTCCTTTAGATGAGCCCAAATTAGTCTTAGACGCTTCTTAAGGCAAGTGCTTTTCCGTGGAGGGCACCTAGGCATTCTATAGGGTCATTTGCAATTTCCCCAAAAGGTATGTGCCCTTGCGGGGGGCACTTCAAAGATGAAATAGACCTTTACAAAACTTCTAAAGGGTATGTTTGAAGGCATAATGGACCTTGCGGAGGGCTTTTCATCGACGTAAGGAGCAATACAAAAGTTCTAAAGGGAAACTAGATGCTCAAAATGCCCTTGTGAAGGGCAGCCGATTGAAGCAAAGGGGAAAAGGCAAGAAGCTTGAAGGGCACTTGCCCTTTGGGAAAAGTGACAAGTGGAAGGATTTTTCATTCAGACAAAATGTCTGAAGGAAAACCAAAGAAGGCAAGCCAATGTCAAATTCCTTCGGACAAAATGTCCAAAGAAATTCCTTCAGACATTTTATCTAAAGAAATTCGATGGTCACAGAAAGCCCGAAGGCTGATAACGCAACGATGCAAGCCAAGAAGGCAAGGAACAAATCCAAGGAGATTTCCTTCATATAAAATGTCTGAAGGAATTCCTTCAGATATTTTGTTCGAAGGACATGTCGAAGAAAAGCCCGCCCATAGAAAAGACCCATAAAGAGCATCTTTGTGAGCAAAGAAAAGGCCAAGGCAAAGGAGAAATCGAAGGAAAGAGACAAAACACGGGCAAGTAGAGAGTAAAAAAGACAACGTTCAGAACAGTTACAACAACTTGATAAAATCGAAGTGCAGAATCAATGACCACTCGGACCAAGACAAGTGGCATAGGCACACTCAACAAAAAGAATTAATACATTTTGGTGGAATAGTATCTACCAAAAACTAATAAATAGATTGGTTTTTGAACTATAAATATCAACATCTCATGTTTTTCACGCTTCATCATTAATGCACAACTAGTTGCATCCAGGCATTAAAGAGAGCACAGTGAGTCACAACAACTTGGAATGTCTTTGTCAATTGCTAGAAGGAGTATCCCATGCTTTTGCAGGCCCAAGGATAGCAAAAGTGACCATTTGGATAGTCTATAGCATGGTCTCCACATGCAGTTTGAAGATACAACAACATTAATGGTCTCTTGTTTCAACAGATGTTTAACTCAGCATGGGTCCCATTCTTAGTGATGTCAACCATCTTGTTTTAAGCATTCTATATATTTGTAACCTCTCATTTGATAAAAGAGATCTCTCAGCTTGTATGGTGAAGCCCTGCAGGAATTTACCTTGAATCAAGACATAAACATTTTACCTCCATTTGGGTTTACACTTTTGCATATGTTTATGGTTTTGATCTTGTGTCAAGTCATTTTCCTTCATGCTTTCACAGTTTGAATCTAGCATATCTAGTGTATTGTGAGTTATTTCTTATAGGTCAACAAGAGGTGTCCATAGCAGAGTATAGGCACATGTGAATAGGCTGCCATAGTGTGTCTTAGAACACATCTAGTAGTTCTTCCTCCCTGTATCTCCATAGGGCCTCCTGTTGAAATACTGATGCAGGAGAGTTTCTCATCTTGAATGATAGTGTATGTCAGCTTATCTTGGTGTAAAGTATATGTCAAAGCTGAGTAGACCAACCATTTTGGTGCATCAATGCTTTAGTTTAGGTTCTGATTTCTAGTATTTTTCTCCCTTTTCATCCCCCCCATTGTTAGCAATAGGAAATTCATGGCCTCAAGGTGCATCAAGGGGAGCTAGCTTCTAATCTAGAGATTCATCCCTCACATTTGCCACCCACAACAAGAGGGATGTCTCCATTGTGTCGCGTGGATGAAGAGAGCTCAGCCTCCCTTCACAAGGTGCAATCCACCATGTCAATAGGTTTTGAAAGGAAGACTCCATTTTGATTTTTGTTGTTTGTTACCTTTTTATTCAAAACTAGTTTTAGGCTTTGCTTTAATCTCAAGCTATATTTGAGTATTCTTGTGAAGAGTTGATGAAATTTGGTTTTTATATTTAAAATGGGAAAGCTTCTTTTGTTTGTTGGTTGAAAGTGGTGAAGGAAGATCATTGTGGTTTTTGGGGTTGTGAAAAAATATCTGTGGACATGCTTGGATATCCATGTATAAAATGAAGCTTGAAACAAGTTTTGAAAGGTATGTTGCTTGTACAAGCAACATGTGTTGGTTAGAAGTAAGTTGATATGCATTCTGAAAATCTATGCTTATTTCTCCTTGATACTCAATACTTTATATCAAAATATGAGTAAAGACGATTACAAGCTAGTTAAAGTTTTTACACTATTTTCTCAGATGTATATGGACTAAGCATGTCTAAAATTTTAAATTTTTTATTATATGCTCAAAAAGGATATCGATGTTGGAATTTTGTTTGCTTCTTATCTTTGAAACTGGGTGCTAAGATTTTTTTTGGCTCTTTCAGAAAAATGGGTTCAGTTATTGTTAAAAAATGCCCACAACTTAATTGATATTTTGTGCTCTATTTTTGATGGTATAAGGAGTCAAGGTTGTGCTTTCAACTGGTTCATTGCCTGATGACAGATGTGCACAACATGGATGACATACACTAGAAGGATATTTTCTATTTGATGGGTGGCAATGAGGGCCAAAAATTCATATATGATCTCCACGAGGACTGTCGAGTCATATTTTCATGGGTCTTAGGACTAAGAAGGACTGAACATGTTGTATATTAGACTTGGAAGTGCCGGCCTATGAGGAGTATAAGGGGGGTAATGCAAACAAACCTTGAAATAAATCTCAGAATAGGAGACACATAAGACTGTGTAATTTAACCACACAAGTGAAACTATGCACTTGTCAACGTGTACACAAAGACAACAACTAGAGGTGTGTAATACAAGAGCCATATGATCCATACATTGTCCCTAGAAAAAACCACCACCTGAAAAAATATGCAAACTCATGTAAGTTTATAGTCAATCTATAAGTATTGGCCCCTTCTAAATGTAATGACAATTTGATTTGTGGAGCTAGTCTGCAATGGCTCCAATACCATATTGGAAAAAGATCTATCCAAGATCAAATGAGAATCGAGACAGCTCACACATAAGGGAGGTGAGAAGAGGAGAACTAAAAGAATAACAATATTTAACGAGTTATTGGTTAGTGCCCAAACTTGCACTTAACAATTTGTGCCTTGTTTCCGAATATCAATCCCTAAATATCTAAAAGTTATCCTCTATTTGCAAGTGTTCACTTGAGTTAAAAATCCAACTTTTGCCTTTGTGAAAACCTTGTATAATCCCATTTTTAGCTAATGCTTAACATTTTCATGTTTTAATAAGATTGTAGGGTTTGTGAAAAAATTAAGATTAGAAGATCAAATAGTGTTGAGTATGATGTTTTCCATCTTCTAAAAGGCTTTAAAGCGGCAAACTTTCTAAGTTTAAATGCAAGTTTTCATTAGTGCAATTTTCAGTTGGGGTGAAAAGGTCCATGGAAATATATGGCATAAAAAAAAGTTGCAAAAAAGTCACAAGTTTGACTTTTTAAATTCTTAAGTTTTTGTTCAAAAATTTTCAAGTTTGATTTTTTCAAAATTTTTGTGTAAAGTCAGACTTCATGTAATCCAGACTTTTTGCAAGTCGAACATTTTGTTTGGAATCTTTGGTCAAACATTTTGTTCTGAGTTCCCCTTGCTTCAAAGGATTTTGTCATCAGATTTTTTGTTCGAGCTTTTTGTGTCAGACTTTTTATTCGAAACATTTATGTCAGACTTTTTATTCAGAACATTTATGTCAAAATTTTTGTTCAGACTCTTTGTGCTCAGAGCCTTTGATTTAAGCCACTATTCGCCACCCGCCAGTCAACTTGCATTCAAAGGAGAGATGGTCCAAAAGGGAAGTAACGAAGTTTTAAAGGAAATCAAAGGTCACGTAAGCATTCAATAGGCCATGTCAGTACTTATGCTCATTCCAAAATGTATGACTTGTCCAAGTGGAAATTAATTTTTTTCAAAACATGAGCTTTTAAATAGAAAAGAGTCAAACTATTAATACAATCCATGTGGAGGGTCAAACAGTGAAGCCAAGCTTTTAAAAGGTGAAAAATAATGCACTTAAGTATTATGAAGTTTGGCGACAACCTTAAAAAGGTCAAAGGCAAAATACAAATGTGAAAAGCACGAGAAAGTTTGGCATTAAGGCAAAAAGGTAAATGAAGATAAGTATTGCCATTTTTAATAGTTTCCTTGTGTCGAAGACCTCATTGGAGAAAAAATATCTTACAGGGTTTATGAGGCCAAGGTGGGCCATTCCAAGCATATTTTTCAAATGGAAATGGATCCTTCTTTGCTTCTATCACAATTGGAGTTTTCCAATGCAATCATGACAAAGCAATGGGTGTTCTTTGGGTTGTATAAGGAAGAAGGTAGTTGTTGAGAAGATTCCAAATTTGCAAATAATTAATGGGAGAGCATGGACAAGCAATTACATATGAAGACAAGGAGTTTGTTTTGCTTCCAAGGGAATATTCTCTCTCAAGCCTAAGTACAACACATTTCTAGCCAAGAAGATCAAGGGTTTGCTTGAAATCTTCATCATTGCAAGGATAGGTAGTTATCAAAATGATTTGATTGCAAGACATGAGCTTCCAGGCATGATCAAGGGCATCGTCCAGCTGAAGCATATTCCTGAAATATTTTGGGTGAAAGAGTTGTATAAAAAAAGGACTCGTCTACTTTTCAAGGTTGTAGGTTGTTCTTTCTAAGTTGTTAGGCTCTTTCAAATTTTGAGAACCTTTCTATGTGTATGTTTTATCTCTCTTGCTAAGGTGGTTGCAGTTGTACAACCATTAGTAAGCTTTGAGAGCATTGTATATGTCTTCCTTATTTAAGAACAAACTCACCATGCTTTTCCCCATGATAGCATTTTGAAACATTGACGTATGTGAGATTTATTTTCAAGATAATGTAAAATAGTTGTGATTTTTACTCTTTCCTATTAATGAAGTGAAATAATATGTTTTACATGCTTTAATGATTGGGTATTTAGTTTTATGCTTATCAATGGTGGCATTTGTTTTGGACATAGATCTAAGTTGTCAATTCCTTTTTGCTTTATGATTTGGGAGTATATTGTTGATAACCTCTTAAGGGCACCCTGGGTTTATGGATTTGATAAGAAAAAGCATTTGAATCTCTAGTTGCACTGTATGATTTAGGGTTTCAAGAATCATTTGAATATTTGCATTGTATTGGCATCGATGGATGCAAATCATTCCTGATAGTTTTTGTTATAGCTTAGAATTGCACCCCTGTGAGAGTTCTTCAGGCTCCCTCACTTTTAGCTACAAGCATGGGGACAACTTCAAGATATGGGTATCATATGGTGAGGTTGAACCTCTGGGGTTTTTTATGAGGCTAATTTCTCAGGTGCTTCACTTCAGCTCTTGATTCTCACACTAAAATCTACTATTAGCTAAGGAAAAGGGGGTAGGAAGATGACTGAAAAGAAATCTAAGCTAAGGGAGGTGATGCACCAAAAACAAGTGATCCACTTGGTCTGGGAAAAGAGCCAACTACTGATGAACCCAGGCTATTTTGGTTTTATCTCAAGGCCATAGGCATGGAGCTTCTACATGGAGGTTCAAGGGAAGCCTTACGCTTTGAATGATAACAAAAATAGGTCTATGGGAGACACTATGAACTGGTAACACTTCAAAGAAATCTTAACACATAGACACTTCACGCAACCCTGCACAAAATTGAAAGGATCAAAAGCAAGGTGCTGGAAAAAATCATAGGTGATGAATGACAATCATACATTTTGCAAATAAAATCAAATATACACACTTATTTTAACTAGAAACAGAAAATTCTTCCTTGTATTGCTTTAAAAGAATCTTTTACAAAGCGATTTTTGCAGAGTAATTATATCACCAATCTAGGGATCATTTGCTTGGCTCCAAGGCCTCTATTTATATAGAAAAGTGGGGGAGAGAAGGGGAAGAAAGAAGTCGCTGATGGATGGAACTTTGATGTTGTACTTCTTTGTTGTCCTTAAATGTGTTGCTCAAGATCACTAAATAATCCTCTCGAGCCCCTCCCACCTTTAAGTTTTTCTATGGTGCATACGAGAAGCCATGTTGTGAGTAGCTAGAATGTCTCTTCTTGGCATGATGCATTTAATCTTTGCACTCAAGATTGATGTGGCTTCTTTCTCTTTACGTGTCCTGCTGAATGGATGTGGGTCTCCATGTATTTCAACCATGTTGCATTTAAGAATCAAATGATGATTGTGGGAAGTGAACTATGACAGATGAGAGCCTTTATAATTTCTGGCTACCAGCTGCTTAGACTCTCCCGTGCTCATTGGTCATCCTTGTGCCACTTGTCCTTTACTGATTGGCCCTTTCTACTCTAGCTTACGCCATGTGGTAGTCTTTCATTCGTTGCATCATGATGGTCGCTTTGTTGAACCAAGCTTAAGTCAAGCACTTGAAGAATCCCGATTTATTTTATGTAGAGTAATTTGGGTTCTTTGATCTCTCCAAGTTTGGACTTTCTCAGATTCTTTACTTATAAAGCTTTTTAAGTAAAGTACTTGGAGAAACTTGATTTACTCTATGTAGAGTAATTCGGATTTTCCAAGCTTACTTACTTCAGACTTTTCCATCTTGAAGTCTGCTTTATTCTATGGGCTCCTATTTGTTTCAGACAAATTTTTTGAAGAAATTCCTTGGGACAATTTGTCCAAAGGAATTCCTTCGGACTGTTTGTCTAAAGCTTCCTTCTTGTTCTCTTCCTTCAAAAATTACCTTTCAAACTGTTCAAAATGGACTTTCCCGTAGGGTGAGAGACCCTTTGGGCTTCCTGTATGTCCCTTCGGGCTTCCGTAAATGATCCTCCTAAAGGGAAAGATACCCTTCAGGAATTTTGAAATGGTCCTTCCAAAGGGTAACATACCCTTCAAGAAAATTACAACTATCCACTTAGAGAAGGAAAAGCCCTTCAGATTTTTGAAAGTGACCTTCAAAAAATTTGATTGGTCTTTCAAAAATGTTGAAAAGTCCCTTTTGCCTAAAAAGGACCTTTGACATTTTAAAAATGCCCTTCAAATTTTTGAAGTGTACCTTTAGTTTTTTGGAGAAGACTCGTCCCTTGAAGAACCCGAGAAGCACTATTTTTCAAGACCAAATCGGGTTTGTCAATCCCTTTTACTTATTTCAGGCTTTTTACTACTCACAACTTATGAAGTAATCAAGTAGTGCTCCTTGAAGAACTCAAAATACATTGTCCATGAGTAATTTGGGTTTGTAAACCCGAATTACTTCTACTTATAAAACATTTAGAAGTCAAATACTATTGGAAACCCGATTTGCACTATGCCCTTAGAAACTCGAAGTTGTCACTGCTGGAAAATCTAAAGTCCTCTCAAAGACTTGCGATTTTCTTGCCTGAAAGCTCCTTTTTTCATACTTAGGAAAATTTTGATATGTGGGCCAAAAATGGCCAACAATTTCCATAGCTTGTATTTTAATCTTTTTTCATCTTTGCAAATGAATGATGTTATGCCTGTTGAAGGAGATCCTACTATTACAAAAACCACACCACCACAACACTCTTTTAAATATTTACTTAACTCATCTTACCCTATTCTACACTGCACATAATACACTTTGTTGCATATTTTGAATATTATTTGCTTGCAGATGCATCAATATTGCATATATAAAATGTGTATGTATATTGTTCTTTGAAGCTTGGCATTGCAGTCTTCCATTTGGCTCTCTATTTTTTAAATTTTTTATAGAAATGAAGGTTGCAATAATATTTACATGTCTTCAATAGCTTTTGTTTGGCCTAGAGCATTTGTTCATTCCATGTGACAACCCTTCTAGGTGGAGTGTACAAACTTAGTTATGCCCTGGTCAGATTTGTGTTTGTTTGTGTGCCAATAATCTCCATGGAGATTGAATTGCAGTATTCCCCCATATGAGCAAGCTGACCCTTAGTTCCTCTCACCTTAGTTCAGGCAGAGCTAGAAGTAACACGGAGCTAACCATACCCTCTGTTGGTGTCTTCTAGTCATTGTTTGCATTCAGTCAATAATGATGCTAAACCCTTCCCCGACTATAATGACATAAATGTGGGTTTTTCATCTTTGTTTGCCATTTTTTCAAAGTGTGCAAGATAAAGTGCAAGAGGTGTATAATTGGGAACCAAAACTTCACTGACACCGTTATTGGGGACATGTACCTTGGTACTTGTGTTGATGGAAGATTTATTACAAAGGGTTGTAACTTGTTCATGTTTTAAGGTGTTTTCTCTCTTTGAACATGAATCTATATTTTTAGTATCTTTATTTTATTATCTCATCACTGACTTTAGAAAAGTATATTTTTAGTATGTATCACAACATATTTGTAATCTATTATATTGTAGAGGGTTTCATCTAGTGGCAACCCCAACATAGTATCTGGTTTCAAGGAAGATCAGTGCCCATTTTTAACTCCTTCAGTTGTGAGTGTTCTTTTGCTTACAAAGTTGGAAGGACTGAGATCATAATTCAAAAGATACCCATCAAAGCAGCATGTCTCACCCTTGAGTGTTTATCAAAGAGAAAGCAGACAAGTTTGGAGACCAATTGAATGACAAAGCTCAGTATCAAAAGAGTGTTTGGACTGTCAAGATTCTGGTACACCTAAACTCTTGTTTGTTGAACTTCCTTTAATTGAAAATTGTCGTAGTTATCATGATCATTCAGAGACTTATAGTCCAATTTATTACCCATCACCTTCTCAACTAGTTGAATCTCCTAGATTTGATCCACCAAGTCCGCCTCACCCCCTCACAACCCTTTGCCATTTGATCTTGGACCCACCATTGAACCAATCATGAGGCATAGGGATCATGATGAGAATGAGCATCTTGTATTCAAATTTCTTAGATTCAGATCTATCAATTTTGATGAAATGGAGGACTACCTCAATGAAGTTCCAAACAAAGTACGAAACTACCTTCCTAAGTTTCAAGGGAGTAATGCAATGACTGATGATCAACATTTGAGGGATTTTCACATTATCATTGAGGATTATGAGGTTGAGCATGAGGATGTTTGCATTAAGTTGTTTGTGCACATGCTAGAGGAAGATGCTCATGAGTGGTTCAATTACCTTCTCGATGGATGCATTGATTCATGGGAATAAATTAAAAATGTTTTCAAAATATAGTATGGTGATAGAATTGATCCTAGGTTCCTTCTTGCTGAATTTGAAAACATTAAGAAGTACCATAATGAATGTGTACATGATTTTAATACAAGGTTCAACAAGATTATGATGAGGCTACCTAAAAATATTAGGCTAGTGATATAGATTACCTGATTAAATATTATGATGCATTTGATAAGAAGGCAACATATTACTTGAGGGACACGACTCCTACAAACCTGAGATTGGCATTCAATATGGCCATCCAAATTAAAAATAACATAAAGGCTGTAGGTAAGCCCTTGAACAAATGAATTGATGTGAAATTGGTTAATCCTAAATTTTTTTAGTCCACTAAGAATGCCAACCTTGAGGAAATCATGGAAACTTTGGCCTCCACTGTCAAGGACATGTCCTACAAGCTGGTTAGAGCTAAAAAGGGGTTGCCTCATAGGTCTACAAGTTAGAAGAGAACTCAAAATCATAATCAAGCACAAGGGAGACCCCCTTTCCACTTTATATATAATGACAGAGGGAAAATACCTACCCATGATGAAAGAAATGACAAAAATTAGAATAGAGGGTTGGAAAGGAAGTGCCCAATCCATTGAACACCAAAGTCAATGTTGTAAATTGTGATATTGACATCGATTGGTGTGATAAATGTTTCCTTCCCCATCCTCCATATGATATTGCTGAATGAATTGATGAAGATGCAAAGGAACTTGATTTTATGTCTGATGACGATGATATTTTTATGATTGATTGTTAAGAGTAAATTGTCTACCTCCATGAAATTATTGAGAGCTACCACTGTGGATTAGTTTTGGAGTGCAATATAAAAGGTATGTGTCCTAACTTTTGAATTTGTTTGTGATGTTAACATGACACAATCATATGACTTTCCCAATCATGATTTTGAATTCTTATGATTAATGATGATTAATAAATATGATTGGGGAATTCCTTTAGTTGAGGATAGACAACTACTAATTAATGCAGTAATTGCCTAAGAGAAATAATATAGCATGAGAAGCAAGAAACAAGGTGTTCCTCCTCAAGAGATTACCTCTGCAAATCCAAGGGCAGGGGATACAAGTAAGGAAGTCAAGAAAACTATGATAGTCCCTAATTTTTCCAAGCTAGTACCTGCTTCCCAAATTTTTAAGAAAAGAGGTGCTCCAGCCAAGAATAGAGTACCTTTGTTGTCTAGTATCCCTAAGGATGTGAGTGATGTTAGAACAAATCGACCCTTGAAGATTGTTGTAAAAAATGCAAATCCATCCTAGCCTGTTCCACCCTTGACTTTAAATGGTTGTATTTCAGCTGAAGGTGTTGTCACGCTTCCTCCAAATACACCCCTACCTTAGTATAGTGTGTGTGATATGGCTCAGGTTTTGAGTCAATTGAAAATCATCATGCCACTTGTTGAATTATTAAAAATACCTGAACATAGGAAGAGGTCATTTTAATATTTAGAATTTGATGAGAGTACAACTATAAATGAAATGACTTCACCCAAGACACTCCAGGAAGATGATGAAGAATTAGATGAGGTTGTTGAGCCATCCCTGAAAGTTTATTTTGGGATTGCATTGGTAGAAACTCAGCTAAATGTGGATATGTTTTACACAACCCTATTGATTAATTACTTAATTGTTCATAACTGCATGTTTGATTTTGTATCTTCTTGTAATGTGATGCCCTTGGGTGTCTTTAATGAGCTCAGAGTGAAAATTACATCATCTTTTGGCAAGTTCCATGCCATGGATTCACAAGAGGTTCCAATTGTTGGACAAGTTAAAGGGTTGGTAGTGCAATTGACAGTTCAGCCAGGTAAATTCTTCAACATGGATGTGTTAGTTGTGGATTGCCCTCCTAAATAGGGGATGTTGTTGTTACGAAAATGGGTTGCCAACATGGGTGGAAGTGTGTGTTGGGTGAGTATTTTGTCACCAGCTAACTGATGGGAAAAATAGGTTGTTTCAACCACAGCATAAGGAGATTGGTCGGCCAAATGTGCAAGTTTACCACATCAGAAGGGGACAAATCTCTCCTCTCATCAAGGAGAGGTTCCCTATAAATATGGGGTGCTGTATATTATATATATATATAAGCAAAAAATAACACTCAGAGGTAGGACAACACCATCCATCTCTCTTTTTTCAGAGATAATATTCACAGACAAAGGAGAAATCTTGGTGAAAACACTGAAGGCACTTCTCTTCTTTTAGAAGTGGTCTATAACTAATAGCATAAATTCTTTTTGAAAAGTAAAAGTAACTGTAACAGGGTGCAATAACCAACAGAATGAGGTGTAGCACAAAGTCTCCACCTTAGCTACCAAAGATTGAAATACAAAGGACAATGGGGGCACAAAGTCATCCCAAGATCCTTTACATAGAAAAATTAAAAACACACACACATAAAAGACAATTGTGGTAGCTCAAAGTCTTCACACAGTTGGCTTCAGGACACCTTCCTGATTACTTCTACTAGTTCTGCTTATTTAATTAAATGGACAAGAATGCATTCAAGAAACAGACATAAGAACAATTTCCTCAACAACACAAGTTATTCTAGCACAAAGTCTGAAAGGTCACTTGTTTTGTCATTTAAATAAAGAAATATGATTAATAATCTGAGCTCAAAGTCTCAATAATCGCCTTTCAATTTGGGCAGAGTTTCACTTCTATAATAGAGAGATCTCTTTTGCATAAAATAGGAGATTACAATATATACCAGCCAAGAAAGACTTGGTGCTTTGTTTCATGGAAAGGTCCATGCTGCATTTAATGCCTTGAATGCATTCTCAGTTTAATCAAAGGAGCCATGCTAAAACAGGGAATCAGCCTTAACTGTGGTGTGTCAATTCATCTCAAATGTCTCCTCCAAAGTATAGGCCGCCTGGTCCTCTTCTTGATATTTATGCAGCTATCCACTTTGCCTTTACTCAATGGAGAAAAATAAGCTGCACCCTTGATTTGTTGTGCTCTCTGATGTCCACCTGGTGGACTATTTCACCTACTAGAAATAACTCTTGCACAAATATTTCTGGTCTTTCTCTCTTGTTCCCTCTTCTCTTAACGTATTTTATCCTTTTCTTCATGATCTGAGCTCTCAAGCTATCTCCTTTCCTTTTTGTAGGCTCTTTGGCTCCTTCTTCAGCTGGTCACTGAGTTTGTTCTCAGGTTCATGCCATATTTGAAAATCAACAGATATTTCATTACCCTAAATTTGACATCCATGAGGATGTCATTGGTCACTGGTTGCTTGAACCACTTTGAACCATGAACTTTTGAACCATGAGAGTTCATTGGTTCAGTGGTTCAACGGTTTGGGCGGTCCCATCGGCTCCTTGGTTTAATTGCTTCTTTGCTCTTTAGTTGAACCATCTCTTCGAACTGGTCTCTGGAATTTTCCGTTTCCTTCCTTCATTTGAAGCTTCTTTGAACCTTTTAACTTTGAACCATTTTGGTTCAAAGTTCAACGGTTCATTCTCTTTATCAGAATCTTTTGTTCCTTTGAACTTTTTGGATCCTTTTCTTTTCTATTGAACTCGTTGAACCTTTGAACTTTGAACTCTTTTGGTTCAAGGTTCAATCGGTTCATTGGTTTATTCTTTGTTCTTCAAATCCTGTGTTTTTCTAAGTCTTTCAAACTCCTCGAAGGGAATGTGTCCCTTCAAGCCTTGAGAATGGTCCATTTCATGGTCACCAAGAGTCCCCTACAAGGGTACCTACCCTTTGAGGTCTTTCAGATGGCCTTGTTCTTCAAATCCTTCAGACAAAAAGTCTGAAGGAAATCCTTCAAACATTTTGTCTGAAGGAATTCTTTCCTCTGCCTTTGCTGCTTTCTGTTGGGCCTTTGAACATTCCTTCGGACAAAATGTCTGAAGGAATTCCTTCAGACATTTTGCCCAAAGGATTTCACTTGTGAAATCTTGCTGTGAATTTTTTTTTGAAAGATATCCTTTTGTTCCTTTTATTCCCTGCCCTCCACAAGGGCACTTGTCCTTCGGGCTTTGGGAGACTCCTTTGAACCTTGCGATTGAACTGACCGATTGAACCAACAATGGTTCAATGATTTAATGGTTCAATACTGTGTTCTGCTCATTCAATTGACTGCTTGAACCAACCGATTTGAACTATTCATTGAACTCATTGAACCTTGAACCTTTGAACCATTTTGGTTCAAGGTTCAACCGTTCAATGGGTTAAATCTTTCTTCTTCGAAGCCTTCTTTTCTTTAAGTCCTTTGAAGCCGTTGAACTTTGAACTTTCTGAATCCCTTAGCTGAAAAAATTTGAATAATTGAAGAATTGGAGCACTCAGAACATTTTTTCGAGAAGGGAAAAGAGAAGTTTGGCTTGCAGGACCAAAATAATTGATATGTTGTCCCCAAAAATGAGTGACAAATTTTGGGAACAACAGTGTGCAGATGGACTTGTCTTACACCACCATTCCTTTGGAGGGTAATATGGTTAAACTTCATAGAGAGCCAAAGATATTGCATATAATTGAATATCCAAAAATAGTTATAAATGAAGTGTTATACACAAATGTGGAGTTGGGTAGCTTTATTGAGAATGTAGATGTTATTGAACATCTTGTTGTTCTTGATGCTTGGTTTGATAATGAAAGTGTTGATGCTTGGAGAATGTCATTTGACGGGGCTTGCTCCAATCTTGGAAATGGAGCTGGGGTTGTCTTTTATACCCCCAATGGTAAATGTTTCAAATTTTATTTTTAGTTGTCTTTTGAGTGCATGAATAATACGATTGAGTACGAGGCACTTTTGCTTGGTTTATAGATTGCCTGTGAATATGGAATTATAAATTTGATTGTCAAGGGTGATTTTGAGCTAGTGGTTAAGCAAGTCTGTAATGCTTATGCCACCAAAAACAAAAGGTTAAAACAATATATGAATGTTTTATAGGATTTTTTAGAATTCTTTGATGCTTTCAATATCTGTTATCATGATAGAAGTTTTAATGAAGAAGCTGACAAACTTGCAGGGTTAGGTACTTGGTTTAATATTGCAAATATGAACCCTCACTTTGAGTATTAGGTGGAGGTGCTTGTTAGACCTTCAATCCTAGACAATATTCATCATTGGCAAGCTTTTAATGATGATGAACATATTAGAAGGTTTCCAAATTATGACACTAAGTTTCAAGATCAACTCATAGACTTGGAATCCATGATTCAGCCCTGTGGTGGGAAAGAAACCTTGTTTGGTAATAATATAATCTAGCTGCACACAAACACTCTCCCTAGGGGATTGGTGAGTTTAGAAGCATCTTTTGATGGAGCAGACTGAATTAAATCTAGAGACTCATTTATCTTAAAAGATGTAACTAAGTGTAATTTGGGTTCTTATGAGAATCCAAGGAAGGTCTGGCTAGGTACTCACTTGAGTGCAATAGAAAACAAACTTACATGCAACTGCTAAAAAACTACCAGGACTGTTTAGCTTGGTCTTATTATGAATTGAAAGCATATAGGGAAGATTTGTTTCAGCATGTTATCCCATTACATCTTGAGAGTAAGTCGTTTAGGCAGAAGCAAAGACCTATCAACCCCATCTTGGCCTCCAAGATATGGGAGGAGTTGAATAAGTTGAGGGACGATGGAATTATTCAGCCCATTAGATATTCATCATGGTTGGCAAACTTAGTCCCTATACGAAAGAAAAATGGTGACATCTGCTTGCATGTGGATTTTTGAAATTTGAACAATTTTTTTTTCAAAGATAATTAACCCCTATCTAATATGGATAACCTTTTGTAAAGTGTTATAGGATCAGAGATGTTATCTAGTTTAGATGGTTTCTTAGGGTATAACTAGGTTGTGGTAAAAAATTTGAGAGACCCAAGACTACATTTACAATGCCTTGGAGCACATATGTTTATATGAGGATGCCTTTTGGGGTGTTAAATGTCGGTGTAACATTTCAACAAGCTATGGACATTATATTTTCAAGGGTAATCAACAAGTTAATTGATGTTTATCAGGATGATATTATTATGTACTCCAAGAATAAAAAGGAACATTTGGAGCTTCTAGAGAAAGTGTTCATTAGATACAAGGAGTTTGGTATTTCACTTAATCTTAAGAAGTGTCATTTCAGAGTATAAAAGACTAAGTTGCTGGGACATATAGTGTTTAAGGATGGTGTCATGATTGACCTCGAGTGAGTAGAAGCCATTGGCAAAGTGCCTATCCCACAGTCCAAGAAGGGAATTCAATCCTTCTTTGGACAAATTAACTTTGTTAGAAGGTTTGTGTCTAATTTTGCAGAGATTACTTTGTCTATTACGTCCATGTTGAAGAAAGACCGAACTATTAAGTGGGAGGAAAAGGTCGTGCAAGCATTAAAGGACATTAAAGGAGCCTTGAAATCTACCCCTATATTGGCTAGCCCTGATTACATTAAGGAGTTCCAGATATTCTCTTTGACATCACATAATACCGTAGTTGTTGTCTTGTTGCAAAAGAATGAAGAAGCTCACAAGTAACCTATAGCTTCCTTTAGCAAAGATAAGCAAGGATCTAAACTGAGCTATACCATCATGGAAACATAAGAATTTACTCTCTTAAAGGTTGTTAAAGTGTTCAATCCTTATATTTGGAGTTTGAAGATTGTTGCTTATGTTCTGCATACAATAGTGAAAGACATCTTGACTTAGATTGAAGCATCAAGTAAGAGATGTCGGTGGGTTAACATGTTATAAGAGTATGATATAGATATTCAAACCGCCAAGTTAGTGAGAGGGATGGGTCTAGCCAAGCTCATCGCTGAGACAAATTTTTAAGCTATTGAGGTAAACATTGTTGTTTTTAATGTTGATGATTCTTTGAATAGAATTAACATATTTTCGTGGTATAAAGACATTGTTTATTACTTGTAAAATTTGAATTGTCCTCCTAACTTGGATAAAACCCAAAGAAGAACTCTTAAGCTTGTATCCTAGAAATATCTCTTGGCTGAAAGTGGATTGGCATGGAAGAATCCATATGGGGTTCTCCTAAGATACCTGTTAGAAGAACAAACTACAGATTTGATTAAAGACTTTCATAGTGGAGTATGTGGTGGTCATTTTGCACCTAAAATCATAGCTCATAAAATTTTGAGAGCTGATTATTGGTGGCCGTCACTATTCAAGGATGTTGCACAAAAAGTTAGAAAGTGTGAGAAATGTCAACACTTTGTTGGAAGGTTGAAAGCTTCTGGTTCTCTTCCATTATAGCTTGTGATGATTGAAGGCCCATTTAGAGAATAGAGAATGGATTTCATTGGGAAAATCACTAATTCATCAAGTGCTAGACATAGATGGATATTGGTTGCAACTGACTACTTTATGAAATGGGTTGAAGTGGTCCCTATAAAGAAGGCTACACACTAAGTGGTTATGGATTTTTTGTAGATTTAGTGTGCCTGTCAAGGTAATTGCTGATAATGCCATGAGATTCAAAGCTAAATCTTTGGTGGCATTGTGCAAAGAGTATGGGATCACATTGACTTATGCTTTTAATTACAACCCTCAAGAGAATGGGTAAGTAGAATCTAATAATAAGAACTTACTCAAAATCATTAGATGAACTTTGAAAGCAAACAAGAAAAAGTGGGGTGAACAGTTGAAGTTTGTCTGGTGGGTTGATATAATTATTCCTAAGAGAGCCATAGGTAGAAGCTCTTTTGAGATTGTTTATGGAGCTCAATCTATTTTGCCTATGAATTTGTAGTTTCCAACCTATCATCATGCAACAACTAGAGGAAGATGAGCAAATCAACCACTATGAAAACACAATGAACTAGATTGTTGAGCTTGATGAAATTAGAAGACAAGCTTGTGAGAGACACATCAAGTTAAAGGAAATACTCAAGAGAATATTTGATAGAAAGGTTGCTCCGAGAATTTTTCAAGTAGGTGATTTAGTTTTACTTTGGAACAGTAGGCATGAGGAGAAAGACAATCATGACAAGTTTGATACCTTGTGGATGGGTCTTTATTCTATTGAATATAATATTTGGGAACACACTTTCTTATTGAGAGATCTAGATGGTGAGATATTGTAGCTGTCAGTTAATGACAAATATCTCAAACACTTCCTTGATTGAGTCCATGACTGTGTAAAGTATTTTTTAATGTATAGTTCTGTTGTTTTGTTTCCCCTTTGTGTTGGGATTTTATTTGTATAGTTCCTTTTGGTGTTTTTGCATTGTGTGTTCATTCTCAAATCCTCCTGATCTATTGTGTTGGTCTACCTTTGTCTAATTCAATTTCCATGAGTGTTTGTTGATAAGTTATCAATTTTTGACTCCGTGACCCAATGGATTGGCACATAATCTTATTTTTTGGGGTTCTTTGCACACCCGTAGGGGGTGTACATCCCCAGATGAGAGAAAGTTTTAGTGCCTAAACTTGTGTCTTAGCAATTTGTGCCTTGTTTTTGAATATCAATGTTTAAATATATAAAAGTTGCCCCCTATTTTCAAGTGTTTACCTGAGTTAAAAATCTAGCTTTTGCCTTATGAAAACCTTTTATAATCCCAGTCCTAGCTAATCTTTAACGTTTTCATGTTTTAATAAGATTGTAGGGTCTGTGGAAAAAATCAAGTTGAGAAGATCAAATAATGTTGAGTATGATGTTTTTCATTTTCTAAAAGGCTTTGTAGCGGCATAATTTCTAAGGTTAGATTCAAGTTTGCATTAGTGCAATTTTTAGTTGGGGTGAAAAGGTCTACGAAAATATATGGCAAAAAAACAAGTTGCAAAAAAGTCACAAGTTTGACTTTTCAAACTCTTAATTTTTTGTTAAAAAAGTTTCAAGTTTAATTTTTCAAAATTTTTGTATAAAGTCAGATTTTTTTCAAGTGAAACATTTTGTTCAGAATCTTTGGTCAGACATTTTGTTCTAAGTTTCTCTAGCTTCAAAGGATTTGGTCAGCAGACTTTTTGTTTGGGGTTTTTGAGTTAGAATTTTTATTCAAAACATTTGTGTTAGACTTTTTATTTGGATACTTTGTGCTCAGAGCCTTCGATTCAAGCCACTATATGCCACCTACCAGTTAACATGCAGTCAAAAAAGAGATGGTTCAAAAAGGAAGCAATGAAGTTTCAAAGGAAATCAAAGACCATATAAGCATTAAAGAGGAAACGTAAGCATTCAAAAGGCCACGTCAGTATTTTTGCTCATTCCAAAATATATGACTTGTCCAAGTGGAAATTAAAATTTTTGAAGCACGAGCTTTTAAATAAAAGAGAGCCAAGCTATTAATACAATCTATGTGGAGGGTCAAACAATGAAGCCAAGATTTTAAAAGGTAAAAAATAATGCACTTAAGTATTATAAATTTTGGCAGCAAATCTAAAAAGGTCAAAGGCAAAATAGAAATGTGGATGGCACGGGAAAGTTTGGTATTAAGGCAAAAAGTTAAAATAAGCTAAGTATTGCCATTTTTAATATTTTACTTGTGCCGAAGACCTCCTTGGTGGAAAAATATCTTGTAGGGTTTATGAGGCCAAGGTGGGCCATTCCAAGCATATTTTTCAAATGGCCATGGATCCTTCTTTGCTTCTATCACAGATGAAGTTTTCCAATGCAATCATGACAAAGCAAGGGGTGATCTTTGGGTTGCATAAAGAAAAAGGTAACTATCCAGAAGATTCTAGATTTGCAAATAATTAATGGGAGAGCATGACCAAGTAGTTACACATGAAGACAAGGAATTTTTTTTACTCCCAAGGGAATATTCTCCCTCAAGCCTAAGTACAACACATTTCGAGCCAAGAAGATCAAGGGTTTGTTTGAAATCTTCATCATTACAAGCATAGGCAGTTACCAGAATGATTTTATTGTAAGAAATAAGCTTCCAAGTGTGATCAAGAGCATCTTCTAGCTAAAGTATATTCTTGAAATATTTTGGATGAAAGAGTTGTATAAAAAGAGGGCTTGTCCTCTTTTCAAAGTTGTTATTGGTTGTTTTTCTTTCTAGGTTTTTAGGCTCTTTCAAATTTTGAGAACCTTGTTGTGTGTATATTTTGTCTCTTTTGCTAAGGTGGTTGCAATTTTATAGCCATTCACAAGCTCTGAGAGCATTGTATATATCTCCTTTATTCAAGAGCAAACTCACCATGCTTTTCCCCATGATAACATTCTGAAACACTGATGTATGTGAGATTTATTTTCAAGATAATGAAAGATAGATGTGATTTTTACTCTTTCTTATTAATGAAGTGAATTAATATGTTTTAAATGCTCTACTAATTGGGTATTTAGTTTCATGCTTATCAATGGTGGCAGTTATTTTGGGCATAGATCTAAGTTGTAAATTCATTTATGCGTTGTGATTTGGGAATATGTTGTTGATAACCTCTTAAAGACACCTTGGGTTTATGGATTTGATAGAAAAAATATTTGAATCTCTAGTTGTAGTGTATGCTTTAGGGTTTCAAGAATTATTTGAGTATTTGCATTGTATTGGCACTAATGGATGCAAATCATTCTTGATAGTTTCTATATCTTGTATTTTAGTCTTTTTTCATCTTTAAAAATGAATGATGTCATGCTTGTTGAAGGAGATCGTATTGTTTGAAAAATCACACCACCACACTACTCTTTTAAATAATTAATTAACTCATCCTACCCTATTATACCCTACAAATAATACACCTTGTTACATATTCTGAATATTGTTTTCCTGTATATCCATTAATATTGCTTATATAAAATGTGTCTGTATATTGATCTTTGAAGATTAGCATTGCAATCTTCCATTTGGCCCTACATTGTTGAATTTTTTTGTAGAAATGAAGGTTCCAAAATTATGTACTAAGGCCATGGATTGGAAAGATACATGCCTCAACTCTTATTGAAGTTGTAGTTCCTAAACCATTGAGCGTTGTTGAACCTCAACTGCACTAGTCATGTAACTGATCTTGAACCCCAAGATGAAAGGTGAGAACCATGTATTAGGATCCTGAAGTAATGCCTAGGTTGTTGAGCATTGTTAAGCCTCAACCACATTACTCATTTAATTGAATAAATAATAACAAACCAACTTATAGATTTAAATATTTCACTTCTAGGTACCATCGATGCCAAAATTAAAATTTTAATAGTGTGTATGTGTATGAACAATGTTCATGTGCCATAATTTGATCTTAAACCCCAAGATGAAAAGTAGGAGCCACATATTAGGCTCTCAAAATAATGGCTAGGCTGTTGAGTGTTGTTGAGCCTCAACCACCTTACTCATTTAATTGAATCAATTGCTACAAACAAACTTATAAATTCAAAATACTCACTTCTAGGTATCATCGATGCTAAAAATAGAAAACTATAATAGTGTGTATGTGCATGAATAATGTTCATGTCCTATAATTTGATCTAATCATTTCCAACATGTTATAAAATGTTGTGCATCTATATCCCATGTTGTATCAAATCTTAAAAACTTGTAATTCATGTTACTATAAAATATGTGCATATACATTACATAACCCCCAAAATCTATTTGAATTTGTAAAAATATGAAAACCTATAACTTTTGTTCCTATAAATGCGTTTGAATCTAAAAATGTTCATCCCATATCTGAACCAAATTTAAAATTTTAAACCGCTTGGAGATAATTGAATCCTATAATTTGTGACAAAATCTGTATTAAACTAATAATCTAAACCACTATGAATTCTCTAAATCTTGTAATTTATGTCAAAAATATAATTTGTTTTTTTGTGGAGACTTGAATCTCTATGAAAATCTCACTAATATGTCCCCTTTTTAAGGTGAGTGATGTAGCTTGCAAACTACTTATCTCAAAATAAAAGAGTTAACCATATCATGTTATGCATAAATATGTAATCATTTAAATTTATATGCTAACATGCGGAGAATATGTCATCTCAGTAATGAATAATCATCAAAACATATATGAGATATGTGGTGCAAAGCATGCAAGTGTCATGCCAAGATAGATATATAAATTAAGCATGAAATAATAACCATCACTAATATAAGTATTGAATAATGAACTATGTAGGAAGGTGCATGATTTGAATCATGACACCACACATAAATGATGAGGTGCGTGATATGTATCACAACACCATAAACTCAATAAAATCAATAAGATCAATAAAAAATTGTAGATTTATCCACTCTAAGCACATAATTTCATGGCCATGACGCACATCATAGAAGCACACACAATAGAACTCAATGTCACATAAGGCTAAGGGTGACACACAGAGAATTTATAAAATGAAAATATCAATGAATACACAGTTATAAAAAAAATCAAGGGCCGAAGAAAAATCATCTAATGAAAAATCAATTAATCAACAATCATGAAAGAAGGCCAAGGGATGAATAAAGTGGTGTATAGTTATAGACTCAATACATAATTTCATAAACTAACATAAAATCAAAACAAAAAATAATCAATGATTAAATTATAGTAAATTAAACAACATCAATGAAACATGGAATGAGTGAAACTAGTCTACACTATCAATTTATGTCAATGTCACATCATAATAAAATAACATATGCATAAAATGTATCACTATATAGAATATAATCAAGATAAATAAATGTGTAAACAATCAATGTATCTCATAATAAATGGAAAGGTCAGAAAAAATATAATATGTAACAAGGTTACTTATGGAATGAAATTCCCCCAAGATTGGCATGACCCCTAGGTATAGGAATGTTGTGCACATGTGCATCCATGTATCATGTGTAACGTGCATGTCTTGTATCTCACTCATATATATGGTGAACTACATGTGTTTATGAAAAAATATATGCAATCCACCAAACATATGATAAATAACATAAATGAATAATGAAAAAAAAAAACATGTTATGCTTAGGTCCAAATTTTTATTTTTGGAATATTTTTATTTTTATTTTTGAAATATTTTACAAAAATGAAATAAATTTCACCCTCTAATCCCATCAAGGGTATGGTCATGTGTAGGTTCGAATCAAACATTATAAACTTCCTTCATTGGAAAATTGTTTCAATCATATTTGTATCATGGTTGGTTGGTGATTGGATTATTGGAATCATGATTTATTTTTTAAGATTTTAATCTATTGTTGTAATGCCCCAAAATAATATGTATTATTTCAATGCATTATATGATAGGTTCAATAATATTTGGATCTATTTAAAGGGCATGTAGGAGGCAACATGATTAACTTGTTTCAAAGTAGAGCTCTTAGAACTTCACTTGGATTCTTATTAACCTTATGCAAACTTTCTAAACCATTAATTGTAGATGCATTATATTTTTGAACCCATAGCTTAGATGAAATATTTCTAGGCATACAAATATTTACTTGAGAGGCAAGGGTGAAATATTTTGTATGTCATCTTTGGATTGCTCTTGAGTAGGAGTTTTTTAATGATTATTAACATATGTATTGTCTTAATACTCTTCTAGAATTATGTGAAAATATATTATGATAAATTGACTCATATGGATCAAAATTATTGAAATTTAACTTACACAAATGATCATCTATATTCTCTTACATACCATTATCATCAATATAACTATCATAATAATCTTTGACTATGCAATTTAGATTTTTTGAATTGACCCACATAGGAAGATCTAGAATTGTCTCTTTTTTATTTACTTGGCTTGTGATGCTTTATTTTTTTATTCATTAATATTCATAGATAGCTTCTTTTAATTTAATTTACTTGATTTTCAAACCTCATATGTATGCATTTTTTTTTAATGAGATAGGTTGTGATGGAGGAACTATAGAATAATGCATAAAATCTGATTATGAATTACTCTCATTATGAGATTGTATAATTTTAATTTTTTTGAAGGGATCATTATTTATGAGGCATTTATACAAATAGTCATCACACACATGTATAGTGTATATGGTATAACTTCCATGGCATGTATCCAAGGTGACCCAAAGAGAAAATAGTAAGGTATATTATTAGACATGATCTAAAATAAGGTAGGCAATGCATTGAGTCCTAATTTCACATCCAATGATATTGATACAAGTATCTAACATGAAATGTCATCAAATCCTTGTACACTTTGATATAGTTTTTAAATAGTTTTCATATTGACATCCAATTGTTGTAAGAAAGTTATGTTATATATATTCATTACCACTCTATTATACATTAATACACATTTGACTCCTTTACTTCTAATTTGATCTTGAATGAACTGTTGACGTAGGAGATTACACCCTTGGTAGGAGGCTGAGCTCCTGCCTTCTCCTCGCAACTATGGAAACTCCCCTCTCGCCTGTGGGACTGGTGAAGCTGGAGGGGAGAGTCTCTAGATAAGGGCTAGCTCCCTTTGATGCATCATGTTCATTCTAGTAAGTGCAAACACATACATATATATAGATATAATGGGGGGGGGGATGAAAAGAGAGAGAGATTGCAGGAAAACAAACTACACTAAAGGGGTGATGCACCAAAATAAGTCAACCTTCTCACATCCACACTTAAAACTAGACAAATACATACATACACTTCACACTTGGCAGAAGGACCAGGCTGCAAGAAACTGGCAAAGAGGCTTTCGTGAAAACACAAAAAATAGATATTTCACCAAGGTGCTGTGGAATGCACGTTATAAGTAATCTCCTCTATTATAAACTTCTTAAATACTGCTCTCCTCCTATCAGCTGCAAAAATGAAACCTTGTAGACAACAAGTATGCTGGTGTTGGGCCTGTGAAAGCATCAAGAAACAATGACTAAACACAAATAAACACTCAAGACATACACAAAAAAATCTATCCAAGATGGAGGTAAAAATGCATTTATTGATTCAGGTGAAATTTTTCCATGGCTATGCCAAACAAATGTGGAAGATCTCTACAAAAATGACAAGTCCTAAATATATAGGGGAAGAAAAGGAGGCCTTTTTGGCGCTCCCTTTTTACAAGTGGCCTATTGCATCCTCTCATTAGGAAGAGCAAGTCACTCAAAACATTAATGAATTGCACCCTTTGTCTGCTTGCAATCTACTTTTTTAAGGTCAATACATGGTTTGTCTACTCATTTAATGTGAAAAGGAGAAACCAGTTGCACTACTAGCTGTTTGCGTCCCCAAATAGTCAATTCGCAAGAACTATTTCACCTGATGGAGTCACTTCCCAAATCGGTGCTTCCTCTTATCACTTGGACTAACTACCTGTTCATTCCATGCTTATCACTATGTCTTTTTTGGCTCCTTCGGCCCTTAAGGGCGAACTTCCAGTGGGTCGCTGCATTCTGGGCTCTCATGATTAGCGCTCCCTCATTTTGAAAACAAACAGCTATTTCTTTATGCTAATTTTGACATTCTTGCAACTGTCATTAGTTTGAAAACTAATGACTAATTTGATTTGTTAATTTTGATGGCCTCTGGGACATCCTCGTCCCTATCAGGACATCATCGGGTCCTTCACTGGCTTCCTGTGGCTTTGCTTTCCTCGGCCCTCTCTGCAGGCACTCTTTTGCCTTTGTTTTTTCCTAAGCACCTTCGCAAAGGGAGGTTGACCCTTCGGCCCTTTGAAAATGCCCTTTGTATTTGGGCCGAGAGTCCCCCGCAAGGGCATCTGCCCTTTGGGGTCCTTCAGCGGGTCCTTCGATCCTTTGGATGATCTCCCGGGTTCCCATGAGCTTTATGTATTTTCCGCAGACTTTTGTCCACAGACATTTTCCCACAGACAAAAAGTCCATGGAAATTCTCCCTGAGTCTGTCTTTGCCTTGAGCTGCACCCAAATTCCTTCAGACTTTTTGTCTGAGGGAATTCCTTCGGACAAAAATTTTGAAGGAATTTAGGACTTAAACCAATTTGAATTTAAACAAATTTGGGACTTACCCAGTCTTTTCCATTAAAGTGTCTGCCCTCTGCTAGGGCATTTTGAACTTGAAGACTCCCCTTAGGCCAAGGGCATACCCTTTGAATCAAGCCATTGAACCAAAATGGTTCAACGGTTCAACAGTTTAATCATTGCGCGCTAATGAACTAATGAACCAAGGTCGATGAATTTCTCCTTTTGAACCAAGCCCGTTGAACCAAGAATGGTTCAACGGTTCAATGGTTCAACACTTGGTGAATTAAGATGTTGAACTTGAAGATGGACTTTTGAACCAAAGGTCACTGAACCACTTAAAACAGGCCATGAACCAAACTCATTAAACTTGTGCAACTTGAAAATGACTGTCATGAATAGCAAGGGAAGAAGGGGACCAAAATTTTTGCCTGTGGGCAAAATTGGTCAACAAATTGGTGACTCCCAGGGGAAGCATGCTTGCTATGCTTAGAGACTAGTTGCCTTGCATTCCATTGGGCATGGAGTCAGATTGTAACTTTAAAATTAGCAACAGCCCCAATAATTCAGAACCAAACATGCAGATCTACCTCCAAGGAAAAGAAAACACACACAAGACTAAGAAAACTATTGCTTGTGCAACAATACTTAGGGAAAATAGGGAAATAAAATAAGGGAAAATATATAGAAATGAAAGGAGACTCAGTGGAAATGCTTCAGATGTATCCCATTAACTGGGATATGTAGTTCTTCACCGTCCAACTTGGAGAGTTGGAATGCATTATGCTGCTTGCACTAAGTGATTATGTATGGACCACTCTATAGGGCATCAAATTTTGCATGCTTTCTAGGCTTAGCTTGGTCTTCATCCCATTTCAAGACAATGTCTCCTTCAGAGAAATCCTTTGATGAAGATTTCTTATCAAAGTGTCTCTTTACTTGTTGTTAGCAACTGGTCATAAAAGCCATAGCCCGGTCCCTTGTCTCTTAGAGCTCCATCAGCTCGCACAGCCTGACTTCCATGCTACTTCCTTCTTCTAATTGTAGTTGGTGAGTGAGGTCCAACGCTGGCAATTCAAGTGAGATGGGAAGCCTAGCTTCCCTTCCATATATGAGCGTATATGGAAAATTTTTGATTGCTCTCTTCAGAGTGATTCGATTGGCCCATAAAGCTGTCTTCAGCTTGGCATGCCAAGTCCTCTGATTTTCTTCCATGGTCCTCTTTATGATTTTGATCAAATTTTTGTTGGTGGACTCAACCAACCCATTCCCCTATGGGTAATAATTGGATGAAGTACTAAGGTATATACCATACCTTAGCGCCCATTCACTTGTTTTAGTTCCCAAAAAAGCCAAGGTGTTATCTGAGATTATTGTGGTCGGGACCCCGAATCTTGTTACCAAGTCCTCATAAAAATCCAAGATTGCACTTTCATTTGCTTCTTTCAGAGCAACAGTCTCCACCCACCTTGTGAAATAGTTCATAGTAGTCAGGACCCATTTGTGTCCAGCACTAGAGGGAAGATTGATCATCCCTATGAAATCCAGGCCCCACTGCATGAATGGTTGCTCCACCTGAATAGGCTATAGAGGCATGGAAGCCAACCATTATTTCCCATCAAAAAGTGCACACTTCTGGCACTTTCTTACCCAGGCATGGGTGTCCTTGAAAAGAGTAGGCCATAACTAGCCAATGCTCATTATCCTTGCTGTAGTAGCTCTAGGAGTGAAATGACTACCTGTTGGCCCATAGTGGAATTTAGATAGTACCTTATCAACCTAGTTTGAATCAATACACCTTAGAAGGACCCTAGAGAGATCCTTCCTAAACAATACTCCATCAACCAGAACATAAGGGAGAGATTAGAGCCTGAAGTACCTTCTTTTGGTCTTATCAAGACTCTGTGGGCACTCACCAGTGAGAAGGAAATGCATCAAGTCCAATGTCCAGTCCTTTATGATAGCTAGTTCTTCTGTAGTGGCTGCATCATGAATTAGCAAGCTGTCTTCCCTTTTTTGCTTGAAGTCTGCAGCAAGTTGTTCGCACAAACCTCTTCCCCTCACCAGCTTGGTGATCTTGATGTCTAGGTCATACTCCATAACTTTGGTGATCCACCCTACTCTCTTCTCATTTAGGTCTTGATTGGTGAAGAAATCCTTGACACCAGGATGTGGGACCATGAGGTGAATCTTGTTGTTAGACAACATATGCCTGAATTTCTTCAGGCTCCACACTATTGCCAGGACTTGCTTCTCTACATACGTGTATCTGACTTCAAAATCCTCTAACCCTTGGCTAAAAAAAGCAAGTGGTTACTCGAGGTCATCACCATTTGCTTGGGTAAGCATGGCAGAGATCACCTCTTCATTGCTGAAAGTGTAGAGGTTGAAGTCTTTGTTGAAGTCGGGGCTAATCAAAGTAGGAGCCCGGGTTATGGCCTGCTTGATGGCTTCAAAGCTGTCCTTTCTTTGTGTTGTCCACTTGAACTCCTCATCCTTCCTCAACATAGAGGTTAGTGGCTTGACTATCTCTGCGAAATTCAAAATGAATCTCCAAATGAAATTTATCCTACCAAAGAAGCTCTGCAGGCCTTTCTTGTGCTTTGGTAGGGATATCTCTAGGATAGAACGAACTCTCTCAGGGTCAATGGATAAGCCTTCCTTGGATACGATGTGGCCAAGGAGTTTCCCCTCATGAACAACAAACATGCACTTCTTTGGATTAAGAGAGATGCCAAACTCCCTACACCTTTCAAAAATCTACCTGAGGTGTTCTATGTGTTGGCTCGCCTCCTTGGAAAATACAGTCACATCAAGGTATACCAACATGTTGTTTATCAAGCCTCCAAAAGCCATGTCCATGGCTCGCTAAAAGGTATCACCAACATTAGATAGCCCGAATGGCATCTTCTTGTAGGCCAATGTTCCCCATTTAGTGGTGAAAGCCATTTTGTGCTGGTCACAATCTTACACTAGAATCTGATTATACCCTGAATAACCATCCAGGAGGGAGAAACGCTCTCTACCAGTTACCTTTTGAAGAATCTGCTCCATGCTTGGGAAGGGATAATGGTCTTTTAAAGAGACTTTATTAAGGTCTCTAAAGTTGACACATAGCCTGATCTCCCCATTCTTATTTCTAATAGGAACAAGGTTGGCCAGCTAGGAGGAATGTTTGATTGGAAATATAATTCTAGACTCAATCAATTTGGCCAGTTCCCTCTGCATGAGGGGCTTAATCATCAGGTTGATGGGTCTCTACTTCTGCGTGATTGGCCTGGCACCTTCTTCTAATTTGATGGTTTGCTGGGTGAGTCTTGGGTCGAAGCCCTTCAAATCACTGTAATCCTAAGCAATGAAATCGGAGAACTCCTGACACAACAAAATGAAAGCCTACCTTTCTTGAATAGTTCAGACTTTTCCAAGCGCAAGCAGCTTGTCCTTGAAGATCTCAACCTTTTCATAATTCTCCTCTTTAGTTGTGATGCATGCCTTGTCGTTTCTAAATTGGTCATCTCCATTGAAGATGCTCTCAAGTGTGACCAAACCTTTAGGGAGCTTATTATTCTTCAATTGAACAATCTAGTTGCCATATTGCTGCTGCAACTTCACCTGGTTCTATGTTGCAAACTCAGCTTCCTCCTTCAAGAAGAAAGCTATTTTTTGGTCATTTTCAAAAACCTACCAATTTGCAATGTTATCAAGGATAGAGGGTCAAACTACCACCTTCAAGTGGCGTGAACCACAGTATCGACTTATTTTCCTTAAAACATCAAACTGAGCACCAATTACTGCTAGCCTATTTGCTTGTTTATTATACTCTCTGGGAATGGAAGCAATATTGAAAGCAAGAAAATCTTTCACCAAGTCCTAAACCCTATGCTTGTAGGACTTCAACAAGGAATTCTTGGTCAGATTTAGGCCTCTCACCTGATTTCCAATCAGCTCACTATCTCCCAAAACTTGCAACTCCTTGATCCCTCTTTTTCTTGCCCATTCCAAGCCATGGATAAGAGACTCATATTCTGCAACATTGCTTGTGCAAGAGAAATGGAAAAGGAAAGCTGAAAAGTACCTATTCTTTAAAGGGGAGACTAATATTGCCCCACCACTAGCTTCCAGCCTACTTTTGGAACTGTCAAAATATAGCTACCATAGGCCTAGGTCCTCTTGGCCTGCCTTCATTATATTTGGTATGAAGGCACCCTCTTCATGCATGCAGTAGACTCCAAGGTCTGCCTTATCTATGAACTTGTAAGGATCATGTTCGAAGTTATCATTTCCCCATTCATCCAAGAGTAGGTCTGCAACTCCTTCAAGAGTAGAGGACGGAGATTGGTCTGTCTGGGACTCTTCTGGGTTGATAATGGTGTAGCTGACATTTGCTGCCTTAGGCAAATATGGTTCTAGATGGTCCTTGTAGAGTGGCTCGGATTTAATTTTTACCTTGGTCCTATACTTGGTTCTAAAAACTAGATATGACTAATTCACCACTAGATAGCCACCTATCTTTGATGTGAAGTCCCTGGACAAGCAAATTGTGAAATAAGGAGGAACATCTGCTACCACTATATCATGGGGAATTGAGAAGGTTGGGCAAGCATGCAATGTCAAGCCTAAACCCTTCAAAATCCCAACTATTTTTTAGGTGTCCCATCTAGCTATAGGACTCCTTTGTTCATCTCCTCATACTTCAGTCCCATCTTGTCAGCTATGCATTTGGGCATCACTAAGGTACTAGCCTGACTGTCAATTATGCAATTGTGTACCAAGAAATCCCCTATGACCAAGGATACATAGAAAGGGGGAATTTTCTCTTTCTTCTTTACCTGACCTAAAGTGGAAGGCTGTCCATTTGTCATCAAGACATTATCAGTGCTCACTGGGACAGCTTGTCGATCCAGCTCATGCAATTCTTTCTTCAATACGTCCTTCTGTCCTGGAAGAGATAATGAATCCCATAAAGAGATGTTCATATGAAGATTCTTCATCTGGTCCATTATATTGACCTGGGGACTGCCTCCCTTCAAGCTTTCCTTGGGGTTGATTCTAACCTGAGCTGCACGCTGAGGGGCTGAAGGCACAAATGGCTGTCTAAAGTTTGGGGCCTTTAAATTTGAGTGTGATGGAGAAGGTGCTACTGCCACTTGAGTGGTGGCCTAGGGTTCTCCCATTTCTCTTCTCTTAAATCTTGTGTTGGCTATAACATAGTCAGCTTGATTGTCAGCAGTGCCCACATAATTTACTGAATAAAATTGCCCTTCTAGATGATTCATGAGGGTAGAATCTGGCTGGGCCTAATTGCTACTTGTGTTGGGTTGAGTTGGAGCCTCAAAAATTTGGGAATGAGCAACTACCTGATTATCTGCATTATGGAAATAATTCATCATCTCATTTGTGCAAATAGCCTATTCTTGACCATATCCCATGGTCGAACAACTTTGCTGCTCTTGTACTAGATTATTCTGGACCAGCACCATGACTTTAGATGATGAAGGGGGCCTGAGTTATAATTTTGAAATGGCCTGGTCTGAGTAAGCTGACCTTGTCGTTGATTAAAGTTTTGAAAAGAGGGTCTAGGGGCTTGACCATAATGCCGGTATCCCTGATTCGATCTATTGCTTTGAGCTTGCTACCTTTTGAGAGCTACAAGTTCATTTGACATGCTCTGCAACATAATTTAACCTCATGAATTTCATTGGATGGAACAATAGCTAGTTTCTTAATTCTAGTTAGAGGGGCTAATGTGGGAGCAATGGTCTGAATTGGAGGTAGCATTTTTGGGAAAAGTGGCATGTGAGGCCTAGGGGCTATTTTCCTAGCCTGTACTAAACAATTTTTAGTTGCTATGGCTATGTCATAAGCAGCAGGTAGTATATGCCCTCCCATGGATTATATCATCACATCAATATCACTATTTAAAGCTCTTAAATAATACAGGAAAGCATATCTGGGAGTCGGTCTTACCAGGATGGGAATTTTATCCCAAGTCTTTTGAAATCGTGTGTTAAAATCCTACATATACTCGTGTAGAGATCTCTTTATGGTCGTCAGTTGCTCAGGAAGTGAGAGGCCGTCACTCTTTTCCCCAAAATAATCTTTCAACTAAGTTCCCAATTCATTCCAAGAATGTATTGAATTTACAGGCAAAGTTTTGTACCAGTCAAGAGCCTTGCCTTTGAGAGACAGTGCTAGCAATCTGATGGCAATATTTTCCTTTGTTACATTGTGAATATTGCAAAGGTTAGCAACATTCCTAATATGCTCGATGACTGTAATGGGCCCCTCTCCATTGAAAGAAGGCACATTTTTTAGGGCTATTCCCAGAATTGGATCATAGCGTGGGAGATTCAAGGGGCTTTGACCACGAAAAGCTGCAAAAGACAATGCCATAGCTGGGATGGGTTGTAGCTGGGTTTTTGCTGCATATGCATCCCTTACAACAGGTCTAGGAGGGTGGCTTGTTGGATAAGGACGGGTCCTCTCAAACCTTAGCCTTTTTTCAGAGTTCAAAGGCAACTCAACGAAATCAAAAGGAACCCCTTTTGAAGCAGACCTTGTGGTGACTTTAGGCATAGAAAGTTAAAAAATTGGTCTTAATTGGAAAAATGAAGCTCTTACCAGTGGAGTCATGCTGGAAAATTAAATTTGCTATGATAGGACCAACATCAATCCTGAAACCTTACTGAGTTGTCAAACTAGGTCCCACCAGGCGTGCCAAAACTATTGACGTAGGAGATTGCACCCTTGATAGGATGCCGAGCTCTTGTCTTCTCCTCACAAATATGGAAACTCCCCTCTCACTCGTGGGACTAGTGAAGCTGGAAGGGAGAGTCTCTAGATAAGGGCTAGCTCCCTTTGATGCATCATGTTCATTCCAATAAGTGCAAACACATACATATATATAGATATAATGGGGGGGATGAAAAGAGAGAGAGATTATAGGAAAACAAACTACACTAAAGGGGTGATGCACCAAAATAAGTTGACCTTCTCACATCCACACTTAAAACTAGACAAATACATACATACACTTCACACTTGGCAGAAGGACCAGGTTGCAAGAAACTGGCAGGGAGGCTTTCATGAAAACACAAAAAAAAAGAGATTTCACCAAGGTGCTGTGGAATGCATGCTATAAGTAATCTCTACTATTCTAAACTTCTCAAATACTGCTCTCCTCCTATTAGCTACAGAAATGGCACCTTGTAGACAACAAGTATGCTGGTGTTGAGCTTGTGAAAGCATCAAGAAATAATGATTGAACACAAACAAACACTCAAGACATACACAAAAAAATCTATCCAAGATGGAGGTAAAAATGCGTTTATTGATTCAAGTGAAATTTTGCTAGGGCTGCACCAAACAAATGTGGAAGATCTCTACAAAAATGACAAGTCCTAAATATATAGGGGAAGAAAAGGAGGCCTTTTTGGCACTCCCTTTTTATAAGTGGCCTATTGCGTCCTCTCATTGGGAAGAGCAAGTCGCTCAAAAAATTAATGAACTACACCCCTTGTATGCTTGTAGTCTACTTTTTTAAGGTCAATAAACATTTTGTCTACTCATTTAATGTGAAATGGAGAAACCGATTGCATTGCTAGCTGTTTGCGTCCCCAAATGGTCAATTCACAGGAATTGTTTCACCTGCTGGAGTCACTTCCCAAATCAGCACTTCCTCTTGTCACTTGGACTAACTGCCTATTCATTCCATGCTTATCGCTATGTCTTTTCTCAATTTTGTCTTTTTTTGGCTCCTTCGGCCCTCAGGGGCAAACTTCTAGAGGGTTGCTGCATTTTGGGCTCTAATGGTTAGCGCTCCCTCATTTTGAAAACAAACAGCTATTTTGTTGTACTAATTTTGACATTCTCACAGCCGTCATTGGTTTGAAAACCAATGACTAATTTTCTTTGTTAATTTTGACAGCCTCTGGGACATCCTCATCCCTGTCAGGACGTCATCGGGTCCTTTGCTAGCTTCTTGCGGCTTTGCTTTCCTCGGCCCTCTTTGCGGGCACTCTTTTGCCTTTGTTTTTTTCTAAACACCTTCTCGAAGGGAGGGTGACCCTCTGGCCCTTTGAAAATTCCCTTTGTATATGGTCCAAGAGTCCCCCGCAAGGGCATCTACCCTTCGAGGTCCTTCGGTGGGTCCTTCGATCCTTCGGACGGTCTCCCGGGTTCCTGCAGGCTTTGTGTATTTTCCACAGACTTTTGTCCGCGAACATTTTCCCGCAAACAAAAAGTCTGCAAAAATTCTCCCCAGGTCTGTCTTTGCCTTGAGCTGCGCCTGAATTCCTTCAGAGTTTTTGTCCAAAGGAATTCCTTCAGACAAAAAGTTTGAAGGAATTCGGGACTTAAACCAATTTGAATTTAAACAAATTTGGGACTTACCCGGTCTTTTCCATTGAAGCGCTTGCCCTTTGCTAGGGCATTTTGAACTTGAAGATTCCCCTTCAGCCAAAGGCATACCCTTTAAACCAAGCTGTTGAACCAAAATGGTTCAACGGTTTAATGGTTCAATCATTGCGCACCGATGAACTAATGAACCAAGGCCGATGAACTTCTCCCTTTGAACCAAGCCCGTTGAACCAAGAATGGTTCAACAGTTCAATGGTTCAACGCTTGGTGAATCGAGATGTTGAACTTGAAGATGGAATTTTGAACCAAAGGTCACTGAACCACTTAAAATAGGCCATGAACCAAACTCATTGAACTTGTGCAACCCGAAAATGACTATCATGAATAGCAAGGGAAGAAGGGGACCAAAAATTTTGCCTGTGGGAAAAATTGGTCAACATGAACAATGGTAAATTTTGCTCTATTACTTGTTTGGTGGGGCAATCTTCATTTTCAAGGGAAATGACTTCATTGATATCCTTTAATTTATTCAAAATGGAATCAAAAGATGTAGGTTATGTGTCATTTTGGATAGTTGTGTCAGACAATGCCTCATATAGGATATCCTTATAAACAATTGATCTCTTTAGTAATTCAAGGATGGAAATCTTAGTAGGATATTTTTGAGTTGATCAATGATATCATACCTTTTAGTTTGAGATGATGGTCTTATGGAGGAGGAGGGAGATGAGGAAGAACATGTTGAATACATCTGTTCTACCACATATGATTGGGAAACCTAACTCATCTGGTAGTGTGACAACATGAACTGTATAATCTAAGTCATGGACAAATAATGGGGGTGAGATGGTAGTTGGTACAACCTTGAGGTCTATGGGGAGGAGGAATAAAAAGAGTCATGCATGCCTTTTGATGTATAGTGGTAACATGAAGCAACTCATATTGAATATTACAAAAATATAAATTTGAGAAGGCCAAATATTGTTTATTATTAATTTCAACCTTATTAGCGCACAAGGATTTTATCTATAGAATTACATAGTTGTTACATATTTTACATATTAAAGGAAAAAACATGTAATGATTAAAACATAGCTTGAGTCAAAAAATAGAAATTATATATATCCATTATAGCCATGAGTAATTTATGATCGGGGGAAAATAAGGAATCAAGTTTGAAAATTAAATTTATATATAGAAATACGAAACCCTATAAATAAGGATGAAACCATAAGGGAAGACCTATGGTTTTGATATGTTATAGACAATATTTGAGTTCACCAATAGGTTTTATCTTAATTTTTCATTATGTGATAATATAATATAGAACCTTGAACTAATTTAAAGTATATGAAATATGGAAATAAACATGAATCTAAATGTAAAATGCAGATTATGGTTTGACATTTGTACTTTTTATAAATATAAAAGACCTAATGGAATAAGATATTTAGAAAGTTTTTATTCTACGTAGATTTTAGATTGAATGTAGGTGGGAGAAATGGATGGAACTAAATCAAGCCACTCTGATTAGGAACAGAGTCTCTCAATGCGTTTGAACATATTCTTCATCTTCTAGATGACATTGACTGATGTTAGCATATGGAACTTAATGGATTTATCTAAGTGTATTTTGCTTCTCTATTTCCATACATTTCGCTATGCCTACTTGTAAACCATATATGTGTGTGTTTCAGGGCTTCGTGATGCATGTAATTATAAAAACCTCTCCCCTTTTATTTGAAACTCTAGGTCCACTTTTGACATAAGGTTTAGCTTGGAAAATAGATAAAAAGTGGCTTTAGTTGACCCCAGCCATTCTTCAATGAATTATTGAGTGTTGCTTACATATCCAATACTTTGAAGAGGGAAGTAAAACCACATTTAGTTCTTCTTGTTAGGTGTATGTGTGAAATATTTATCTTTTAACAAGTTCAATGTGTGATATAACTTTCAATAATTATAAAATGACAACTTTTGATTATTTTGATGTACTTTAAACTTGTCTAAGATCTATCATTGTGACTAATGGATGGATTGGAAATAATAGGGAAGTTGATTTGAATACATAAGTGATTGTATACTTAATAGGTGATTGTTGGATGAGGAATATGGTTAGATATACTATGTATTTATATGAGACTCTTTTGGTAATTTCTTGCACCATCGACATGCAAAATGTATGGCCAAATCATAAGAAGGATTTAAATTTAAAAAGTGGTTGTTGCTTGGCATGAGATGAGTCTATTAAGTTTGGATGAGTCAATTATTATGGAATAATTTGAATTTGATGGATTTATCAATAAGGAAATAATATTGATGTCATAATCTTGAGATAGTCTGAATATGTTTTTGAACAAATTAGACATAAAGGATGGAATTCTTATATTTGACTAGTAGAAAATTGAGAAAGTTAGATGAAAAACACATGGATGTGAGAGAAGATAAAATAAGATCCATATGTGTATGCACAAGTTATGTAAGGTTAAGGTAGGTCAAAACTAACATTTTCAAGTATCTAATATAATATTTTAGTTTTTACAAGAATAAACACTACGTAAGATTAAACATGATTTGTAAGGTTATACATCATTCCAACATGAGTTGAAACTTTGACAAATGTTCTTTGAAAATTAAAAAACAACCCAATCATCTAAATATACTTCAATAAAATTATGAATGAATTATTTAATGTGGTGGTCTTTGCCTTGGAGAACATACTTGGTTTGTTTTTCAATCTAAATGGCATTACCTTGTAAAAAAATGAAACTAATAAATTATGAAGGCTATTTTTTATTGGTCCTCATTTGTAATGGGAATCTGATGATACTTGCTAAAACCATCCATAAAGGAGTACTCCAAATGGTGTAAATAATAAGCGCTTATTTAGATTAAATGTGATTTAAAAGGTTTTACATCATTCCAACATGAGTTTCAACTTTGACAGATGTTATTTAAAGAGTGAAAACACTACCCAATCATCTATAAATATTTCAAGAAAATTATGGATGAAGTCTTTGAATGTGGTAACCATTTCTTCAGAGAGCACATTTGATTCATTTTTAAATCCAAATGGAATCATTTTGTAAGAAAATGAACCCCATTCAATTGTAAATATTTTTTTGATTAGTCCTATTATATGATGGGAATTTGATGATACTCATTGAAACCATCCGTAATGGAGTAGACATCATGACCAATGACAACCTCCAACACCTCGTTGGTGAAAGGAGTTGGAAAAGGATGATTCATGCAAGCATCATTCAATGCATGATAGCCACCACACATTTTTATTTCCCTATTTTTGTTTGGGTGAACCACCATTAGATTTACCCAATCAGATTTATCCATTGGATAGATGAACTTGCACCATGTAATCAATATTAGTTTTAACCTTAAACTTTGCATTAAGATTCAATCGATATGGTAATTTATTGATTGTCCATGTGCATTCTTTAAGGTAATGCACATTTCTCCTAAATATGGATCTAGTCCCTTAACTTTTATGAATTTTATAGGAAACACATTGGTCACATCCAGTATGTGATGTTATAATAATGTGAATTTTTTAATTTCTATATATGACTCAATTCAACTTCTCAGTTGATATTTATATTGATTATGAAAAGGTTTAATTTATGATTATTCTCATCTCTATTATACAGGTATTGTTGATGTCATTTGAAAGATTGCAGATACATTTGAGAGATGAGATAGCCTAGGGATAAAAGAATTCAACAAATAATTACTACAAGCTATACATGTATAGAAAGTTTAAGTGCAATGATGAGCCATCTTAAAAATCCACCACTTTTCTTTCTGTGTTGTTGGTATTGTGTTTTCCTTGTGTTGTGCATAAATATTTATTTTTTTGAATTTAGCAGCCATCATTGGCTTTGAACCAATTGTGCTCATTATTTATCTAAGTTTTGATAGTTTACGTTTCAATCAGAAAGTTGCATGGACTTAGGAGTTATTGATCGTGTTTCACTTTTTCAGGATTGTATGCAACATTAATTTACTTGTCATATTTTTTGCATGTCTTATTAGTCTTACCTTGTTGACTTGGTCAAATTGTTGGATAAGACTTAGTCTTTGGATGCATGGTGGTTTGAAAGCTTTGAGTAATGTATTAGTTTAGACCTTAAAAAGAGGTCGAGGTCATGGTCTTGTTTAATAATTTTATTTATTTAGACCTATGTAAGGTAAAGTCAAAGGTTAGTATGTTTAATTGATTTATTAAACCTTAATCAATGTTGAGGCTTAATCATTTTTATTAGCACAATGACTGAGATTAGGTGAACATCAAGCTTTTGATTTTTTTGATTTTTTTTTGCTTGAAACTCTTGTTGCTTAGCTGAACTAATGTTAGCATGGGAAGCACTAGGAATAAGGGGCACGTAATGGCATGAAAGTGTAAATGGATTGTTAGTATTGCACAATGTTTACAATTCTTTTAAGGACATAAAAAAGACAAGGGTAGAGAAAAAATAAATATAGGGTAGCAAGGGAAAGAGGGAAGTAGAACTAGTGTTTCAAAATTATGTTTCTTTTGAAGGTAAGTTTGAAGACTTGTCATATTCACTTATTTCTTCTTTCTATAATATTTTTCAAAAGGAAGAATGATGCAATAAATTATTATAACAATTGTATTTAAAAATATCGAGGGTCATGCAAAACCCTAGGTTCCGCATGACCCCTATTCCATAATAGACCCTATATGTTAGCGATAAGTTATTGTGGAACCATGCCAGAGTTTTCATATGTTATGGGTTATTGCACATAGTTTGTGGGTTGAGCAAAAATGTTTGTAAGCTTTAATGATTTGAAATTTTGAGTTATTTTGGAATCTGGTTTATGGTTGTTTTGAGATTTTGTGTTTGGAATTTTGAAAGTAGCTTATCATGGAAATCTTGTTCTCTTTTTTGGCATGAATCCTATCTTGTACTACTGAGTTTTAAGTGTTTTAAATTTTTTTGTTTGTGTGGGTAATCTTGTTGGACTATGTGACAAAACCTTGTTCCCTTTCGGTGGTACCTAGATCATATATCATTTTTTTATCTTTTATACCATTATATTGTTAGGTATTTATCTATGAGATTGTTTCAACTATTTAGCTAATGGTTGGGTTGTAGTGGCCCACTGATGGTTGGGATCATCTTACCCATTATTTTTTTCCTTGGTGATTGTTTGATAAAGTTTCAGGGCTACATTTCTCTTTTTGGGATTTCAAATAATTCATTGTGCCTATGACCTTATAAAAGCACTAGATTCTGTACATAATCTTATTTAGATTAATGATTAGTTAAACCATATAATTCCTAGTTTACAAACTCATACCTCATTATTTAGAGTTCATAATGGATGAGTGGAATTAGTTTTGGTAATATTTTGGATAGTTTCATTCTTGCTTAAAAAAGCTTATTTATTGACATGGTTATAGGTTGTGTACTATTGGATTCCTTATTTATTTTTATTTATACATTATTGTAAAATATCTTTATTGACTTCAATTATTTTTGATAAGGATCATGACTATTGATTTCAATATGTAATTCTATTATATATATATATATATATATATATATATATATATATATATATATATATATATATATATATATATATATATATATATATATATATATATATGGAATTCCATTTTTAGTAATAATTTATATCAAAATAAATCACTTGTATATATGTAAAAATTAATTGATCGTCACAATCTTAATTCATATTGCATTATTGGAAATGTATAATATATTGAGATAGATTTTGTTGAATTTTAATGGTATGCTTGTAAAAAGGTGTATGAATGTAGGTTTACTTAAATTTACTTCAATGTGTTGTTTAACCTCTTATTAGTAGTATAACTTCCATTGAGTCAATGAAGTTATATATATTGTAAACATAGTGATAGAAAAATATATTGTTGAGTATTTAAGAATAGAACATAAATGCCCACTCTAATTAAAAATATTATTTGATTAAAAAAAAAAGGTGAAAGTTGAATATCTTCCATTTGAAATAAAATAAAATTATTTTTTTAAACATGAGAAGTTTACTCATGCACAAGATCAATTCATGATGAATCCTGGATTGATTTTCACATTAAAACATAAAGAAATTAAGGGGAAACCACATTTTTCTCTTTAGAAATTTAAGACAATCATAAAAACTTAAAGCATTTCGATAAGAGGATGTCTTTCATAAGGTATACCATCATATGTTGTTAGCTTGTTTCATAATTCTATGTGGACTTGTTACATCCCATTCTACCTCTAACAAAAATATAATTTTATTTATGGATAATTATACTATTTGTGATTAAGAATTATTGAGTTCAGTACTACTGTAATTAGTTTAGATTAGATTGTGATAAATTGCATTTTAATATGTATTTACAATATTATTGAAGTTGTATAAAATAAATGATTATGTTGATTATTTTTGTATTCTGACTATGACTCTATGGTTTCACTTGATGCATTAATTTTGAGTTAGTTATTTTTGTTATATGTATGTATGTATTTATGGTATGGACTAACTACCTTTTTTCCTTGGTTAAAGTGGATGTAGGATAATTCATTTAGTCATTCACAATGGAATTTTGAGGAACAACATCATAGGGGAGAAGGTGGCATATCATGATAGTTGGGGGAAAATAGAACCATATGGGAACACTCACACACTCACGCAATACTATTTTATCTATAGAATGCTTGGATTTCATTTTATTTTGATATTGAGTACTTGGATGTTTATGTTTATTTTGTATGAAGTAGACATCTTTAGGAATGATGTTCGTACTGATTTGTGTCATTTTGAGTGATTTCATGTGCATCAGAGTTTGGTATGAAATGAATTGATTTTAATTTGATCATGATGGTTTTTATTGTTATTGTGTATAATAGGTTGTTTGTATTAATATATAAATGGATACTTACATAACTTTTAGTCTTGATATGGGAATACATACATAAATTTTTCATTATTTTTAGTGTGCCCAAGTGTTTAGAGTCATTAGCTTATTTGACCACCTTAGGTAGTATGGATGTGATTTCCATTATATACATTTTAATGGGTAACTAGTATTATAAACTCAATCTTTAACCACCATGGGTGGTAGGCATAATTGAGTAATTATGGAACATAAAAAATGTATTGTTTAAGTTAATAACTGTAATCGTTATAAAAACATTATTAGGGTTTTCTTAGTTTCATGAAATTTAATGAATGTATTTTTGGGGATCGAATGAGTGATTTTTATGATGGTAAGTTATAATTGAAACCCTAAATGAAGGGATTACATGACATAAGAGTAGTCCTACTTGGGGTCAACTGGTATAAATGCATGGATATTTTGGAGTCTTAATCTATAGTCTATTGAGTCTTAAATCCTCTATTTATAGAAAACATGTGGTAGAGAAAATGGGAGAGGCAGACCCGACTGTATTATGGTATTATGATAGGGAGGTAAGTTGTCCTTCATGCAAAAGGAAACACTTTTTTTTGTTAGTTTGAGTTCTAGGTTAAAAAAACTTTAAAAAGAGAAGAAATGGTTCTTTTTGGGAGATAAGCTGAGGAAGGAATATGAAGGAGGAAAAAATAAATAAAAGGGGTTCATCTTACACAAAGTAGTCACCATTTCATGGCTACAAGCTAACCAGACAAGTAACAAGTTTATGGATCTGAGTATTACATTTTACTTATGAAAATCTATATATGGACATGTTGTTTCATCAAGTTTACAATTTTTTAAATGCTGATAGAAATTAAGTGAATGCATGGTATTTAAATAAATAATAACATTATTGTTGTAGGGTGCCTATTCCACCCGTATTCCATCTTGCCATCATGCTTAGTCTTATAACTCTAATATATGTAGTAGTTTAGCTAGGGAGGCTTTAAATTATTTGGCTATCTCTATAATGCTCAAGATTGTTATATGTTATTTATCTATTAGTTGTTATCCCCAATGACCAAATCATTTATTGGAAAATAAGTTGGTTGTTTTGGAACCATTTGACTGTAGCATATTTTTGTTGTTTTAAACCATTCGACTGCAGCTTATTTTGATTGTTTTAAACCATTTAGTTGTAGCATATTTCATTAACTTGAGCCATTCAACTGCATGCATGATTTTTTATCTTATCGATTCAATTGTAGCATACTTTTTTGTATTTTATTTAGTTGTTGAAGCTATGGCTATAGTACCATATATCCTTGAAGCCCGAGTTGTATCAACATTATTATTTTAGAAATACAATTTTTATTTGTTTGAACACAACCTGTGCTCTTTTGTATTTAAGATTTGGTTTATTTTCAAATATTCATTTATTGACTTTATTATGGGATCACTCATTATTTATGGACTTGTGGGTGAGAGTTATTTATAGACATGTGAGTGAGACTTCACGCTCACTCATAAGCTTGTAAATGAGAATGGACATATTAAAAAAACATTATGTTCATAGATCAATGTTAAATTTATAAGATATCAAAGATTTTAAAAAATGAGCTATAGACTCTATGATACTTTGGAGAATCATTTTTAGACTGTACATGGGTTGTAAAAGTGTTTAAAGTTATAACAATGGAATATGATATGTGTGTATTTTATCTTGGGTAAAAAATATTAAATTATAGATTAAGACAAATAATTATACAACTGTATACTAATAGATAATGTTGAAATGAAGACAAAGTGATATGACTAGATTGGTAAATCTATAGTATAAGTAGTTTTTTTAAACAAACTATAAACGTGTAGGTGGTTAATCACCTACAAGCCTATAGATTATGATGGGATACCCTTGGATTATTAGTAAAAGTGGACAATTTTTATTCGTAACCCAATATAATAGAACCCCTAAATTCATTCTAAAGGTGTACAATTTATGGTGCCTATTTAGAATGATTTTATTATTAAGATCTATACTATTAAAAATATCATAATATATTTTGAAAATAATTTAAATATGAAGGTATTTTATTGTAGAACTATTGTATCTAATGGATTTGAATTTGTGCAGTATAATAATGATAATACTAAAGTTGAGGCTTGTTAAGTATTTTGTTTTTTTGAAATGGATAAATTACACTATGAGACATATTTTTATGAATATATGAATTGTAAATATAAGTTATCTATGTAAAAATGGCATGCAGGCCAATAATATATGTTCTTATCTTTTTATATGAATAAAACACCATTAGGTTATTCTGTTGAACATGTCTTATGTGAGTAGTGTATAAAAACTATTTTGTATGGTTATAATTGTAATGCATTCTTAGTTTAATTAAGTACTAGTAGAATCATCCTTATTATTTGAGGGATGATGAGTGATAGGAAGGGAACCTAATTTTAGGTCACTCATCATCCATCAAACAAGAATAGTAGTGACGACTAGCTGATATAACATAAAGTAATGCATGTGTGAATAATGACCCAGATCCTTTTAAAGTTTAAATTATATAAAATGTTTTGGCCAAAGTGATGTTAAATTTGTATAGTTGTCTGTCCACTATACTTTCTAGTTTATGTGATTGATTGAGGTCATAATTGATAGAGGTGTACCTATGGTCTTTATGTAAAAGATTTTAGGGATGGAAATAAATGAGGTAACCCATAAAGAAGGAAATACCACTAGGAGATGCTTTACTTGTGGATGAGACAATTATGTAAAATATTTCCCATAGTGTAAAATTAGAAACAATTCAAGAATCCTTGCTCTTCCTCTTAGTAGGGGACATCTCAATAATAAATTCATGCTATAATTAATAATCATTAGGTGGGTTTATAGATTTCACCCATTCAAGTGTTAGGTACATTATTTATAATATGGTATTTTTTTATAAGTATTGGAGATACTAAATGTTTTATTTCTCAATTTTCACTTAATAAACTTCCTAGAAAGGATGGGCATATGGAAAATGTATGAATTATGTAATATAGAAATTAGTCCAAGGTCAAGGTTGATAAGTGCCTTATAGAAAAAAAACTAGAATTACCCTACTTCATTACTATAGAGGACTTGTTTACAACACCATTATGATCATATGACGTGGTCTTAGGAGTAAACTAAATTTGGAGGCATAGAGAAAAGGTAATTTTATTTGGAAAGAAAGTGGAATGTTTGGATGATTTGGTAAATCAAAATTAAATTTAGGGAGAGAAAAAGGAATTTTTAAGAAAAATCTTAGTCATACAGCTAAAGAAAACTCAATGAGAAGGTTGTCAGATATTTATGGTTAATATAGATGAGGTAGATGTAGACCATTTTTGGTCACCATGGAAGGTCAGTGTCCAATTCAAAAAGGGGCTTCAAGATTGTTTTTAGGTTTCCAAGCTGAGTCAGAGTTTGACAAAAGTGACTAAGTCTTTGACTTAGTGTATTTTCAAGGAAGGATTTAGGTCTTTAGAAAAAGTGTTCAAGGAAAATGTTGTGAAGTTTGTTGATGAGCACAAATGCTGAACATAAATGCCAAAGGCAAAATAGGGGTCAAAGTTTGTGCTATAGATCTTATCCAAACTTTTATTTTGAATAAAAATTCTAGAGACCATTTTCATGCATCAGAGTTTATGCATAGAAGCCCATGCCAAGAAAAAATGTGGAAGATAAAATGCCTTCAAAAATATTGTTCAAAGTTATGTCTTCAGGGGAAAATGTAGAAATAAGTTAAAATGCCTATTTTAAACAAAAATATCAAAGACAAAACTTGCAAAGATTGAGACTAGTACCCGAGTAGAAAATCTAAAAGCAAGGGGCATGAAGCATAGATCTTCATTCTCCTTGCACACTCTCTTCATAAAAATATTGTGCATTGAAGTGTTAAGATTACATACCTTCATTAAATAAACACAAATTTTAGTCCTATTACACATCCTTCAATGCACACCCTTTTTGCAGAATATAACTAAGTGATGGAAGATTACATAGGTTTATTCATGCAGGTCTCCCATACTTCAAGTAGCAAAGAGAGAGGCACATGATGAGTATTTAAAAATCATGAAGATCATGATCAAAATTCCCAATCATCTTGCACACTATTATTCAAGGACTTCCTCACACTCAAAGGTTGAAGTTTAGTGCCAAATCAAATAATTCCACTTATGTGCTCCCATGTTTCATAGGATATGATCTAAAATACATACCACTTCCTTTGTTAACCAATACAAGTTCCAAATATTAGGTGAAAATTTTTGAGAAGGAAAGGAGGGCTTTAAAAAAACTTAGATGTTTCTTCAACTTTCCTAGGAGCCACATGTTAACATTCCACAACCTTAGGCCTATTCAAAGTCCTTTTGGACTTAGATTTTATTCAAAGTTTCCTAGGGGAAAATTACATCAGTAAAGTACCAAAGTAAGTGGGTTAGTGAGATGATGCCAAATAGATAAATCTTAGCTACCTAGAGCCCTGGGATAGTCTGTGTAGCTGTGAAAATATTTTAGAGTAGCAGGTTAACAAGATGATGCCATATGGCATAATCCTAGAAACTTGGCATCGTAGATCCATCCACCAAATTTAAAATAATAAGGACCCCAAGTGAGCAAGAAGAAGACACATGGTGAATTCTCAAGAGCCCATGTTTATAAGGCAAAGTCAAAAACTCGAGTGTCTAGGAGAATAGATAAAAGATGACTAGTAGACACATGGAAAATGAGCTCCACATCAACAAAGCCAATAAAAAATCAATGGAGAAGGGGAAGGTTTCTAATAGAAAGACACATGGTAGTAATGACACCGGTAATATACTAGTTTAATTTTGATGGCCTATTTGGCTGTTAAAACTGCCAAAAGCTAAGGATCATCTTTGTAACTAAATTGATTCATAGAATCAAGGTAGACCGATGTGAAAATCATGGTGAAACTTGATTCTAACTATAAAAATGATGAAAGGGCAATATAATATGGTTGAATTCATCACATGAATAAATGCATCCACAAGTAGACAAAGGAAACGTTACAGGCTAAGGGGACCAAATCAAAATAGAATTAAATACAAGGTGGTTCTTAGGTTTTTAGAATATGGGCACATGATCTCTTTTGACAAATATACCAACTACTTCTCTACATAATCATTAAATGTTATAACTACCCTGATAGTGGGTGAGATTTCAATTAATGACCCATGGCCTCTCTTTGCCTATAAAAGCTTGGGTCATTCATTGTAAAGGGGTTGACATTTTTAGTCACCTTTACATTGCCAAAATTTTCCCTTCAAGAGCACTTCTATTGGCTGAACCTTGCACTTTAATGATAAGTGAGTTCATCTCCCTTTATTATTATTACATCTTATGTGTGATTTGTGTTTGTTTATCTTTGTATGTGGGTAATTTTAGTCCCTTTCATTACCATTCACTCCCAATACCTCTATGTATAAATAGGAACTTATTTATAGATCATATTATGTGTGCACTTAGGTATGCATATGATTTGACTATAGATAATATCCCTCCCTCTCAATGTTACGATTTGTCCCCATGCATCAATATGAAATACTTATGTATTTAGAGTATCCATGGTAGAGTCTATGTGATACTATCTCATTCTTAGTAATAAATATTGTGTTCATCAAAGTATTAGAGGTGATCATTATATTCTTGGTATATCACCTTTTAATTTACAACAATATCTTACCTTGTCCCTCCCTTTTCCCTCATCAAGTTTAGGTTTAGCACTAGATGTATGTTTCATTCTATTCTTTATAGGTCTTCACGTTGGTTTCTAAACCAAGTCTTTATAGAATAAAAGGAAGTTGGCCGACTCTATAGGTTCATCTCAAGGAACATAAGAGTCCCACACTTTGGGGGACAATCTCATTCTTATAGTGAGATATCAAATAGTTCTCTAGTGAATGATTCTAAGGTGTTAAGTGCAAAAAAGACACACATTAACATGAACGAGAGCCATTCACAACTATGGGTGTATATTTTTGAGTGATAAATTTATGGAATACCTGATGGGACACTTTGATGATCCTTACATCATCCATTAAAGGATTTTGGTGCATCTTTTAATGCAACTTACCATTCAAGGTAGTTTATATAACACCATGGTGACTCTAAAAATCAAATATACTAGTGTAATCAGTCCATATGCTTAGAGACATATATTTTCAACCCCCATTTCATGAAAACACATTTTATATCCCCTCTTACCATCCATATTAGACTAAAAATGATGTGGGTTTTATCCCAAATAGCCCTATCATAATAAAATATTATCCTTCTCATAATGTTTGCTTCCCTCCCACCCCTATTCAAGCTTCCTAGCAATCTGCTCATTCTTATAATCAACACTTTAAAGGCTATGTCACTCCTAGATGACTTGATCAAGATACTAACTAACCCCAACTAAGCATCAATGATATATGGTTTAATTACCATAAATAAATGAGGGATGTTTATGAAGAGTTGGAATATATTAGGTGACAAGAAGAGTTTGCTTATTAAGCTCAGATACACTATTTAACATTTTAGGGTTTAGTTATGTAAATACTATGTTTGATTAAATTTCTAAGTATTCTAAATTATTGAAATAAAATGTAATAAATAACCACTAATTTGTTACAAATTTTGACTTGCTTTGAATTTCTAAAAAGAGTAATAAATATGTGCAAATAGAGACTTATTTGGAAAACACCTAATACAAAATATCTGAGTGTTAAAAACTAAGATACAAATAGGTTTGAGTGTTGTAAACTAGATCCCTATGTTATATCCCATCTTAGATAGTAGTGCCACACTTAAACAGTAGTGCCATGTGGCTCTAGTGTCCTGAAAATAGTGTTAGTATCCTATGTGAAGGACTACTCTTAAATTTTGGGTGTACCTGCATTTATGTTTTTGGGTTTTTTTCCTATGCACATGAAGTATAAGACTCTGTATTGTACATGTAATAGTTGATTTATTATGCAAACCCTAATCCTCCTTGTAATTAAGGCATGAGATGAAAAATGTGTTTGTTAATAGGATAGGTTGGACATCCTCAACACCCCACTGTGAAGAGAGTTGCCTACATACCAATACTCCAAGGAGGGATCAATCATAATGTATTTATCTTCATCTAAGTGTTGGTGTAATTGCAAGTGATGCTAGAATTATAGTGGTCTTAAATGCCTTGAGTGTACTTGAGATTAGAAATCTAGAAAACTTGAGCTTAGGGAAATTGTAGATGGTAGTATATAGAAGTAGGGTATAATAGGGATTAATAACCTTGATTTTAGTGAATTTGTTTCATGTTTAAATAGGTATTTGACATCTATTTTCTATGGATAGAGGTCCAAAAGTCATGTATTTATAGTGTTTTGTAGCTTATGTGAATAATAAAAGACGTTTAGGCTAACCTTAGGAGGGTTTTACTTTTGAAGATATATCCATTCATGAAAGTTAGGGTAAAGGACATTAACACCATTTTGGGGACACTAGTGCCATGTGGCTCTAGTGTCCTTAATGTCATGCTAATGTCTAGCTAGTAGGTTTCTAGGAATAAAGGGCTAGGATATAGATATAAAAGTCCAAGATTGTGTTTTAGCTAATTAGGGACACCTATGGTTTTCACAAAGGTTAGAAAAGTGTGATAATAGGATCTAGGATAAATATATGGATAAGCTAGGGATAGGTTGTCTCAATTATCACTATTAGCACTCAAATACCACTTTTAGAATATTACATTTTCCCCTTCTTTATGTTAGAAAGAAAATAAAGTGAAATGACTAATATAAAGGAAAAATAACCATACATGGACTTACCTAGGAAGTGAAGCCCATGTAGCTGAGTCATAATATGTGAAGCTGGGTCTGTGTATGTGAAGCATGATCCAAAGCATAATCTGCAATGAAATGTGCATAATTTAGTCCTTAATAGATATCAAAAGTAAGAGACTATGCTGAGTAAAGAAGTAACTAAATAAATTTGAGTAAAGAGATGGGAAAGAGGAAAGGAACAAATAGACTTCATTGGATACCTAAACCAATGCATGAACCTAGTGACAACTTGTGTTTGTATACTGACCAAATCATTGTATGTGTGTGTGTAGATATCTTTGACTAAGTTGATAACTTACTCAATCCTCATGTGTGGGTGGCTCAAGAATTCAATTCAGTTTTGACTCCATCATTTCCCACCATTGCTTATTAGATCATGACCTATGAATAACTTGGATTGGATTGAAAATGTCTCCAAACCTCTCATGTGGGTGGCTTAAGAATCAAGTAGGCTATGACTCCATCATTTTCCACCCATGTGTAATAGATGCATATGAAATTGAATTGCATAAAGTGCTAAAAATATCTAACTTGGTATATCTAACTGTGTATGTCAGCTCCACGACACTTAGGTACATTAGGCAAATCTGGGCCACTCAAGAATGCCAACCACTACAAATGGAATAAGTCATGAAACTAGTGACAACCTATAACATGATTTGAAGTGTATACATATTGAACACACACTTATACTGAGAGGTGGGGGGTGAATTAGTATAAGGTAATCTTTTACTTTTTAAAATTGATAATCATAATAATATCAATCACACAACATCAATAATTAAGAACATAAGATTTACATGGAAACCCTTTCAAGAGAAAACCATAGAGAAAAGGACTGTTTAGATCTACTATCCAAATTTAGTCACAAATAAAATTATTCTTACAAAATTTATAGGCACCAACCTTATTGTTCTCAAAATTCGTCACTTGTTTTTCGAGGGCAACATATCAACTATTTTAGTCCTACAGGCCAAAATTCTCTCTTTCTTTCTCAAAAAATGTTCTGAGTGCTCAAGTTCTTCAATTATTCAAGCATTTTTAGCTAAGGGACTCATAGGTTCAACAACTTCAGCAGGTGAGCTCTCACCAAGAAACAAGTTTCCAACACTTAGGCATTTCAAGACTGGTTCAACGCTGAAGTTCAATCAAAGACTTATTAGCGGGATTCAAATAAAATATTGAACTATTGAACCATTGAACCCCACCTCCAAAGGTTCAACGGTTCAATGGGTTCAAAGTTTCAATGACTTCAAAAGACTTAAAGAAAAGAAGACTTCGAAGAACAAAAGATTGAACCGTTGAACTGTTGAACCTTAAACTAAAAGAGTTCAAAGTTTAAAGGTTCAATGAGTTCAATAAAGTTTGAGAGACTTAAAAGAACAAAGGATTCGAAGAGATAAGAAAGAAAGGTTGAACCGATTAAACCTTGAACTAAAATGGTTCAAAGTTCAAAGGTTCAACAAGTTTAATAAAGTTTGAGAGACTTAGAAGAACAAAGGATTCAAAGAGATAAGAAAGAAAGGTTGAACTGATTGAACCTTGAACCAAAATGGTTCAAAGTTTAAAGGTTCAACAAGTTCAATAGAAAAGAAAAGGATCTAGAAACTTCAAAGGACCAAAGGATTCTGAGAAAGAGAATGAACCGTTGAACTTTGAACCAAAATGGTTCAAAGTTTAAAGGTTCAAGGAAGCTTTGAGTGAAGGAAGGAAATAGAATATTCTAGAGACAAGTTTGAAGAGATGGTTCAACTGAAGAGAAAAGAAAGCAATTGAACCAAGGAAGTGATTGAACCAAGGAGCCGATAGGACCACCCAAACCATTGAACCATTGAATTGATGCACCTCAAAGGTTCAAAGCTTAAAGGTTCAAAGTAGTTCAGATGACCAAGTGACCAACGACATCACCATGGATGTCAAATTCAGGGTAATGAAATGCCCGTTTATTTTCAAATATGGTGTGGAACTTGAAGACAAAACTTAGCGAACAGCTGAAGAAAGGGCTAAAAGGGCTTACTGAAGGCAAGAAGATGGCCCAAGAGCTCAAATTGCAACAAGAAAGAGGGAAAGCTATAGGAGATATTGAAATATCTACAGGGAAGTTATTCCAGTAGATGAAACAGTCCATCAAGTAGACATCTGAGCATGTAAACATTTAAAGGCATGACCTATTTTTCTCCCTTTGAATAAAAGCAAGTGGACAGCTGTGTACATATCTAGAAATAGACTAGATGACCTATGCTTAAGAGAAGACATTTGAGATGATTATGTGCACCAAAGTCAACGTTGATGACCTATTCTAACATGGCCCTCCCACAAATATTGAAGGCATTCAATGCAGCATGGGCCATTTCCATGAAACAAAGTGCCTAAGTCTTTCTTAGAGGATTATATTTTGTAATCTCTCTTATTGTTGTAGGAGAGATCTCTTTATTATAGAAGCAAAACTCTGCCCAAATTGAAAGGCATTTTCTGAGACTTTGAGCTCAGATTGTTAATCATATTTCTTTATTTGAATGAGAAAGCAAGTGACCTTTCAAACTTTGCACTGAGATAGCTTGTGTTGTTTAGGAGATTATTCTTATGTTCTATTTCCTAAATACCATCTTGTCCATTTAATTAAATAAGTAGAACTAGTGGAAGTAATCTAAAAGGTGTTCTAAAGCCAACTATGGGAGACTTTGTGCTTCTACAATTATCTTTAGCATGTTTGTTTTTCTATTTCTATGTAAAGGATCTTGGGATGACTTTGTGCCCCCATTATCCTTCGTATATTTCACTCTTTGGCAGTTGAGGTGGAGACTTTGTGATACACTTCATTTTGTTGTGTTCCTACACCCTATTTCAGTGAGGGAAGCAACAAAAGACTTTGTGCTTTCATGGGTTTCTCGTGGTTACAATTACTACCAGGAAGGAATCTGGTTGTTGACTGAATATTACTTCTAAAAGAAGAGAAGTACCTTCAGTAATTACCCAAGATTTTTCCTTTGATATGTGAACATCATCTCTAAAAAAAGAGAGATGGATGGTGTTATCCTACCCCTGAGTGTTATTTTCAGCTTATATATATAGTATATAGTACCTTATAGTTATAGGGAACCTCCCCTTGATGAGAGGAGAGATTTGTCTCATCCTGATGTGGTAGACCCACATGTTTTAGCTGATAAATCTCCTTATGCTATGGTTGAAACACCTATTTTGCCCATCAGTTAGATTGTGACAAAATATTCACCCAACAATTTTTGGTGACTCCGCTGGGGACACAATAATTTTGTGCAATTTGAAGCCTCAAGCTTCAGATTAAAACATCATCTGTGTCTTATCCATTATCATTATAGCCTTATCCATTTTCATTATATACTCTGAGCTGTGAAACCAGAGATGTTGGAGATTGAGCATTTCATTTCAAAAGTCAATTCTCTGGTAGCTCCACACCAACTGGGGAAGAATGAGTAGTTTGGAGCCTCAAGCTCCAAGCTAAAGCAGTGCCAGTTCTTTTCCATTTTTACTTTACAATCTAGCAGCTCCATGCTATACAAGAAGCCAAAAAGCTCAAGTTGTTGTTGACCCTATTTTTGAGTTGGTGCAATAGAGCAATTCTGATTTGTTTCTTCCACAACCTCACCTTCAAGGAACTAGGAGTCTTCCTCCTACCAACACTAGGTCACCAACACAAGGCAGAGCTTCTTTTTCCTCTGTTAGCAGAGATTTACCTATACATACCCTACCAAGATTTGTTATCCCCCCTTTCCATAGTCATATAATGGTAGTTCAAGGCCCCTAGGGTAACTCTTTTGGTCCACTCAATATTAATCCACCTCTACATGAACTGCCTTGTAGTTCTAGGAAGAATTTCCCCAAGTTCTATGGTGATAGAAGGGTTCATCTTGATGAACATATTGCAGCCTTCAACATAGCCTGTGGCATGATAAGTGTGGAGTATGAGGACATAATAGTCAGGATATTTGTGGAAACATTGTAAGGCATTGCTATAGACTAGTTTTATCATTTGTAAGCACAAACTGTGACTGACTGGAACACCCTCAAAGCCAAATTTGAAGCCAGGTTCAAGCCTGCAGAAGATGTGCATGCCCTATTGGCTCAGTTGACACAAATTAAGGAGCCTCATGAACCTATGAGGGAATTCATTGCCAAATTTGACAAGTTAAGGAATAGAATTCCTACAATTTCTTAGCCAATAGCTGAGAATCTCAAATGCTTCATCAACTCTTAGCTACCTAAAGTGAATTTTCTATTGAGATGTGCTAGCCACATAGACCTTGCTGTAGCACAAGATTTGGCTACTAAGGTAGAAGATGATCTCATCTTGGTGGAGAAGATAAGGAGAGATCCTAATAGAGGTAAATCATCTTCATCCTCTGAATATCTATCTACAAAGACCACTGATCCAATGGTGCAAAAGTTGGCAAATGAGTTACTAGCTCTTAGAAAGCAAATGGTGTAAGGGATGTCTACTCCTCCTTCATATCAAGATATACCAAGGAGGACATTCCCCAATCAGTCATACCAAGGCAATGATACCAAGAATCAAGGGTAGGTAAATCATCTTCCTCTCCCACAGGGGAAACTTGCCATTGAGGCAGCTCCAACCAACTCAACAATTGGATACCTTGAAACTGAATCAAATTTTTCTTTCCAATCTGAGTTAAACCAGGAAGATGGCATTGATCTCTTTGTGGAAGACCAAGATGAATCAGCTGGCGACTCCAACATTGGTTTTTTGAATTACCAAGATGAACCCAGAAGTAAGTCAGAAGCATTTGATGGATCATACACTATATTTACCAGGGTCCAGAACTAGTCAGCTCAACAAGCTGATAAGGGAAAATCAGGGGAAGGGTCTCAACCAACAATTTCAATTGTTAAACGAGGGACTACTCTGCCTTTTCAATCAAAGGACCCAGTAATCACTAAAAAAGTAAGTACCCCAAACATTCTTACACCTTCTAATTCAAATTCCTAGACCAATACCGTGCCCCCAAAAAACTAGAAGGATGAACTTGCTTCCTCTATTCCCAGTTCTTTCCAGTCATTTGATATAATCGACCATGTCAAGAAGACCAAAATAAAAATGACTGAGTTTGAATTCTTGCAATCCAATCCTGAGTAGTTGGATAGATTAGTGGAATGTGTGAAGGATAAAGTTGTCCCTGCAGGACAAGGAATTTTGAAATTAACTCTTGGTCCCCTCAAGAGCACATCCACCTAGAATAACCTTGTCATTACTCCTCTAGTTTCCCCTAAGAAGACAGAACCATTTTATGTCTCTCTATTGATAAATAGACATTAGCTAAATAATTACATCATAGACTCAGGTGCATCTGACAACATCATGCCCACCAAAGTAGCTAAATTTCTTGGCCTCACGCTGACCAAGACTTTTGGGAGATGTTTCTCCATGGAAAACAAACAAGTACCTTTGCTGAGATAAATCAAGGATGCCCAATTTGCATTTGCCACATTTTCAGAAGAGAGAATCAAGATGACAGTCCTGGTGGCCAACATCCCAGCCTCATATAACATCCTTTTTGGGCAAAATTTTTGCAAGGATGTTGGTGGAGAATTGAGCATAGACCTATCTGAGGAAAGGATCCTTGTGAAGGGCATCATGTAGAGGTTGCTTCCTGAGAAGGAGGAAAAATATATTGTCACCTAAACATCGGCCCCTGAAGGTCAAATTATGTTTGAGTCTTCAAGAATGGGTAACTTTTTCATATCTATAGAGGATGTCCCTGTTTCATCTAATAAAATTTCTGTAGGTGACAATCCAAAAAGTTTAGACAGGACAGTAGGAGAATTGGTGGAGGAAAGTTTAGATGCAAAAGAATCCTCCCCCCCTGACTAGGAGGAATTTGAAAAAAGATCAATTTTTGATAATGTCTAGATTTTGAAATTTGATGGCAGTGATTCTTCTACCAGTTTTGGAGCTAGGATTATTTTAATATCTCTGCAAGGAGATATTTTTCTTTCTTCATACAAGTTGCGGTTCAGCAACACCAACAACACTGTCGAGTACAAATCTCTGTTACTCAAGTTGAAGGATGCTCAAGACAAAGGTGTCAAACTCCTTCATGCCAAAGAAGATGCTGAACTGATGGTTTATCAGGCCAGGAACTTGTGTCAAACCAAGAACAAAAGATTACGCCATTATCACAATCTGATATGGGATTGTATTGAAAGTTTTGATGATTTCAATATATCTTTAGTGCCTAGAGAGCTTCATAGTCATGAAAATTCATTGGCTATCTCTACAACCCTCTTGGTTCCTCACAAAGACTTTAAAGAGTAGAAGTACACTATCGAGCTAGTCTTTTGACCAAGTGTGCCTGATAATGTCAATCATTGACAGGTATCTGATGGGGATAATCAAATCATGTGTTGGACTGAACCAAAAGAGCATGAATTATGGAAATAGACCATGCTACTGCACATCAAAATTAGGAAAAGAAACTCTTCTGCAAGAGAATAAGTATTCCTGATTTTTAGACTGAAAATCAAGTCTTGCTGTGGGGCAGGAGGAGAGAACCAAAAAGAATGCACAAAAAATTTGATTTCTAGTGGAGAGGTCCATTCACCCATCATCTCTTCTGAGGAGAAAATGGTTTCTTGCTGATATATCAAGACAAAATGCCATTTTCACTATCTCACAGTGGGCAACATCTGAAGCACTTCAATTCTTGAAGTATCTGATAAGTTCGGTTGTACATTTGCATATTTGTATAGTCTTTAGTTTTATTTTGTATTGTTCATTTTCATTTATTTTTGGCACCTTTATTTTTTGAGTAGCATGACTCCATAGCCCAATGGCATACTTAAAGGCACTGGAGATTCTGGATTCTACTCCCTTCGATTGTTTTTACAATCGATGGAAGTTCCCCAACTGGAGCCAGCTATTGTTCCCAAAATCTATCACTTGTTTTTGGGGGGCAACATATCAACTATTTTAGTCTTATAGGCCAAAATTCTCTCTTCCCTTCTAAAAAAATGTTTTGAGAACTCAAGTTCTTCAATTATTCAAGCATTTTTAGCTAAGGGACTCACAGATTCAATAGGTTCAACAACTTCAGCAAGCGAGCTCTCACCAAAAAACAAGTTCCCAACACTTAGGCATTTCAAGGATGGTTCAACACCAAAGTTTAATCAAAGACTTATTGGTGGGCTTCAAACAAAATATTGAACCATTAAACCCCACCTCAAAGGTTCAATGGGTTCAAAGGTTCAATGACTTCAAAAGACTTAAAGAAAAGAAGACTTCAAAGAACAAAAGATTGAACCGTTGAACCATTGAACCTTGAACCAAAAGAGTTCAAAGTTCAAAGGTTCAATGAGTTTAATAAATTTTGAGAGACTTAGAAGAACAAAGAATTCGAAGAGCTAAGAAAGAAAGGTTGAACCGATTGAACCTTGAACTAAAATAGTTCAAAGTTTAAAGGTTTAACGAGTTCAATAAAGTTTGAGAGACTTAGAAGAACAAAGGATTTGAAGAGCTAACAAAGAAAGGTTGAACTGATTGAACCTTGATCCAAAATGGTTCAAAGTTCAAAGGTTCAATGAGTTTAATAGAAAAGAAAAGGATCTAGAAACTTCAAAGGACCAAAGGATTCTGAGAAAGAGAATGAACCGTTGAACTTTGAACCAAAATGGTTCAAAGTTCAAAGGTTCAAGGAAGCTTTGAGCGAAGGAAGGAAATGGAAGATTCTAGAGACAAGTTTGAAGAGATGGTTCAATCGAAGAGGAAAGAAAGCGATTGAACCAAGGAGCTGATAGGACCGCCTGAACCATTGAACCGATACACCTCAAAGGTTTAAAGGTTTAAGGTTTAAATTAGTTCAGATGACCAAGTGATCAATGATGTCCTCATGGATGCCAAATTCAGATTAATGAAATGCCTGTTTATTTTCAAATATGGCATGGAACTTGAAGACAAAACTTAGTGAACAACTGAAGAAAGAGTTGAAAGGGCCTGCTGAAGGCAAGATAGCTCGAAAGCTCAAATTGCAATAGGAAAGAGGGAAAGCTACAAGAGATACTAAAATATTTACAGGGGAGTTATTCCAGTAGGTGGAACAGTCCACCAAGTAGACATCTGAGTGCATAAACATTTAAAGGCACGACCTATTTTTCTCCCTTTGAATAAAAGCGAGTGGACAACTACGTACATATCTGGAAATAGACCAGATGACCTATGCTTAAGAGAATACATTCAAGATAATTATGTGCACCAAAGTCAAGGCTGATAACCTATTCTAGCATGGCCCTCCCATAGATATTGAAGGCATTCAATGCAACATGGGCCATTTCCATGAAACAAAGCACCTAAGTCTTTCTTAGAGCACTATATTTTGTAATCTCTCTTATTGTTTTAGGAGAGATCTCTCTATTATAAAAGCAAAACTTTGCTGAAATTGAAAGGCATTTTCTGAGACTTTGAGCTTAGATTGTTAATCATATTTCTTTATTTGAATGAAAAAGCAAGTGACCTTTCAAACTTTGCACTGAGATAGCTTGTGTTGTTTAGGGGATTGTTCTTATGTTCTATTTCCTGAATACCATCTTTTCCATTTAATTAAATAAGTAGAACTAGTGGAAGTAATCTAAAAGGTGTCTTAAAGCCAACTATGGGAGACTTTGTGCTGCTACAATTATCTTTAGCGTGTTTGTTTTTCTATTTCTATGTAAAGGATCTTGGGATGACTTTGTGCCCCCATTATCCTTCATATATTTCACTCTTTGGCAGTTGAGGTGGAGACTTTGTGCTACACTTCATTCTGCTGTGTTACTATGCCCTATTTCAGTGAGGGAAGTAATGAAAGACTTTGTGCTTTTGTGGGTTTCTCATGGTTACAATTACTACCAGGAAGGAATCTGGTTGTTGACTTAATATTAATTTTGAAAGAAGAGAAGTACCTTCAACAATTACCCAAGATTTCTCCTTTGATCTATGAACATCATCTCTAACAAAAGAGATATGGATGGTGTTGTCCTATCCCTGAGTGTTATTTTCAGCTTATATATATATAGTATATAGTACCTTATAGTTATAAGAAACCTCCCCTTGATGAGAGGAGATATTTGTCCCATCCTGATGTGGTAGACCCACACATTTTGGCTGATAAATCTCCTTATGCTGTGGTTGAAACACTTATTTTTCCCATCAATTAGCTGGTGACAAAATATTCACCCAATAAACCTATTGGAGACACTAATCCCTATCACTAAATAATTTATAGGCACCAACCCACTAGAGACACCAATACCCACTGCTAAAAAATTTGTTGGCACCAACCTACTGGAGACACTAATACCCATTTCTAAGCACCAACTTAGCAAGAGACACCAATCTCTTCTTTCTGAGGCACTGACCTCTACTAAAACAATCTTCCACTTTATTATTGTTTCTTCATCAATGAATGAAGACAAATTCAATTTCCTCTTCTTCTTCTCCTCAAATATTTTAATGATAGTAATAATTAATTCCATATCTTTCTCAACCTTCTATCCACCTTATATAGCCGTCAAAGGCTCTTCACAAAGGAGGTGACCCATCCAAGAGGCACCTCTTCACCAAAAGATGTGTTCATTGACCTTTCCATTGACATTTTCTTTGAAAATTCCATTAAAAATTTCAATGACAATTTCGTTGACATTTCCATTGATAATTCCATTGATATTTCCATTGATAATTTTGTTGGCAATTTTGTTGACATTTATGTTGGCAATTTCATTGACTTTAATGATAATATTCCAACAATCTCCCCCTTTTACATTGATAGAAAATCTATAGAGAAACCCCCCTTTCTGTAGTTCTCCTCCTTTGCTCCCCCTTTCGTTAATTCTCCCCCTTTGACATCAATGACAAAGGGATGTTCATTATACTTCCATCCATAAATAAATCATGGCAAACATCCATGTCATCATCTTAAACATCACCATAAATAAATTATTGTATTTCTTCTCTTCCATATCCTTTTGCATAAGGACTTATTATTTTCTCATTTTCTCTCCTTGAATTTGATCAAATCTAAGATTTTTGACATCATCTACATCCATCTGGATTATCTCTAGCTACTCAAGTGGTAACTCCTCTTTTCCACTTTCATCGAGTCTTAAGGAAAATTACTTCTCTTTATGCTTAAGTCTTATTTCTTGGAGATTATGATTTAAATCATCTTCAAAACCTCTTAAAGAGTGATTATGAAAGCTTCTAGTGAGCCAAACACTAATGCAACAAATGGCCTGATAATATGTTATCATCTAATATTGTAGGCAATGAATATACAAATCCTTCAATAAACTTGTTGCCAACATCAAATACAAGAGTAAATTCATGCAACCTCTCATTATCTAAGATTTGATCATTTCAAAATATGTCACAATATTAGTAGATCAAATAATCGATCATGCATTTTAACCACATCTTACAAAAGTGATTCTTTAATAGACATCCAAGTCTCTTTAAGTTTTTCATGTTCCTGTCTTAGAACATCAACTTTGTCTTGATAATATTTATCATTATTCTCTCCAACCATAACTTCTCTCTCTCTGATATTCTATGAGACTTCATCCTTTAAGTTATCTTTTCACTAGAGCTAAAAGATAATGCAATGATTAGGTCCCCCTATATTTGTACTTTTTATGATCTTAGTGATATCTCTTGCGCATGAAATGCAGTTTGCACAAGCATAAGTCTCTCCTTTTCTTGCTCCTACTTATTTTTCCATACTTTTCAAGCTTCTTCCTTTTGTTTACTCATGGCTTCCACTTTCTTATTCTGCCTCATAAATTTCATAAAACTACTTTTACAAAAGTGTGTTGTATGTCCATAGTTTTTGCATTATAACATATGACATTGTAATCTAATAAAGGAGAAAATGAATTATAGTTCCTATTTTCAAACCCATAAGTACTTATATTATTTTTCCACTCAAAATGTCTTATGCATGTCCTATATTCTATTTCTTTATGACCAAAGTGATTACCTGAAAAACAATAACCAAAGAAAGAATGTTGGAACTTGGTCATGTGTGCCTATCTTAGAAGAAAGGACTTTCTAAATTTGTCCTTGCTATCTTTTGGAGAAGTGATTGTTTTATGTGGGACTTGATTCTCTTTTTTCTTACTTATAGGACTTTTGAGAACATCTGCATAGTTTTTTATCTTTTCTTCATTTTCCTTCTTTGGTGGCTCTTTGTGATCTTATTTGTTGGCCATATAATTTTATTTATATCCAAGACTAGTCTTTATAAATGGTGACCTCTGCCCATTTATGATATCATCTAATATTTCATTAATCTTCTCAAATTTGAGGCTTCTATTCAACTTAGTGGTTTTTTATCTAGTTACTTCCTCAAGGAAATAATTTTGGACTCTAGCCTCTCACAATTTTTTTCATTTTTGTTTAATTAGATTCTCACCTCCTCTTCAATCCTTTTTGATTATTCTTCGTATGATTAATTATTATAACTATCACTTGGATTGGGCTCTTTATTATTCATTTCTTTGAGGATTTGAAGGATGCTTCTCATTTAGTTGATTTCTCATTTTGGGTCCTCATTTCATATGTTGTGAGGATCCCATGCAATCCATCCATAGTTAGTTTATCCAAGTCCTTCATTTCCTCAATGGTTAAAACTTTTGAATCAAATATTAAGGGAAGTGAACTTAGAATCTTTTTCATGATAATTGGATTTTCAAAATTTCACCAAGACCTTTTATGGTATTTACAATTTCATTGACATGAAGTAGATAGGCTTCAATGTTTTCTTCGTCCTTAATTTTCAAACTTTTGAATTGTATTCTATGTGTTTGAGGCTTAGATTTATTTACCTTGTCATCTCATTCATAAATGTTCTTTAGTTTATCCAAAATCTATTTTTTTGATTCATTGTGCATTACTTTGACAAACTCTGATTCTAATAGACCACATAAAATTGCATTCATAACTTTTGCATTGTTTTCACTCACCTTCTTTCCTGTCGGATTTGTTGTAGGAGATGATGGAGCTACATATATGCTCACAACTTATTTCCAAATATAAAAACCAAGATCAATTCAGTAAGTGCACATCCTTATGCTCCATAAGGCATATTTATTTCCATCGAACAATGGATCCTTAATTGAGGAAAATTCTTCTTGAACAACCATGTGTGATCTTGAGATCTACTTTCAAGCGGTTAGACTATATTTGAAGGAACCCACTCTAATACTGACTGTTGAGCACATTCTTATACTAAGAGGGGGGTGAATTAGTATAAGTTAATATTTTAATTTTTCAAATTGATAATCATAATGATATCAATCACACAACATCAACAATTAAGAACACAAGAAAAACACAAGATTTACATGGAAACCCTTTTAGGAGAAAACCATGGAGAAAAGGACTGCTTAGATTTAATCTCCAAATCTAACCTCAAATAAAATTCTTATTACAAATTTTTTATTAACCAACCTATTATAGATACCAATCCCCATCACTAAATAATTTTTAGGCACCAACCCACTAGAGACACTAATTCTCACTATTAAATAATTTATAGGCACCAACCTACTAGAGACACCAATCCCCACTACTAAGCAACAACTTAGCAAAAGATACCAATCTCTTCTTTCTAAGGAACCGACCTCTAATGAAACAATCTTTCACCTTACTATTATTACTTAATTAATGAATGATGACAAATTCAATTTCCTCTTCTTCTTCACAAAAATTTGCTTATGCTTGAATGATAGAAATAATTAATTTCATATCTTTCTCAACCTTCTATCCACCTTATAAAGCCTTCAAAGGCTATTCACAAAGGATGTGATCCATACAAGATCAACCTCTTCACCAAAATATGTGTTCATTAACATTTCTATTGACATTTCTGTTGACAATTCCATTGATATTTCCATTGACTATTCTATTGGCAATTTCATTGACATTTACATTGAAAATTCTATTGAAATTAATGATAATATTACAATAACACAACATATATAATGACATATATTTTTCCATTCCATTTTATTAACCTATGTGTAACTGAGCATATGAAAATAATGTGCTGCACAAATATTCCCAATCTGATATTTGAGTATACTAATTATGGACTAAGTTGTAATAATTATATATGAGTATCTAAACTAAATATGGGAATGATAATATCAAGCATGATGCCCATAATTTAAGAAAATCATATGAATATAAGTTAAACTATTGTGAATATGAGCAAAATCTAGGCATAATTGTCAAACCTATAACTAGATCTATGCAAATTTGTATTGTACCTAGTGTATTATTCTATCCAATCTAAATTGTCATGAAATCAGGGTTAGTGTATAATATCACCACATCTTGGATAGTAGCACCATTTGGTTCTAGTGTCCCTATTTGGGTAGTAATATCTATAAAGTTTTAATTATGTGTCACTATACTACTTTTTGAGTCATTGTCTTTTCCTATGTTTACCTATGTCCGATTTTCTAAAATTGAGCCTATGTCCTAAAAAATGTTCTAGGAGTATAATATAAGAGCCTGATCTCTATGAGAATCCCCTTTTAATGCCCCCTCTTTTGAGGGTATCTATTTAAACTATGCAAAAACTATCCTAAAAATAAATATCTCTATAAAATGTGTGTTAGTCAGAGCAAATATGATAACTGTGTAATAATGTAATATAATGTGCAAACATAGCATAAAAATATAAGATAATTTGAGCATGAGTATGTAATGTAAGATGTATGTCATTTCTATCATTACATGAGGGTGTCAAGATAGATATAATCAATACATGTAATAATAAATATGAGTAGCTACCTAGGGGATGGGGCATAATATCCATTATGACACCCAAGTAAGAAAGGTAGATGCATGAGGTCTCTCATGGAATAAAAAACTAGTGTGTGTGACAAGAAAATACAAGTGACATGGCCATGATTCATAAAATATATCATACATACAAAACACATGAGGCATGCAAAATAGGTCAAGGGTCCACAATATAAGGGATATGGGCACATATCACTAAATATGAGAAAAGAAGATATACAAGGACATATTTAGATGTCCACATACACAAGAAACAAATAAGTTGTCTTAGATCCACAAAGAATAACATGTTTAAATGCCCACATACATAATTAGGAAAGCACACATAAGGGACATGGGCACATGTCCAAGGCATACATGAATATAAGTGGCATAGATCTAAAGAGCAATGGTATATTTAAATGCCCTCAAATAGAAGACGTATAGAAAATACAATCAAGTCTAAACTAAGAAATCTATAAATAAAATCATGCACGAATGTAGTACAAATATATGTAAGAGCAGGGATGCACATATGTTGAGTTTAAAATATTGATACTCAAAAACAATATGAGTATGAGTAGCAATGATCAATATTAAGATATATCAACACAAAAACTAGAATGTAAAGAATGTAAAGATAGAACTTGGTAATATAAATTGTGTATAAGATGCCTCCAAGTGGTATAATGTGTCAATTAAATAAAATTGAATTAGTGTATATGCCCCTAGTGGGTAGATGATAACAAGTTTGGATCAGTGCAGTAGACCTGAGTCTTATAAACAATCTATAAGCACTTGACAAGAACAAGTGAAGCATGAATGTATGACAAAATTGACTATACTAAGATAGCTAATATATGTAATGTCTATCAAATATAAGAAATTCAAACATAAAAATGCATACAATCTATAAATTTTGTGTTTTTTGGGTAATATTTGAATGTTTTTTGAAATGTTATCTTATTTTTGTATTTTCTAGATACAAGATATGTAGAAGTAATATGAAAATTAACTTTGCACAAGGAGTAAAAGAGAAGGAAAGTATGTATAATAAGGGAGAAACCATACTAACCAATGAGTCTCATGGGAGACTCACTATCACTATGACTTGTGTCAAATAAGGGAACTATGATCATATGTGTTGTGTAAAAGGGAATTTGTAATCCCATAATCTATTATACTAAGTGATATATATATATATATATATATATATATATATATATATATATATATATATGTAGTGGTGTTAGTAATCTATGGTACTTACCATACTAACCTGTGAACTATGTTCTAAATTTGTGAAATTGGCCAAACTAGCTTGTGAACTATGGCATAAACTATCTGAACCTCGATGGCATGGTGAATAAATGACCATACTACTCATGATATGTATATGTATAAATATCCTTTGAAACTGATACTTCTCATTGTGTACTATCAATAAATATATTTATAGACTCTGTAGAAAATATCTTAATTGGATATCATGCTAAAATTGTGTTTAGTTATGTATCATGTCTTACAAATATCTTAATTGGTTGTCGAACTAAAACTATGTTATATTGTGCATCATGTCTTGAAAATATCTTAATTGGTTGATGGACTATGTTCTAATTTTTGTGATCTCTTACAAAAATATTGATTGATGGTCAAAATGAGATTAGACTTTGATCTTTATAGTTGTTTCCAAATATCTTGATTAGTGTGCAAATTGAAGCTATGCTCTAATCTTTGTAGTTATTTCCAAATATATAGATTGATGTACGAGCTAAAGTTATGCTCTAATTTTTGTAGTTATTTTTAAATATCTTGACTTGTGTACGATTTAAAGTTATGCTCTAATTTATATGAGCTAGCTACCATCTCTACTGAATCTGTGGTGCATGAGATCATTCATAAATAGATGTCCTAGAAACCACATGGCTCATATGATGACTAACCAATGGCTCCTCAAATAGAACATCTTGGGATAACTCTATTATAGAGGAATGTGATCTAGGATACTATGGATACTGAGATCTTGGTGCCCCTTGTATGAATGTTATAATTCCTTAATTGACATACTAGTCAATACGGTCTCAGAGTGTATAATAATGATCATCTAAATGTCTATTTCTCCTATGAAAATTATAATATGGATTATTTTGTATCATGTGCAAGTAGTATGCTAGATGGTGATTAGTATAAGGAAGGGTGATCACCCCTATTTAGTAATGTGAATAAAATGTCATGAGGCCTATCTCTATCTAAAAATTATATGGCCCCACTAGTGGTGTCCTATGATCGACTCACTATAGGAGGTGCTCTGTAAAGTGGATTCTTTCCCTTGAGTACTTTTATTGGTTGTTTTTATTCCACTAGTTTCTTAGTCCAGAGTGGAGTAGGTTATTATACCATGTTATATAACTGTGGCTCTGATAAACCTACATCCAAATCTACCTTTGAATGTGTAGCAACTAGTCCCAATTCTATCTTTAATGCTATAGATATGTTACATATATTTTATAATGATTTGGATGTTTGATATGATAATTTCTCCTCAAGAGGAAAAATCAAGCCTTTGGAAAAGATGTATTGTACCTCTAAATCTATTGGCTGGTAAATCAAATAATGAAAACATGATTTGAATCTTAGAATGTATTCAGTTGTTGATTTTATCTCACCCTGGTGTAATGAGGGTAACCTCTCATGTGTGACTCAAGGTCCCTTATTTTGTATGTAGTGCCTAAGGAAGACTACTTTTAACTCTTCATATGTATGTGGTGATTCACTAGGGATTGTATACTAGAACCAATTTAGTGTTTCCCCATATAGGGACCTTAGAAATAATTGTATTAGGGTCAACTTGTTGTTGACATGTGCCATGGCTTTCTCATAATCCTCAAGGTACAAGTATGGGTCTCTATGCCCATCAAATATAGGTAATAATTGTATCTTAAAGTTGGGTGGTAACCTTGTAATGAAGATTCTACATGGAATAGGGTTATCATGGATGACATTGGCATCAACCCGAGATTGGTATGCTTTATTCTTCAATGTGAGATGGTGTACTTGTTGTTTCAAAGCACCCATGACATGAGTTAAGGAAATTATCACTTGTGAAGGTATATTATCATCATCAAGGAGTTCATTTAACTCTTGGATTTTGGTATTTATCTTATCCATTGGTATATTTCATTGGGGATAGGGAGGATTGGTTTTCTCTATGTAACCTTTGGAGGTGTAATAGTTAGGACCTAGTTAGAGGAAAATGAGATATCACCCTCATTTAGGTTAGGTTGAGAAATAGGTCCTACTATAGTAAGGGGGTTGAGGGAGATTCATTGGTATCTTTTATTTTGTTAATTTACAAAGAAGTAACACATGCTAATTGATTAGAAGGTACTTTATTATCATGTGAATGTAAGTTATGTAATCTATGAACATAAGAATAAGTGTGTGTGTGTTTTCAAACATGTGACCTAGCATTTGTTTGAACAAGAGAAGTAGGTGAAGTAGGATGAGAACTAGAAGGTGTATACTCCATTTCTTCTTCACCATAATTATAGTAATCATCATTATCCCAAAGTTCATCAAAATCAGAGTTGAATTCATTTATAAAATTAGGAGTAGAAGAAGTATCATTTGTATGCTCATTAAGAGATATAGTATAACAATCCTAAAAAGTAATCTAAGGAGGTGATTCAAGCAAACCAAATGAAGGAAGTGAAAGTACAACCAATGTGTCACATTTTAAAATTTTACTACTATGCAATGTGTCACCCTATGTAGGTACAATGCAATGCATGTATTCACTAACTATGATAAGAATGCATGTATGGTCATTATTTTCAATATTGGAGTCAAGAGTAGAAAAAATATCAATCATGTTTTCATTTGGCACATAATGACATGTAAGAGAAGAGTTAGAGATATTTAATTGTATACATTTTGCATACAATTATTGTGTTGAGCTTGAAATGTGAAAGAAGGTGATAAAATAATATCATACACTTTATTTCATGTATTGATAAAAGGTGCAAAATCATTTGTAGATGTTTTTTCAAATTGAATTGAGCAGGGTAAAGAATGTGGATTTTGATTTTCTATGCTACGAACATCATATGTAATGTTACTTGAACTATGTAATGGTAAATTGATTTTATTATTCTTATATTACTTTAATTTGAATAAGGATGTAGAAAAAGTGGTCGAAAATCTAGGATCACATTGAAATAAAACACTACCAACAAGGGGTTATTTTGGCCTTATATTGTTAGTTTGATTTTGAGTAGGAGAAGAGAGAGGATAAAGAATAGAAGATACATCTAATCTATCCTCATGTTCATTTTCATTATCATGCTCATAGTAATACTCATATCCATCATTATAAAAATAATCATCATCATTATAAATTAAATCATTCTCATTACCATGTGCTAGTGTGCAATCTTGAAAATTTGTCCATTCAATTGTATAAATGTGAAAATTTTAAAAATTGACCAACTGGGTGAGGGACAAGAGGCTTATTGGATGTCATTTTAAACTTGCCAAATAAGATGATGTAAGCAATGAATAACAAACACATAATAGGTAGAATGTAATATAACATAGGTATATGTGAAAATATGTAAAATATTCATCCTAATGTATAGAAAAAATTATAATTTTATTTAAAACCCTAAGGGATAATTTTTTGAGTGTTTGAGGACCTAGTATGTGGATCTAGGGTTTGAGATAAACTTTTGGAATATTTAATCAATGAAATCCTAATAGATAATTGATATGGATTAGTTAGGTTGTGAAAAAATTAGCAAAAATCAAAAGTTAATAAACCCTAATTTATTACACAAAAATGGAGAAGGCAAAACCTAGGATGGAAGTAGGGTTTTAAAGTAATATTTGAAGTTAGGTTCACCAAATGTTTTAACCTTTTAAGGTTTAATTATTTAAATCCTATGTTTCATTAAATGGTTGAGTAGTATAAATAAGTGAAATAATATGCAATAAATAACCACTACTTTGTTATAAATTTTGACTTGTTTTGACATTCTAAAAATACTAATAAATATGTGTAAATAGAGACTTATTTAGAAAATACCCGATGCATAAGATATGAGTGCTAAAAAATAAGATACGAATAGGTCTAAGTGTCATCAATCAAATCGCAATGTTAGATCCCATCCTGGATAGTAGTACCACACTTGGAGAGTAGTGCCATGTGGCTTTAGTGTCTTGAAAATGGCACTAGTGTCCTCTATGTAAGACTACTCTTAATTTTTGGGTGTACATGTGCCTATGTTTCTATGTTATATTCCTATGTGCATATAGTTTGAAACTCTTTATTGTGCTTGTAATAGTTGATTTATGATGAAAACCCTAATCTTCCTTAAAAATAAATCATGATCTAAAAAATGTGTTTGTTAGTAAGATAGGGTGGACATCCTCAACACCCTGCTATGAAGAGAGTTGCCTACATACCAATACTTTGAGGAGGAATCAATCTTGATGTAGTTATCCCCACCTAAGATATGGTACAAGTGCAAGTGATGCTAGAATGATAGTGGTCTTGAATTTCTTGAGTGTGCTTGAGATTAGAAATATAGAAAACCTGAGCTTAGGGAATTTATAGATGGTAATATGTAGAAGAAGGGTAGAATAGGGATTAACAACCTTGATTTTGCTCAACTTGTTTTGTGTTTGAATAGGTATTTTGCATCTATTTTCCATCTAGTGGATAGAGGTCTAAAATTCATGTATTTATAGTGTTCTATAGCTTATGTGGATAATAAAATATGATTAGGCCAACCTTAGGAGGGTTTTAATTTTAAAAATATATCCATTCAAGAAATTTGGGGTAAAGGAAATTAGTGCCATTTTGGGGACACTAGTGCCATGTGGATCTAGTGTCTTTAATGTGGCATTGATGTCTAACTGGAAGGATGTTGGGCATGAAGGGTTAAGATTTGGAAATGAAGGTTTGAGACTATGTTTTAGCTAACTAAAGATGTTTTTGGTCTACAAAAAAGATATAAAAGTGTGATAATAGGCTATAAAATAGGTCTAGGGATAAAATAGGGATAGGTTATCTCAGGTAGCATTTTTAGCACTCAAATACCACTTTTAGGTGATTACATCCACCAAAAACAAATGAGGGAGAAGAAAAGGTACAAAGAGGAATGATTGGTTAGGAAAAGAGTAGCCAAGGAAGATTAGATACATCAAATACTCAGACCAAATTAAGTAATTAAGCCTCGAGCAGTCCTTTCCATCCCTAGTTTCAGACAAGCTTCTCTTGTGACCATAAACTAGTCTATGAAGTAGGAAGCTGTTATGATCAAAATTCATAGCTTTAGACAAGGTACACCTTTTGAGCCTTCCTGTAAACCTCCTAGTCTTAAAACCCAAATTTTTAGAGGTTACCCTTATTTTAAAGAGCCTATACCCACACAAAGACTAGATCCCATCCTCCCCCAAGATCCATAGGCTCAACCCTAGTAACCTTCTTGGACCAAGAATCCTAATTTTAGGATGCCCAACCTTATTAATGCCACTCTTACTTCATAAATTGAACCCTATTTCCATTATAAAATCTCCCTTTTAAAATGAGGACCCATTGTATGGAGGGAAAGTGAAGATAATATAAATGAAGAGGAGAACACTTCAAGTGAGGATGAGGAGGAAGAAATAGTTATTGATAGTCCCCTTTGTAACAATAGTACAAAGAAATAAATCTTGCTGCAAGAAGAAGATGATGTGATCATATGCAACAATAGAACAATGAGAAAATGGACAAAGATAAAGATGAAGTAGGTGCTCTAGACAAGTAGAAGCTAATTTTCATAGGCCCATAATGCATGTAGGCACCTGAACTAAATCTCTCTTGGGTAAATAAACTATCATTTGGTATAATATAAGAGGACCTTGAGGGTGAGCAAAGCCTTTAAGATGACTATGATTTAGGAGGAAGGCCCCAACCATCTCAAGATAGGCTTGTAAATGTAATCATAATCATAAGAGGATGACTCCTTTTGGGATGAGCTAGAAGACTTCTACTCAAGCCATGATGTCAAACCAATGTATCATGATGAAGGTAATCATGAGAGCATGAACCTGAGCATTAGATTAGATTAGGAAGTGTTGCTCCCGAAATTAGCTATGCTTGTTTTGTGGACAACCCCTACTAAACTTGTCCATTTCGTAATCTACACTCTAAGTTCATCGTTCGAGACAAGTTTCTCTTGATCTCAAGGGAAGTTGACTGACATCTTGGGAAAGTTTACAACACTCACACATCATAATTTATCAAAAATCATGAAACCCATTATAGTATTGATCTGATCAAAATGTTAATTTTGATCATTTATAAGGTGTTAAAAAAATTTCATTTTCTTAATGCATAAGTGGCATTTTTTGCCGCTCTTGCATGTTTTTCATTTTCTCAATGCATAAGCGTCATTTTTTTCCACTCTTGAATTTTTATTTCTTTTCTCCATGCATCGATGGCACTTTTTGCCACCAATGCATGGATTTCCCTTGTCATATGCAAGGGTGGCAATTTTTGCCGCCCAAGCAGAAATTTTCCAAAAATCTCAATTTTTACACGACATTTATGGCCATGCGTGCCCAATTGTTAAACTCATTTTAGGGATTTTATGCCTTTTTGTTATATTTTCTTTAATTTTAAGTTTATTAGAATCCTCCCTACAATCATACAACTATGCAAATGAGTAAGATTTCAAATTTGCCAACCGCTGAACTTAGGACTTTGAGATTACCGGGTAAGTCTTTTTGCTTCTAGGTTTTCATTTCTTTTTTTTAAGTTTTCTTTTTCCTTTAAGTTAGGCTTTTATTTATTTATTATTTTTTTTGGTAGTTCTCCTTCATTTTGTTTTTGCTTTACCCTAGTGAGCCTTAGTGGCTAATTCTGCCCAACTCTCGTACATGCCCTAGGTTATCTTGCATATCGAGTCGATGTTTTCACCTGACTTAGGTTTTACCTAGATCAAATCTAGTTGAAGACCATAACAGATAACTTGGTGATGATAGATTTAATAAGCTACTCTCACACTTTTCATCATGGACAAGACCAATTGTAAACACCAAAATTTTGCCATTCGCAAGTATGGAATGTTATAAAATAAGTGCAGTGGTAACAAATTTTGCTGATAAAACATTATCTACCATTTCTTATAGTGGCAGTGAGTTTTGCCATTCAGACATCTAACCAAATTTCTTGTGTTTTGCCTTGTCAGCATTTTTTACTGCTCTTACATGTAAAACATTTTTTGGTGGTTATTTTTGCTGCCTCTACACAAACAATTTTTCTCTTACCTATAAGGGTAGTGATTTTTGCCATCGAAGCAAAATGCAAATTTTCCCCCATATGCAAGGGCGGTGATTTTTGCCACCCATTCAAGCTTCCTCTTGAATTTCCTAACTCTGGGATATTTTCAATTTTGCTTTTTTGAGCTTGATTTCCTCTAGTTTTTTGGCCTGCTTGCACTTTAGCCCTTTCAAGTGCATCCTCATAGTCGTGTTCATCGACATGTAGTTTTCCCATATTGCTAGTATTTCCCCTAATTGCATGATCATGGATTTTATTGTAGTTTCTTCTATGGATCCTTATTCATCAACATCCTTTTGGTTAAAGACCTTTTAGATGACTGACTTTTCTCTAAAGAAGTCGAAAGTAAGGAAGTATAAATATAAAGGTGTTTTTCCAATCACCTCGATTACTTCTAATGTTGATGACATTAGAGATACAAAGATTGGTCATGTGGACATGGCTGAGTTCATAGAAAGAACTAAGTCAAGTAATCCCAGTTATCAAATGAAGAAGATAATCGAAAGTAATATTCATTTGGTATCCTCTTTTCCTATAACAACTCACAACATAGAATTTATTCTTAAGTGTGCTCAGTTCTATAATAAGGATACCAGGGTTGTGTTGTATGCTAGTGGCATTGTGATAATTAGACTGGATCTTAAATTCATTGATAAAGTGCTCATGTGCCCTCTTGCTATAGAAGTGATAAATCTTGATTTTGTTAAAGCACAAAAAAATACGATAAAGATCTTGAAAAAGTGAAGAAGGTAATCAACAATAAATGGCTCAAGACTCCAAGGACAAATTTGTCAAGGTGGCCATAGAGTTTTCCAAAAAGTGACTTTATAGAAGAATTTGGTGATCTGATAACTCTTTTTAGTAGGGTAAGAGGTTTTTCCTCTTCCTCATAGTTTTATGAATGGATGTATCCCTTCATCAAGATAATACTCCAAGGCAACCAAATCATCTTTTGGGGAGAACAAGCCAGTAATGCTCTGCACGAGCAATTGATGAAGGTATCCACTACCTTCAAATTCTACATGACTTCTTATCTAGTGTATATTGTAGCTTCAATGAGAATCTTTTCAAATTTAACATTAGAAGGAGATAGGAGAGTAACCCCAGTGTATCAATACTACTCTCAGTTAACATTGAAGGGTTTTATTCATCATATCAGGAGAGTAAATGATGCTTTCTTTGTAGTATTTTTGTGTCTTTTTGATCCTTAATTAGAACAAAGAAGAGTGTCAGATGAGGCCTGGATAGTTATGAATGATTTTGGATGCATGTTCTTACAATTTCCTTCTTTCTCATACCTAAGGGTTGGATTTTTCCAAGGTCATCCTTATATGCTCCCAAGATTCTCCTTAGATAAATTGGTCTTAATTAAACTATGCAGACAAATAATCATCATGCATAATAAATAGATGGAACTCAAGAAGCTTGATTTCAAGTTCCTCATTGAAATTGGCAAGTTTTCAGTGTTAACCGCTGGAAAGGCTAGAGTCATGGAAACTAAAATGCAGCTTGTAACCTTGAAGCAATTCAAAAGAAGACCAAATTTGATTATAGGGGCATAAAGGACATAATCAAGAGAAAAACCCAATTTCATGAACCTATGATTGAAGATGTTTGGGTAGATTTGAGAACAGTAGAAGATGTCAGGAAAATGGACTATAGTAGGTTATCTCTTGAGAAGATTAAATGTCTGGGACTTGTTGATATACCTAAAAATTTAGTGGATGATGGAGATTTGATTAATGATAGATATAATACTAAATAGATTGCCAATGCCCCTCTTCCTCCAAACCAATGGTCACAAAAAGAGCTGACTTCCTTGAGGAAAAGATTTGAACCTATATTGGCAAACACCAATAATTAGTTAGAAAATAAAGGAATTACTTTGAAAGAATTCATCATAGGTTCAGAAGCTAAATTTCAAGAGGAAACAAGAAGAAAAGTAGAAAATAAGATGAAGAACAAAAGTGATGTTCCTTCTTCTTCTAAGCCACATAAGCCTAAGATCATATTTATGATGAAGAAGTCAAAAGTTATGGAAAAAGAGTCAAAAATAGAAGTTATGGAAGTTGAGAAATAAAGCGCTGAAGAACCAATGACAAAATAGATGGAGACTGATGATGTGCCTATAAATCAACAAAGAGAGGAAATTTGTCTTCATAAGAGAATGTGTAACAAGAAGCATGAATCTCTTCTTCCCCACCTGACACACCTATTTTAGTTCCTTCACCTATTTCTCTGATTAATGTTCCCTCTTCTGGATCACCCTCTTCTTCCAAAATAATTTTTGACAACCCTCAAAGCACTTTTGAAGATATTCTTCATTCATCAGGGTCAATTCCTAGTTTGTCATCCCTATCTTTTGATATTGGAGATAGTTCTACTTTTGATCACTTAGTAAAAAGTGCAATTTTTATTGATACTCCACCTATTATTTCCACTACCTATACAAGTGCATCTCTGGTGATGCCAACAATGGAGATAGATCCTAATGTAAGTACTTCTATGCTCCCACCATGGTTATCAGCTTATATACCCAAAAGGAAGAAACAAGCCATCTCTCTAGATGAATTTGATTTTAATAAGATAATACCAGTAAAAGCCAAGGCCCTAAAGAAGCCAAGGATTCTTTTAAAAATGATTGGGGATAAGGGACACAAATTTATGGAAATTGCAAGACCTCCATAAGATGTAGCCATTGAAAATTTAGATATAAATGATTACTCTATCTCTAGATTTGAATTAGGTAAGATAATTTATGAAAGTGCCAAGAGTGATATGCAGTCAGCCATGGACATCTTGATTCAAAAATTTGACAGAGAGAAAGAAATGAAGGATCACTACAAAGCAATGGTGGAACAATTGACTATAGTGGTAAGGAGAATTAATTTCACTTCAAAAATAGTAACTCCTGAGGCTATTTTCATAGAAGACCCCGTTATTCAGAAAGAAAAAAAAGACCTATCTCAAAAGAAAAGTACTTGGACAAGATGCATGCATAAGGAGTTTCCTTACTCACAAAGTTATCTGAGAAGACAAATAAATGAGAAAAATAAGAGCAGAACTTGATGATCTCATTAATGTTATTTCTTAGGATATTGAAGGCATAGAAAAGTATCTTGATAAATGGGTGGATATGAGGAAACTAAAAATAAGTGCCCTAATATCAATTGGTGTCATTACTAATAGAGACTCTTACACTGAAACTAAAGAGGCATTGACATATAAGAGTCGGGTGCTTAAAGAGTTGATTGGTGACCTCAAATATTCAAGGAAACATAGTAAACAAAATGATGTCAGTCTTTTTCATAAATTGGAAGAGCTACCTTGAAAACTTACATCACAAGATAACCAATTCCTTTTAGCAGAAGAAAGGTATGTTCTAGAATTTTTTTGAAGATAAGGCATTTTAAATAGCCTTTGTGGATAATATTTTGGATAATCAGTTAACTCTGGATAATCTATAAACCAGGTTAACTAGTCATGCAAAATCAATCACAACATTAAGAGATACCATAGTCAAAGCTAAGATGATTTTCAAGAACACTGTTAGTCTAGACAATATCGGGATGCAAGAAACTTTCACTATGTATGATGCTCACATAAAGAAAGATGGGGATACAAATTGGAACTATTTTTCCTTTGGTCTAATTTCCACTTTTTAGATATACTTTCACAACCGCTTTGGACATATTTGCATGTACATTTTTCATATATAATTACATGTAAAAATATAGGAAGTCTTAAGTCAAAAAGGACTCCTATCTTTGACTAGGTCAAAGTAATTAATTTTTTCCTAAAAATTTCTCAAGGTCTCTCCCTATAAATAAAGAGGGCCTCTTTTTTTTTTTTTAAATCTTTGAGTTATTGGAAGCAAAACTCTACCAAAATTGAAAGGCATTTTGAGACTTTGAGCTCAAATAGTAAATCAAATTTTATCAAGTGAATGAGAAAGAAAGTGAACTTTCAAACTTTGTATTGAAATAACTTGTGTTGTGTAAGAAATTGTTCTGATGTCTTTTTCCTAATACAATCTTATCTATTTGATTAAATAAGTAGAGTGAGTGAAAATAATCTGGGAGATGTTCTGAAGTTGATTATGGAGACATTGTGTTACTATAATTGTCTTTAGTTTGTGTTTTAGTGTCTTAGACCAAAGGATATTGAAAAGGCTTTGAACTAATTTTATCTTTTGTGATCATATACTTTAATGTAGTTTTTGGTGAAGACTTTGGGTTGCACCTCATTCTATTGTGATATCTTTTATAAATTACCAAGAGAAGCAATGATAGGCTGTGTTCTCATGGGTTTCTTGTGAATTCAATTAATATCAAGAAAGTTTTCTTTTACTTTGTAAACATCATTTCTGAAAAAAGAGAAATGGATGATATGATCTCACCCCTAAGTTAATATTTAGTTTAAATTAAGTTTGTGATAGTTTATAGGGAACCTCCCCTTGCTAAGATGAGAGATTTATCTCATTACAATGTGGCTGATATAACCATTTTGTCTTCAGTTAGTTGATGACAAAATATTCACCCAACAATTTTTTGGCAACTCTATTGAAGATTGAATGTGCAATTTGAAGCCTCACGCTTTGAGTTGATGCATTTATAGTTCTTTTTCATTCTACATTCTGGTAAATTCATGGTATATGTGAACCTAGAGAGCTTGAGGTATTATTGATCCTATACTTGAATTGATACAACAAAATAATTTTGATCTCTTGTCTCTACGATCTTACCTTCAAGGAACTAAGAGTTTTCCTCCTACCAACACCAGATCTTCAATACTAGGTGAAGCTTCTAGTCTTAGTGCTAGTAGAGTTTTATCTATTCATACTCTAAAAAGGTTAGTTATCCCTCCTTTTAATCATCATATCATGGCAGCCTGAGGCCTTTGGGGTAACACTTTTGGCCCTCTAAATCTAACCCCACCTTTGCATGAGCTACCTTATAGTTCAAGAAGGAATCTTTCCAAGTTCTATGGTGATGGAAAAGTTCACCCTGATGAGCATATTGCAGCTTTTTATATAGCCTATGGTGTGATAGGTGTTGAACATGAAGATATAGCAGTAATACTTTTTGTAGAAACATTGCAAGGTGCTACTGTAGATTGGTTTTATCATCTTCAAGCTCAGACTATAATCGATTGGAACACTCTTAAGACCAAGTTTGAGGCTAGGTTCAAACCCATAGAAGATGCACATGCATTATTGGCTTAGCTTACGCAAATGAAGAAAGAGCCTCATGATCCTATGAGAGACTTCATCGCTAAATTCAATAAGCTGAGAAATAGGATTCTTGCAATTGCTCAGTTAACATTGGAAAATCTTAAGTGCTTCTTTATCAATTCACAACTTCTCAAAGTGAGTTTATCGTTAAGGTTGGTTGGCCTTACTGATCTTTTTGTAGCTCAGATTTTGGCTACTGAAGTCAAAGATGATCTTATCCTTGCAATTAAGATAAGAAAAGATTCTAACAAAAATAGATGTTGCTCTTCTGCTGAAAATTCTTCCACAAGCACCACTGATCCTATGGTACAAAAGTTAGCAAATGAATTGCTAGCTCTAAAAAGGAAAATGTCTCAAGGTATGTCTACTCCTTATTCTTATCAGGATATACCAAGGAAGACATTTACTAATAATTCATATCAAGGCAATGCTTCTAAAAATCAAGGGCAACCCAATCATCTTCCTCCCACACAAGGGAAGCTTGCCATTAAAGCAACACCGGTCAACTCAGTAGTTGGTTATTATGAAGCCAAACATGATCCCTCTTTTTGACCTAAGTTAGACCAAGAAAATGATGCTAATCTCTTTGCAAAAGGAGAAGAAGAATTAGCTGGCAACTCTAATATTGGTTTTTTGAATTACCAAGATGAAGCCAAAAAAAGGGGAGAAGTGTATGATGGAGCATATGCTAATTTTTCTAGGTCCTAAAACTAGTCAACTCAATAAGCTGATAAGGGAAAAGCAAGAGAAGAACCTCAGCCAGTGATCTCAATTGCTAAATGGGGAATTTCACTGCCTTTCCAATCAAAAGACTCGATGGCCAATAAGCAAGTACCTCAAAAAATCATGTACCTTCTGCTTCTATTCTTCAGACTAGTACCACATCAAATAAAAATTAGAATGATGAACTTTCTTCTTCTATTTCTAGTTCATTCTAGTTATTCGACATAATTGATCATGCTAGGAAGACTGAGATCTAAATGTCTGAAGTTGAGTACTTACAAGTTAATCTTGAACAGTTTGATAGGTTGGCTGAATACATCAAAAACAAAACCATCCTTACAGGACAAGATTTCTAAAAAGTGACTCATGATCCCTCAAAAAACAATCCATAGAAAATAATCTTGTCACTACTCCTCTTGTTGCCCCTACAAAAATAGAACATTTATATGTTTCTCTATTGATAAATAGTCATAAGTTGAGTAATTGTATAATAGGCTCTGGAGCCTCTGATAATGCTATGCCTACCAAGGTAATAGATTCTCTCGATCTTACCTTAACTAAGACTTTTGAGAGATATTTATCTATAGAAAACAAGCAAGTACCACTTTTGGGTTAAATCAAAGATGCCTAATTTGTATTTACGGCTTTTCTAGATAAGAGGATTAAGATGATAGTCTTAGTAGTCGATGTTCCAACTTCTTATGGCATTCTGCTCAGACATAACTTTTGTAAAGATGTAGGTGGAGAGTTGAACATGGATCTATCTGAAGCAAGGATACTTGTTAAAGGTGTCATGAAAAAGTTACTTCTTGAGAAAGAGTGAAAATATATTGTTACCTAAACGTCAACCCCTGAAGCTCAAATTTTGTTTGAATCCTTGGGAATAGGTAATTATTTTCTATCCATTAAAGATATTTTTAATTCATTAGATGAAAGTTCATTAGGTGACATTTTAGATAATTCAGACAAAAAATTAGAAGAATTTTTAGAGAAAATTTTAGGTAAAAAAGAATCTTTCCTCACTAATGAAGAGGAATCTTTAAGAAGATCAAATTCTAATGAGGTTTAGATTTTAGAATTTGATGGCAGCTACTCCTCTATCAATTTTGGAGCCAAAATTGTTTTGATATCCCCACAAGGAGATATTTTCCCTTGCTCATATAAGTTGCAATTCCACAATACCAACAACACCACCAAATATGAATCATTGTTGCTTGGATTGAAAGCTACTCATGTTAGAGGTGTTAAGATTCTTCATGCCTGAGGAGATGCTAAATTAGTGGTTTGTCAAGTAATAAATCTGTATCAAACCAAAAATGAAAGATTACGATATTATCGCAATCATGTATGGGATTGCATTGAAAGTTTTGATGCTTTCAATATTTCTACGGTGCTAAGAGAGTTTAATGATTGTGCAGATTCATTAGCTATCTCTGGAACCCTCATGGTTCCTCATAAAGATTTCAAAGGGAACAAGTACACTATTGAGATGGTCTTTTGACTAAGTGTACCTGATAATGCCAATCATTGGTAGGTGTTTAATGGTGATAATCAAATTATTAATTTTCTCAAAAAGATGGATAGCTTTGAGGAGATCTATTTTGAAGGTAGTGAATCTCTACCACGGGAGTCAGTTCCCAAAATAGATTCACAAACTAGTGAAGAGTTTATTCAACTAAAAAGAAATAAAATTCTACAAGGTTTAGTTTCTCTTGAAAAGCTATTTGATAAGTATGATAGATAGATCAAGAAGCAATAACAAATGGATTCAAGTTCCACTATGGAGTTTGATAAAATGAATTTGAGTTTAGAAGTAGATCTCAAAATGGTAAACATTGGGAAATGTTGCACTACTCGTGAAAAGTTCAAATTCATTACTCTTCTTCATCATTACATTGATATTTTGGCATATTCTTATGATGATTTGAAATATTTTAGGTCTAAATAAATTTAGCATAAAATCCCTCTTAAAACTGGGTCATTACCTCACAAATAGAAATAAAGGCAATATAATCTCAAAATATCAGGTACTATCCTTTCTGAGATCTAGAAGATGTTGAATGCAAGGACAATTTTTCCAATTCATCATTCTACCTGGATAGCGAACATAGTTCCTGTAAGAAAAAAGAATGAAGAAATTTGTATTTGTGTTGATTTCAGGAATCTTAATCAATCTTCTCTAAAGGATAACTACCCCCTACCCATCATGGATCAAGTATTGCAAACAATAACTAGCTCAGAAATGTTATCTATGTTAGATGGTTTTTTTGGGTATAATCAAGTGGAAGTTAATGAAGTAGATCAATATAAAACTACTTTCACTACATCTTGGGGCACATTTGCATATCATAGAATGCCTTTTGGTCTGATCAATGCTGGTGTCACCTTCCTAAGAGCAATCGACCTTGCCTTCAGAGATGAAATAGGGAAGTTTATTATGATGTATTTTGATGACTTGACTATTTTCTCCAAACACTATCCTAATCATGTGCATCATTTACAATAAGTGTTGGAACACTATCGACAAAATGGTATTTATCTCAATCCTAAGAAGTTAGTTTTCAAGGTTATAGAAGGTAGACTTCTTGGTCACATTGTATCCTGAGAAGGCATAAAAATTGACTCAGAAAGAGTCAAATCTATTCAAAATCTTACTCTACCTACTAGTAAGACTGTAGTTCATTCCTTCTTTGGAAAGGTGAACTTTCTATGAAGATTCATTCCTAAATTTGTAGAGAAAACTCACCACATTATTGACATGATGAAGGGTAAAGCTACTTTCTATTGAACTGTGGAAGGCAAAGCAACATTTAAAGATATCAAGAAGGTATTGCTTATGCTCCAATCCTAGTTTGTCTAGATTATACCAAAGATTTCACAGTATACAACTATGCTTTTGAACATACACTTTTAGTCATTTTGGTTCAGCAGAATAAAGGTTTAGAATCTCCCATATCATTTATGAGTTGTCCTCTCAAAGCTCATGAATTGAAATATTCAAACATGGAGAAGCATGCTTATGTCATGGTTAAGGTGGTAAAACATTTCTGATTCTATATCCTGAATTTACATACTGTTTTTCTGGTGCCTGATACAATAGTAAAGTCTATTTTAACTCAATAGGAGTTTGGTACTAAAAGGGGCAATTAAATTACTAAAATTTAAGAGTTTGATCTTGATATCAAACCTATTAAGCTTATGTGGGGAAGAGGTCTCTGTCAATTTATTGCTAATAACATACCAAATAAAATAGGACTTGAAGAAGCAAAAGTTGAGGACATGCCAATAGTTATTTTTGTTGCTACTACTAATGAGTGGTATTTCAATATCACTCATTTTATTACCTATGGTGAGTGTCCTACCCATATATCTTATAAGGAAAAAAAATTTGTTAAGTTGAAAGCTGCTAACTACATCCTATGGGACAATGGTTTGTACAAAAGAAGCCTTGATGGAGTATTTCTTCATTACATGGATAAAGCACAACAAAGTAAAATTTTGGAGTTTTTCTACAATTTGGCTTGTGGAAGACATTTTTTGGCACCCATGACAACTCACAAGATTCTACGAGCTAGATACTATTGGCCTAAACTATTTTAAGATGCATACAATTGGGTACATAGGTGTGAGTTATGTCAACAGTTCATTGGGAAACCTAAGTTAGTCACATTACCTCTCAAGCTGGTGGTGATTGAAAAACCTTTTCAGCAATGGGGTATCGACTTCATTGGTGCTGTGAACCCATCCTCAAGTGCCGAACATGACTATGTTCTCACCATAATAGACTATTTTACCAAATGGGTGGAAGCCATTCTAGTTAAGCGTGTTACTTCAAAAGTGGTATGTAATTTCCTTAAGGAAAATATTATTTCTCGATTTGGTGTTCCAAACAAGATTATAGCAGAAAATGCTACTTGTTTCTCTTCTCATGAGATTACTGACTTTTGCTACAATCACAAGATTATTCTCTCCCACTTCTCAGACTATTATCCTCAAGGAAATGGTCAAGCATAATCTAGTAACAAGAATTTGGTTACTATTATCAGGAAATTGATAGATGACAATCAAAGAACTTGGCATAAAGCATTGTTCAATGCTTTATGGGCAAACATGATTATGTGTAAAAGGGCAATAGGTATGTAACTATTTCAACTTCTATATGGTCTGAATGTGGAGATACCCATTACCCTAGAACTACTAGCATTGAAGTTGGCAAAGGCAGTGGAAGACCAAACTTTTGAAAATTCTATTGATAAAAGGATCATGTACCTAATTGAACTAAAAGAGCAACAAACTATGGTAGTAGACTGTATTTTTGAACATCAAAATTAGGTAAAGAAACTCTTTGACAAAAAAGTAAGGATTCATGAGTTTTAGATTGGAGATCAAGTCTTATTGTGGGACAAGAGGAGAGAACCAAAAGGAATGCATAGAAAATTTGATTCCTTATGGAGAGGTCCATTCACCATTCATCAATTATGTGGTGAAAATAGTTTCTTTCTAAAATATCAAGATAAAACACTATTCTCACTACCTCACAGTGGGTGCCCATCTAAAACACTTTAATCCTTGAAGTATTAGATAAGTTTATTTGTACATTTATATAGTTTTATGTTTTTATTTGTATTTTTGTTTAGTTATTTATGTCTTTTTATTTTTGGTAGCTTGAGTCTGTAGCCCAATGTCATGGATGAAGGCACTTAGAGACTAGATTCTACTCCCTTTGATCCTTTCAAAGTACAATTGATGGAATTTCTCTAGCTAGAGCCAGCTGTTGTTCCCAAAATCAGCTATGCTTGTTTTGTGGATAACCCTTAGGAAACTTGTCTATTTTGTAATCTACACTCTAAGTTTGTCATTTGCGACAAGTTTCTCTTGATCTCAAGTGAAGTTGATTGACATCTTGGAAAATTTTACAACACTCCCTCATCATGATTTCTCAAAAATTTTAAAACCTGTTGTAGTCTTGATCTGATCAAAATGTCAATTTTGATCATTTATAAGGTGTTAGAAAAATTCCATTTTCTCAATGCATAAGCGGCTTTTTTTGCCGCTCTTGCATATTTTTCATTTTTTCGATGCATAAGTGGAATTTTTTTCCACTCTTGAATTTTTATTTCTTTTCTCTATGCATCAGTGGCACTCTTTACCATCAATGCATGACTTTCCCCTATCATTGCCGCCCAAGTAGAGATTTTCTAAAAATCTTGATTTTTGTGTAGTATTTATGGTTGCACATGCTGAGTTGTTAAAACTCATTTTGGGGATTTTTAATGCCTTTTGATTATCTTTTCTTTCATTTTAAGTTTCCTAGACTCCTCCCTGCAATCATTCAACCGTGCAATTGAGTAAGATTTTAGATTCGCTAACCGCCAAGCTTCGGACTTCGAGATTGCTGGGTAAGTCTTTTTGCTTCTAGGTTTTCATTTCATTTTTTTAAGTTTTCTTTTTCATTTAAGTTAGGATTTTATTTTTTGGTTTTTTTTAGTAGTTCTCCCTTGTTTTGTTTTTGCTTTACCCTAGTGAGCCTTAGCAGCTAATTTTGCCCAACCCTCATACATGCCCTAGGTTATCTTGCATATCAAGTTGATGTTTTGACCTAACTTAGGTTTTCCCTGCATCAAATCTAATTAAAGACCATATAAAATAAAATGGCGATGACAGATTTAATAAGCCACTCTCACACTTCTCATCACAGACAAGACCAATTCATAAACACCAAAAAACTGCCATTCACAAGTATGCAACATTTTTAAACAAGTGCAGTGGCAGTGAATTTTGTCACTAAAACATTCCCTACCATTTCCTGTAGTGGTGGTGGATTTTTTTGCTAGGAAATCTAAACAAATTTCTTATGTTTTTCCTTGTTGGAATTTTTTGCCACTCCTACATGTAAAACATGCTTTAGCGATTATTTTCACTGCCTCTGCACAAACAATTTTTCTCTTACCTGCAAGGGCGGTAATTTTTGCCACCAAAGAAAATTGCAAAATTTCCCCCCATATGCAAGGGCAATGATTTTGGCTACCCATTCAAGCTTCCTTTTGAATTTCCTAACTCTGGGATATTTTCAATTTTGCTTTTTTGAGCCCGCTTTTCTCTAATTTTTTGGCCTACTCACACTTTAGCCCTTTCAGGTGCATCCCCATTGTCATGATCATCGACATGTAGTTTTTTCAGATTGCCAGTATTTCCCCTAATTGCATGATCATGGCTTTTATTGTAGTTTCTTCTATGGATCCTTCTTCATCAACATCCTTTTGGTTAAAGCCCTTTTAGATGACTGAGTTTTCTTCGAAGAAGTTGAAAGCAATGAAGGATAAATATCAAGGTATTTTTCCAATCACCTCAGTTACTTATAATGTTGATGACATTAGAGATATAGAGATTGGTTATGTGGACATGGCTGAGTTCATGGAAAGAACTAATTCAAATAATCCCAGTTCTAAAATGAAGAAGATAACCAAAAGTAATATTCATTTGGTATATTCTTTTCCTGTAGTGGCTCACAACATAGAATTTGTTCTTTAGTGTGCTCAGTTCTATAATAAGGATACTAAGGCTGTGTTGGATGCTAGTGGCAATGTGATAATTAGTCTGAATCCTAAATTCATTGATAAAGTGTTTATGTGCCCTCTTACTATAGAAGTGATAAAGCTTGATTTTGTTGAAGCACAAAAAGAATATGACAAAGATTCTGAAAAAGTGAAGAAGGTAAAAAAAATAAATGGCTCAATACTCCAAGGGAAAATTTGTCAAAGTGGCCATGGAGTTTTCCAAGAAGTGACTTTACATAAAAATTTGGTGATTTGATAACTCTTCTCAGCAGGGTAAGAGGTTTGCCCTCTTCATCATAGTTTCATGAATGGATGTATCCCTTCATCAAGATAATACACCAAGGCAAACAAATCATCTTCTGGGGAGAACAAGTCAATAATGATTTGCATGAGAAATTGATGAAGGTATCCACTACCTTTAAATTCTACATGACTTCTTATCTGATGTATATTGTAGCTTCAATAAGAATCTTTCCAGGTTTAACATCAGAAGGAGATAGGAGAGTAACCCCAGTGTATCAATACTACTCTCAGTTAACATTGAAGGGTTTTATTCATCATTTCAGGAGAGTAAATGATGCTTTCTTTGCAGTATTTTTGTATCTTTTTGATCCTCAATTAGAACAAATAAGAGTGTCAGATGAGGCCTAGATAGTTATGAATGATTTTGGATGCATGTTCTTACAATTTTCTTCTTTCTCATACCTAAGGGTTGGATTTTTTCAAGGTCATCCTTATATGCTCCCAAGATTCCCCTTAGACAAATTGGTCTTAATGGAACTATGCAAATAAATGATCATCATGCATAATAAACAAATAGAACTAAAGAAGCCTAGTTTCAGGTTCCTCATTGAAATTGGCAAGTTTTCAGTGTTAACCACGGGAAAGGCTAGAGTCATGGAAACTGAAATGTAGCTCGTAACCTTGAAGCAATTCAAAAGAAGACCAAATTTTGATTATAGGGGCATAAAGGACATAATCAAGAGAAAAACCCAATTTCATGAACCTATGATTGAAGATGTTTGGGTATATTTTAGAACAACGGAAGATGTCAGGATAATAGACTATAGTAGGTTATTTCTTGAGCAGATTGAATATCTGGGACTTGCTAATATCCTTGAAAATTTAGTGGATGATGGAGATTTGATTAATGATAGATAAAATACTAAATAGATTTCCAATGCCCCTCTTCCTCCAATCCAATGGTCATAAAAAGAGTTGACTTCCTTGAGGAAAAGATTTGAACCTATATTGGCAAACACCGATAATTGGTTAGCAAATAAAGGAATTACTTTGAAATAATTCATCACAGGTTTAGAAGCTAAATTTCAAGAGAAAATAAGAAGAAAAGCAAAAAATAGGATGAATAACAAAAGTGATATTCCTTCTTCTTCCAAGCCACATAAGCCTAAGATCCTATTTGTGATGAAGAAGTCAAAAGTTATGGAAAAAAGAGTCAGAAATAGAAGCTGTGGAAGTTGAGAAACAAAGCACTGAAGAACTAGTGATGGAACAAATGGAGATTGATGATAGGCCTACAAATTAACAAAGAGAGGAAACTTTGTCTCCATAAGAGAATGTGCAATAAGAAACATGAATCTCTTCTTCCCTGCCTGACACAACTGTTGCAGTTCCTTCACCTATTGCTCTGATTAATGTTCCCTCTTCTGGATCACCCTCTTCTTCCAAAATAATTTTTGACAATCCTCAAAGAACTTTTGAATATATTCTTCATTCCTTAGGGTCAATTCCTAGTTTTTCATCCCCATCTTTTGATATTAGAGACAATTCTACTTTTGATCACTTAGTAAAAGGTGCAGTTTTTACTGATACTCCACCTATTGTTTCCACTACCTGTGCAAGTGCATCTTCGGTGATGCCAACAATGGAAATAGATCCTAATGTAAGTACTTCTATGCTCCCACCATGGTTATCAACTTATACACCCAAAAGGAAGAAACAAGCCACCTCTCTAGATCAATTTGATTTTATTAAGCTGATGTTAGTAAAAGCCAAAGCCCCAAAGAAGCCAATGATTCTTTTGAAAATGATTGGGGATAAGGGACACAAATTTTTAGAAATTGCAAGTCCCCCATAGGATTTAGCCATTGAAAATTTGGATATAAATGATTACTCTATCTCTAGAGTTGAATTAGGTAATATAACTCATGAAAGTGTCAAGAATGATATGCAATCAGTCATGGACATCCTGATTCAGAAATTTGACATAGAGAAAGAAACGAAGGATCACTACAAAGCAATGGTGGAAAAATTGACTACAATGGTAAGGAGAATTACTTTCACTCTAGAAATAGTAACTCCTGAGGCCATTTCCATAGAAGACCCCATTATTCAAAAAGTAGAAAAGACCTATCTCAAAGGAAAAGTACTTGAAGAGTAATTGGATAAGATGCGTGCACAAGGAGTTTCCTTACTCATAGAGTTATTCGAGAAGATAGATAAAATGAGAAAAATAAGAGCAGAACTTGATGATTTTATCAATGTTATTCCTTAGAATATTGAAAGCATAGAAAATTATCTTGATAAATGGGTGGATATGAGGAAACTAAAAATAAGCACTGTAATATCAATTGGTGTCATTACTGATAGAGACTCTTACACTGAAACTAAAGAGGCATTGACATATAGGAGTTGGGTGATTAAAGAGTTCATCAGTGACCTCAAATATTCAAAGAAACTTAGTGAATAAAATGATGTCAGTCTTTTACATAAATTGGAAGAGCTACCTTGCAAACTTACATCATAAGATAACCAATTCCTTTTAGCAGAAGAAATGATTCAAGAATTTGAAGGTATGTTCCAGAAATTTTTTGAAGATAAGGCATTTTTAATAGCCTCTATGGACAATATTCTGGATAATTAGTTAACTCTAGATAATCTAAAAACTAGGTTAACTAGTCATGCAAAATTAGTCACAATAGTAAGAGATGCCATAGTTAGAGCTAAGATGATTTTCAAGAACACTGTTAGTCTAGACAGTATCAGAATGCAAGCAGCTTTCACTATGTACGATGCTCACATAAAGAAAGATGGGGATATAAATTGAAACTATTTTTTCCTTGGTCTAATTTCCACTTTTTAGATGTACTTTCATAACCACTTTGGACATTTTTGCATGTAATTTTTTCATATGTAATTACATGTAAAAATATAGGAAGTCCTAAGTCAAAAAGGACTCCTATCTTTGACTAGGTCAAAGTAATTAGGTTTTTCCTAAAAATTCCTCAAGGTCTCTCCCTATAAATAAAGAGGGCCTCTTTTGTTTTTTTTAAAAATCTTTGAGTTATTGGAATCAAAATTTTGCCAAAATTGAAAGGTATTTTGAGACTTTGAGCTCAGATTGTAAATCAAAATTTATCAAGTGAATGAGAAAGCAAGTGACCTTTCAAAATTTGTATTGAAATAACTTGTGTTGTGTAGGAAATTGTTCTTATGTCCTTTTCCTAATACAATCTTATCTATTTGATTAAATAAGTAGAGTGAGTGAAAATAATTTGGGAGATGTTCTGAAGTTGATTATGGAGACTTTGTGCTACTATAATTGTCTTTAGTTTGTGTTTTAGTGTCTTAGAATAAAGGATATTGGAAAGAATTTGAACTACCATTATATTTTGTGATCATATACTTTGTTTTAATTTTTGGTAAAAACTTTGGGCTGCACCTCATTCTACTGTGATATGTTTTATAAATCAACAAGAGAAGCAATGATAGACTTTTTGCTCTCATAGGTTTCTTGTGAATTCAGTTAATATCAAGAAAGTTTTCCTTTACTAGGTAAACATCATTTCTAAAAAAAGAGAAATGGATGATATTATCTCACCCCTGAGTTAATATTTAGTTCAAATTAAGTTTGTGATAGTTTATAGGGAACCTCCCCTTTCTAAGAGGAGAGATTTATCTCATTACACTATGGATGATATAACCATTTTGTCTTCAGTTAGTTGATGACAAAATATTCACCCAACAGGAAGCATGTCACATACCTAAGGAGGACCCTTTCATGCTCAACCTTGGGGAACCAAGAGGTAAATCTTAAGAGAATGAAGAATAATGGAACTCCTAATCTATTGAAGAAATTAAATCTCCCATTGGGCTGATTAAGCCCAACAAACAAGATGAGGATGTAGAGAAAGCCATAGTAGCACGCAGATTTTATTTCCACCCTTCTAGGCATATCATAGAAGAATTTATAAAGGACACATTAGACTCAGAGGAGCATCTATGTGATAAACATGAGCATCCCACTGATTTAATGAGATTCTAAAGTACCAAAGGTGAGCTTTATGAGCTTCATAAGGCTCAACATGAGATAAGAGTGCAACCAAGAAAAAAATAATCTAGGAGGGATTGGCTTAGTTTTGAAGACATTCACTACCCAAATGAGAAGATTATGTGCATATGGATGGAATCATTCATCAAGAGGGATCTTAGCAAAAACCATCTTCCTTGAGCACCTCTTAGAAGCAATTGGAGCACACCTCCTTCATAATAGACCCATGCCCACCCACCTCCACTCATCACTTGAAAATATGACCATGCCCAACAAATGGAACCTAAGGGAATTTTATTTTGACCTAGGAGGTCTAAGGCTCATACCTACACTCTGTATATATTAGAGTGGTTTTATTTTCCATAAGTGCCTATGTGCACATGTATATAGTATTATTTTATCTTCATTTAATTTACTCTATAATTTTTAACACAATAATTTAGTGTTTTTCCTTAGGTGATTTTGCACATTTTTTTCTTCCTTGATTTCTCTTTTTCATTGAAGGTGAATCTTAGTTCAAGTTATTCAATAGTGGGACAAGTAGGTTGTAGTTAGGTTACATTTATAAATTGATAAGTTTAGACACTTTTATGACTCCATAACCCAATGGATTACTTAAAGGCTACTAGATTCTTGCTTAGCAAGAAAGTGGCCCACAAAGGTCACCAAAAATGTTGACCATTTTTAGTCACCATGCAAGGTCAGTGCCCAATTTAGAAAGGGGCTTCAAGATTGCTTTTAGGCTTCCAAGTTTAGTCAGAGTTTGACAAAAATGATTAAGTCTTTGACTTAGTGTATTTTAAACTAAGGATTTAGGTCTTTAGAAAAAGTGTTTAGGGAAAATGTTGTGAAGCTTGTTATTGAACACAAATACCAAAGTCAAAAGAAGGGTTGGAACTTGAGATGTAGAGCTTATCTAAACTTTTGTTTCAAATAAAAGTTCTAAAGACCATTTTCATGCATCAAAGTTTGCATATGGAATCCCATGCAAAGAAAAAATGCCAAAGACCAAATGCCTTCAAAAAAATTGTTAAAAGTTAAGTCTTCAGGTAAAAATGCAAAAAAAATTTAGAATGCCTATTTTGAACAAAAATGCTGAAGATAAAAATTATAAAGACTGAGACCAACACCCAAGCATAAACTCTAAAAGTAAACATGTGAAGTGTTGCTATTCATTCCTCTTATGCACTCTCTTATCTAAAGTCTTGCACATCAAAGTGTTAAGGTTTTGTAACTTCATTGAAGAACCATAGCTTTCATTCCTATAGTGTAACCTTTAATGCATACCCTTTGCATGGAATAAAACCAAGTGATGGAATAGTATGCAGGTCTAGGTGTGTGGGTTTCCCATACTTCAAGTAATGAAGAGAGAGGTGCAGATGGAATATTTACAAATCATGAATAACACACTCAAAATTTCCAATCCTCTTGTGTGATATTATTCAAGGACTTCCTCGCACTCAAAGGTTAAAGTTAAGCATTAGATCATAAAATTCCATTTTTGTGCTCTATGTTTCACAAACTAAGATATAAATTGCACATCACTTCCTTCATTAACTGGTACAAGTTTCAACTATTTAGCATAAAAGTTTGTGAAGGAAATGAGGTCTTTTAAAACACTTAGATATTTTTTCAACTTTATCAAGAGCCATGTGTCATAAATTTGTAACCCTAGGCCTATTCAAAAATCCTTTAGGACTTAAAATTTTCTTCAAAGTTGCCTAGGGGAAAATGACATTAGCAAAGTGCCAAAGTAAGCAAGTTAGTAGGATGGCACCATGTGGTAAAATCCTAGCTACTCGAAGCCCCAAGATGGTCTGCATAGCTACAAAAATCTGTTAGAGTAGCATGTTAGTAAGATGATGCCACATAACATATTACCAACAACCTAATGTCCTAGAGCCATCCACTAGCTTCAAATTAGATAGGCCCCTAGGTGAGTGATAAGAAGACATGTGGAAACTTCCTGGGATCTTATATTGATAAGGTGAATCCAAAATCTTGAGTGTCCAAGCGAATATATAAAGGCTAACTAGTAGACACAAGGAAAATGAGCTCCACATAAGTAGAGCAAATAAAAAAGTATGGAAAAAGGGAAAGGTTGTTTATATAAATATACATGGTAATGATGACATTAAAAATATATTAGTTTAATTTTGATGGTTTGTTCATCTTTCAAAATCACCAAAAGCTGAGGATTGAATGCATAACTGAATTGATTCATAGAATCAAGGTAGCTTGACATGAAAATCATGGCACAAATCAATTACAAGTGGAAAAATGATGAGAAGGCAATGGAATTTGGCTGAATTCATCATGGAAACAAATACATCCATAAGCAAACAAAGGAGAAGTTGTAGGCTAAGGGGACTGAATTAAAAATAAAATTAAATACAAGATAGCTATCAAATATTTAGAACATGGGCATGCGATCTCTTCTAACAAATATCCCAATTGCTTATCTACATCATCATTAAACTTTGTAACTGCCCTAATAGTGGGTGAGAATTTAATTAATGACCCATACACCTCTCATTACCTATAAAAACCTAGGTCCTTCATTATAAAAGGGTCAACATTTTTAGGCACCTTTATGGTGCCAAAATTTTCCCTCCAAGAGCACTTTTATTGTCTGAACCTTACACTTTAATAAAAATTGAGTTCACCTCCCTTAATTATTCTTACATCCTATGTGTGATTTGTGTTTATTGATATTTTTCTATGGGTAATTTTCATCCCTTTTATTGTTGTCCATTCCCATCACCTCTGTGTAGAATTGGGAACTCTTTTGTAGGTCATATTTTATGCACACTTGGGTCTACATAGGCTTTGACTATGGATAATATTCATCCCTCTCAACTTTTTGATGTGTTATTACTCCTCAATACAAAATACTTATGCATTTAGAGTATCGATGGTGGAATATGTGTGATATTGTCTCATTCTTAAAAATTAGTAGTGTGGTCATCAAAGTAGTAGAGGTGATCGTTTTATTTTTTATGCATGACCTTTTAATTTCCAAGAATTTATTACCTTCTCCCTCCCTTTTCCTCTTGTCAAGTTTAAGTTTAGTACTAGTTTTGGATTTCATTCTAATCTTTGTAGGTATGTGCACTGGTCTTAAACTAGGTGCATTTAGAATAGAAGGAAGTTGGCCTACTCTAGAGGTTCATCCCAAGGAGTATAAGAGTCCCACACCGTGGAAGACAATCTCATTGTTATAGTGAGACAATGAATAGTTATTTGGTGTACAAGTTTGAGATTTTAGGTGTGGAAAAACCATGCATTAGCATGTGCAAGATCCCTTCACAACTATGGGTGAATTTTTTGAGTGATAATATTAGGAGATTCTCAAAAATATACCATTATGTATTATCCATTTTAATATGATTATCATAATGTGTTTATGTAATACCTGGACTACCTCCCAAAACTAAATTTAACTTTTCAATCGATATCATTATTGGATCTAAGCCTCAATCCAAGTCACCTTACATAATGACTACAACTGACCTTGTGGAATTGAAATCTAAAATTCAGTAAATTTTGTCCAAAGTATTAATTCATCCTAATGTATCACCTTGGGGATCACCTATGGTGTTTGTCAAAAAGAAATATGGGACTTTTTGTTTATGCATAAACTAAAAAATGTTGAATAAGCCAACTATAAAGAATATGTATCCTTTACCCTGTATTGATGATCTTTTCAATCAAATGTGAGGAAAAATGATATTTAAAAAAAATACCTTAGATAAATGTACTATCAATTGAGGATCAAGGAGGAACATATCTCTAAAATTGCTTTTAGGATGAGATATGGACATTATGAGTTTACATTTATACCTTTTGGATTAACGAATGAACCTGCAACATTCATGAATATTATAAATAGTGTGTTTATGGATTTCCATATTAGTTTGCACTTGTGTTATTAGATTATTTTTTAATATATTTTAAGGGCAAATAAGAACATTTACGATACTTGCAACTAGTGTTGTAACATTTATGAAAGCACAAACTCTATGGGAAATTGCCAAAGTGTGATTTATTTTATAAAAACGTACAATATTTGGGGCATATTATTTAAGTTGAAGGAATTTTCATAGATCCATAAAAAATAAAAGCCATCATGGAATGATCAACACCCAAAAATGTTCATGAGGTGCATAACTTTATGGATCTAGTAGGATATTATAGGAAGTTTGTACCTAACATTTCAAAGATAGCTAACCCCATCACCTCTTTGTAATGGAAATGATAATGTTTCCTATGGAATGATAAGTGTGGATAAGTCTATCAAATATTGAATAAAATTTTTACATCCACACCAATGTTGTGTGTTCCTTATCTAAATGGCCATTTTGTTGTGGTAAAAAATGCCTTCGTGGATGGTTTGGGAGGAGTATTGTTATAATAAGGCCAATTACAAATCTTAGAAGCTTAAGCCTTATGAAAAAAAATATGCCCCTCATGATTTATAATTGGTGTAATAGTGCATGCATTACAAGTTTGGAGACATTGTTTTCTACAAAAAACCTTTTGATCTCAATAATAACTTAGGACTCTCGTAGATTGTAGTCATATAAAATGTCAAAATTGGCAGCTTGAGTGTGGCTTATGACACCCAACCCATATGTATTTATTTCATACTCTCATGACCCTTATAAACACCTTTTTTGATTATTCCCAATCATCTCAAGCTTTTCAAATGGTCATTCCACCTCAGCCAAGCAACATTTCCCAAGCCAATCATATTCCCCTAGGTCCTGTACCAATAGGATAGAAGCACCTAACTTGGAAAATAGTGCCAGACCCTAGGGTGTCCTATTTTAGTGTTCCTATCCAATTGCATTTTTAACTCCAACAATTATCTTCTTTCAGTTCCTATCCTTTATCTTGTTGGCCTAGCAAGAATACATTTGACCTATGACCAATAGATCTCTATAAAATCCCATTCAAAGTTCATTTAGAGCGGGGTTGGAAAATATTAAAAAGCAAACAAGAATATAATAAAAACCACTAGGGAAAATTTACCTATTCTTTTCATACAACCATCTAATACAACTACAAGCATATCCAAATCCTCATACCAATCCTTAGCCACCTCAAACACACCCAATTTAGCTTTTTTGCATTTGCATTACACTATTACACAAAACACATTAAGTGGGAGAACTACATATAGATTTATTCCTCTTTGGAGTATTGGTATGTAGGTAACATGTCCACATAAGGGGTGTGGATACACGTTCATTGCATCTTACACACACAAACCCCCCTTCTTTCTCAAAGTTTTATCAAAGCATAATGAAGTCTAGGGTTTGAATATTAAATTATTTCTACAAGGAGTTCCATATACTTTCAGTAGTCAAGATTTCATAGGTAAGCTCACACAGGGATAGTGAAAAAAACCCAAAAAACTTGGGTCTCTATGAGTATTTGGATAACAACAGTAGAAGAAGACATTAACATCAGACTCTAGGGTGTCCTATTTTTTGCACTCCTATCCTTTCACAAAATAAAAGCCAAATCCTGATTTGTGACACTATCCCAGTATTGTACAACCAATATCAAACACTGCAACAAATATTTTAATTAATTTTAAGCTAAGTCTTATTTTCTCCATATTTATTGTTATTTATAGAAATGTTAAAAATACAAATAAATTATACAAATCAGTGGTTAAATTATTGTAATATTATTCATTGATTTATTCAACTCAAACCCTTAACTAAATTAGGAATATGACTCTAATATTTGCTAAATAGTTAAATCATTTGGTGAACCCAACTTACTTTATTCATGCATAAAACCCTAGAAACCATAGGGTAAATTCTTTGCTGATTTTTCCAATAATTTTTTGATTTTTCTTGCATATTTTAAATCAAAAATTTACATTTAATTTTTAAATTTACCTTAGTAATTTTAAAAATAATTTCTTTCAAACCTTAGTTACCTATAATAGGTCCCAATATTTTTCTAGTGTTTTTATGATTTTTTACCTGCATATTTAAATAAAAAATTCATATTAATTTTTAAAATTCCATAGTAATTTAAAAAAATCTCTCTTCCAAACCCTAGTTGCATATACTAGGTCCCTTTATATCAAAAAAATTTCCAATATTTTTTTGATTTATTACCTACATATTTAAATCATAAATTCACATTAATTTTTAAAATTCCATAGTAATTAAAAAAAAAAAAAATCAAAACCCTAGTTGCATGTACTAGGTCTCATTGCTTTTGAGTTATCACCTTACATCTAAAATTAGATTTCACATAAAAAAAATGGATCCCATTTATTTAAAAACATGTCTTACATTTCTTTCAAATAATAAGGAGACCATACTCGATCCTATAATGTACATGAATAATGAACTTTACCATATGTTAATACAAAGCTTTATTCTTTGCATTTCATGATTTTTATAATATGGGATGATATTAAGAAATTTACTGTTAAACATGTTAATATACCTCTTTCCTCACCTCCCTTGGAACCTTTATCCCATACCAAATCATGTTGTATGGTCCATTTTACTCTTCCCCAAGTCACTACCTATTGCCAAAGATCCTAGTTAACACCCTTTGTCTCTCCACCACCTTGACCTATCAATTATCTTCTCTCTCCTCATGTAGCTACTATTAGTCCTATATAGATAGTAGATGATGTAGTTATAGCTATTTATCGATGTGATACCATGCCTCCTCCACCTAGTCAAGAACCCCACCACTCTCCTATTCCCTCCCATCCTTAGCCCAACCCACTTACATAGGCAGATCCACACAAGGCACATGATATTGTTGATCAGTTAAGAAACACACCAACTAAGATTTCCATGTTAGAATTGCTTTAGAAAGAAAATGTGTTCAAAGACATTCTTTATCAGGCACTCACTTAGACTTCTATGACCAATGATTCAGAGCCCTCTTATTTTGCATCAGTGGTCAACACATTAAAAACTATAGAAGATGCTATTTATTTTGATCATTAGGACATGCCTTCTTAGATAGTTATTGATCAAAATTTACCACTATTCATACAAGCTCAAGTTAAAACTAGTGCAATTAAGAGAGTTCTAGTTGATAGTGGTTTCAAACTTAATATATGTAATATTACATTTTTACAGATCATGGGTGTATATATCACGTCCATGCAAAAGTTGTATAAGAACATTAGAGGGTTTGATGATATACCATGATAGACATTAGACACCATTGATTTGGATATCATGATAGGTCCCAAAACCCTCTCTACATAGTTCTAAGTCATACCAGGACCTCTTCATTATAACCTTTTACTTGGATGACCTTGGATATATGTTATGGGGGTAGTGCCTTCCACTCTTCATCGATGTGTTAAGTTTCTCCATGAAGGATACCTATACACATGGCCAAAAGATAACCAACCATTCATATATTGTATAATTATAAAGTCATCTTTAACTATTTCACCAGATGAGACACCTCATATCATAGTTCAATCACCACCTCATCACATTTCTCTTGATCATATACATACATATGAGGTAGGAGAAACTAGCACATCTTGCACTCTTCCACTTATAGTTGTGTCCTCAGCTCTAGATACTTAGCCAATCATAAAAGCTTTAACCATTCCAAATACTTCATAAGTCATGGTTCCTATACCTATTACAATTATACAATCAATGACAATATTTCTAATAGTACCAATTGATTCTATAGATACAGTTCCTTCAATAGTTATAGTTCCTCCAATAGTTACAGATACTCTCATATCACCATTGTCTTCTACTACTATAGTTGATGAGACCCCCATATCATAGTTACCCCTTATGGTAAATTCTGAGTTACCATATGTACATGATGTTGATATGAATTCCTAAGCTAATTTAGATAATGATACAACACCCACACTCATAGATGACTATTTGTGTGGATTGATATTTACACCAGTTGGCCTAGGAGAGTATTGAGATGACTCTATAGCTCTCATTACACATCCTACATCATTATTAACATCTTTCACTACACTCTCAAGATATACTCCACATTTGCAGCCATAGACAAATCACTTGGCACATATAGTTCACATGGCTACCTCTATGGATATAGAGCCAATCATTCAAATTCATGTAGGCAACACAAACCATTAACCACAAATTATGTTATATATGTTACTTGATCATGGATTAATCACACTACCTATAATATGATATAGATCTATTAGTAGGTTATTATAGCAAAATGCTCACCCATTTTGTCTCTTTCAAAAAATCATATGCCATGATACAAACTCATGTATAGCTTTACAATAGAGATTGGATAAACTATAGGTCTAGGGTATTATTTAGATTACATCACCACCAACACTAGCTCTATCACTTCCATCATAATTATCTATTACTCAAACTAAATATCCTAGAGGAGACTCAACATCTTCACCACCAGAGCAACCTTCAGTTTGTCTTCGATAGGATGACACCATTACAAGTGATAGATCTCCAACTACACAAAAAAACATAGATCTTACTAACACTTAAGGAGATAGCCACCATGTATACAACATATGTGGCATATGATGATAATTATGATGATGATCTTGAGGCATTTAATGATGGCCATGATGCCTTGTGCCATCTCCATCCCTAGTGGGCTCCATCCTTGAACCAGATAACCACCATGTATACAACATATGTGGCATATGATGATAATTATGATGATGATCTTGAGGCATTTAATGATGGCCATGATGCCTTGTTCCATCTCCATCCCCAGTGGGCTCCATCCTTGAACCCTTTACCCCATCTAGCCTAGTCTTTTATGTCATTTATATACATATTGCTTTATTCATATGCTTTTACATAGTTTATTTTTGCTTACTTGTATATAGCTTCTTTTCAATTACTTATACATAGTCTCCTTATGATTGATTATACATAGCTTATTTAAAAAATACCAAAAACATTCAAATATTTCAAAATACAAAAACAATATAACATTTCAAAATACAAAAACATTTAAATAATTCATAAACACAAAAACATTTTAATTGTATGCATTATCCATGCTTTACATTTCTAATACCATGCTAGACTTACATTTGTTATTCTATACTATTGTTTGTCGATTTATTTACATTACTATGCTTCACTTGATCTTCTTTGAGTGTGTGTAGTGACATCCAGATCCTTTATTGATTCACTCTACCCATTGAGGGGGTATCTTACTTCATATATTCAAGACATACATCGATATATCCACCCAATAGGGGCATCTTATACATGACTACACCATCTAGGTTATGTCATTCCTACACTACACACTCAAGTTATCATGTTGATTTACATTAATTACTTGTTTACATAGATTACTCTATCGATACTCACTAGTATATAGTACTTATATATTTATTAGCATCTACTTAGTCTTGTACTACACATTTTGTATACTTTCACTTCTTGCTTTGATTAGTTAGATGCAATTATATTTCCAATATTTACATTCTTTCCTTTATTTATTTACATAGCTAGATATGATTTTATTTCTCATTTCCTATTCTATGTCTTGTGTATACCTTAGGACATTTTCTAATGTCCTTTACTTGTACTCTTCTATGTGCCTGTGGCCCTTGTGCCAACCTTGCTTGTTTTATTTATATGTGTATGTGGCAATTGAACATACCTTGTATGCTTGATTTCTAGTTTGAGTGACATGTGCCCATGTCCCTTGTTTGTTTGGCCCCTTGGCAACTCTTGTATGCTTTTTACTTTTTTCTTTATATGTTTTTTGTTTGTTTGCTTCTCAATTATTTGCAATGCCATGATCCACATCATGCATTATCTTGCCTTCTTGGATGTCATTATGGACATCATGCTCCATCCCTCTTTAACAACTAACAACTAACCATACTTCCATTTTTGATTCACTATATTTCACATGCTATTACATTGTTATATCTATCTAGGCATGCCCATGTTGATCTAACAATCTCTCATACAAACCATGCTATATCTTGAGATATCTTATCAATTATCATTACTATATCATGTATTTTTGTAGCATAACACACTTTTAGGGATCTTTATTCTAAGGATAGTCATTAGAGGGTCTTAATTCTTACCCTCAGAAGAGGGGGAAACAAACAAGGGTTTTTGTCACAGAGATCAGAGCCTCTAACCGGTCAAAAATCAATTTTTAAAACACCCAGACTAGTATTTAGACTTCAAACCAAGTAAAATAGACTAGACAGATAGTGTCAATTATAGAACAATCTTTAGAATAAACATAGGAGAAGAGAACCAACTTTAGACTATAGTGTCAAATAATAGGGTGTCCTATTTTAGTGCTCCTATCCAAACAAAAAAACTAGATCCAAAAATAGATAAAAAGGTAAGACCAATTACAATTTTTTCAATAATAGTTCAATTTAAAATCAACAATTTTAGTACATTTTTTTTGCAAAGAATCCAGATATAGGGGGCATCATGCACGACATGATGGCTATCACTTCTAATTTTAGATACGATAGTTGGTATAACTTACAAATCAAAATTCATGTTATAGACACCAGTGATTGGGGGAAAAGTACATGGCATATTTGCTTTCTCTTATTTATAATTTATGGCATTATCTAGGCATTTTTAGTAGTTACATTCCTTATTCCATCTATATATGGTTGGAATCATTACCAAGTGGCTTCCACATAAGCCTATTACCTAATTTTGGAGTGACTTTCATACAAGCATAATCTCCACCTTTTAGAATGGCCAAGATTGGCTTAGTTTATAGTACACATTCAACTATCCACATGACATTGGTAGATTTTAGAGCATTCATGGGATTCAAAAGCCATCACATACAACACACATTCATACTAGTATCAGTTCATAGCTTCACTTAGTGGGCAATGATGAAGCCAAAAGACTAGCTAGCCTTTGTATTCTTGAGCCACCTACTTAGATGGATTGGACACATAGTAAAAACATCAATTAACACATGCATGATCACATAAATTCACTTAGTAGGTGATGATGGAGCCAAAGGGCTAGGCTTTGCATTCTTAAGCCACTCTTATGGAATTGAGCAATCAGCTCCATTTGTGATATTGCTTTTGGTACAACACATATCCAACATCACTCAACATCATTCAACATCATAATAGGTTTTATATTGGTTCAAGTACTTGGTGAGGTGTATTCATTCCTTTCTCTTCCTCTCTCTTTTACCTAGATCTTTGTACATTTTTTATTTAGACATAGCCTATCTAGTAAGAAGTGAACTACTCCTAATTTTCTATTGCAAGTTTACGCTTCTTGATGTGCTCTCTCTATGCACACCTAGCATCACATAGCTTTATGGGATTTACCCTTATAGGTAAGTGTTGACGTTGTGTATTGCACCCTTGAGAGAAGACTGGGCTTCTCTCTTCCATGCAACACAATGGAGACTCCTCTCTTGCCTATGGGTCTGGCAAAATTGAGGGGAGAATATCTAGATTAGGTCTAGCTCCCTTTGATGCATCTCTAAGTTATTCCAGTACTATTGCTAATACACACACACACACACACACACACACACACACACACACACACACACACACACACACACACACACACACACACACACACACACACACACACACACACACACACACACACACACAAAGGGGGGTTTGAAAAGAGAGTAGGATTATTGAAATCAGAGCCTAGATTAATATGGTGATGCACCAAATTTTTTTGATCCACTCATTTGCTCACACTTCAAACCATAAGAGCACATACATACACTTTATCTGATAAAAGGACCAGACTATAGAGAGCTTAACATGGAGGTTTAATGAAGATACACACAGAAAATGAACTTACCATAGGTGCTATAGGAAAACACACTGCTTGGTAACCTTCTTCTACCTCTGCACTCCAAATACAGCTCTCCTTATTACCTATAGGAATGACATTTTTTCTATACCAGGTATGTTGGTATCAAGCATGTGAAAGCATTATGGAACAATGATTGAACACAAGGTTAATACTCAGGCACACTCAGAGATATATCTAACCAAATAGAGGTAAAAAATGCTTTTTATTGATTCAAGGTGAAAATTTGGCAGGGCTGTGCCATACAAAAATGAGGGATAGATCCTTCTCAAAATGAGATTTTACAATATATATATATATATATATATATATATATATATAGAGAGAGAGAGAGAGAGAGAGAGAGAAAAACAACAATGACACCCTTTTACAAGTGGCCCATGTGCGTTGAGAGCATTGGGAAGAGGAAGCCACTGAAAGAGAATGCTATGTCAGCTCTAGTTTTGACTTTAGGCATTTAAAATATATTAAATGTCATGTGTGAAAACATGGGCCATGATGTTTGTCTACAAATAAGACCCCTTCTTCAAGACATTCACATAGTTTTCTGACCATTAATGCAAAATGAAGAAAAATAGGTCACGTCATTCACTATTTGTGCTCCTTGATGACCACTTGGTAGAGACTATTTCAACTGCTGGAATAACTCCTTGTGTTGACACCTTATTTTACCACTTGGACTATTTTGTCTATTTCTGTGCTTGGCTCTTTGGGCTCCTTTCTTGGTGGTTCACTGAGTTCACTCTTGACTCTTGTCTTTTTCTAGCTTTGTCTTTTCCTGGTTTTGTCTTTTGTCATCTCTTGGCTCTTTCTGGAAATTTGAGTCCCCTAGGGCTATCTTCTATCAATCCTTGGCTGGCTCCTTAGGCTCTTTTCTTAGTGGGCTCTTCCTTTTGTCCCTAAGGCCTTTGAATTCCTTCAGTTTCATGATTAAGAATTTAAAGATCAATGGCTATTCCCTTGCCCTAAATTTGAATTTTGTAGGGATGCCATTAGACATCTGGATTCCAACGGCTAATTCACTATGCTCAATTTTGACGTCTTCAGGCCCATCACCCCTTGGTCAATTCCTTCAATTTTACTTTCCTTTGGCTTTCTTTGCTCTCTTCTTTCTTTCTAAAGTGTTCCTTTGAATGGGCTTAGTCTTTGAACCCTCTCGAAGGGAGGGTGTTCCTTCGGCATTTGAGAAAGGTCCCTTTCATAGTCGTTGAGAGTCCCCCACAAGGGCACTTGCCCTTCACAGTCCTTCAGACTGCCTCGGCATTTCAAATCCTTTGGACAAAATGTTTGAAGGATATCTTTCCTTCATTCTGCCACTTGTTTCCTTTTGGTCAGCTTTCTTTTGGGTGAATTTCTTTGGACAAAAATTTGAAGGAATTCCTTCGAGCTTTTTTTCTGAAGGATTTGCCTTGTTCACTTTGCTATGGGATTTTCTTCTAAAAGAGTTTTCTTTTGATTCTTTTCCTTGTGAATTTCTTCAGACAAAATGTCTAAAGGAATTCCTTCAGGCATTTTACCTGAATAAATTCAACTTTTGATTTTTCCTATCTTTCTTTTTGCCTTGTCTTTTGATTCCTTCACAAGGGTTCCCTGCCCTTTGCAAGGGCACTTTTGGGTCTGGAATTGCCCTCTGCGGCATGCTAGAATGGTCTAGTTTGTGCCTAACTACCCTTCACAAGGGTACTTGTCCTTTAAGCTTTGGAAAAACCCTTTGAACCTTATGATTGAACCAAATTATTGAACCCACTACTTTAACCAACTAATCAAACCAATTGGTTAAACATTGTTAAGTTCAAAGTTCAAAGTTTAAAGCTCTTGGAAAGATCATGTCGTTGAACCCTGATGTTGAACTACTTTTTCCAACCTTAAGGAAAAGTTTCTTGAACATTTTTGGTCTTTTTCCTTATGAATTTATTTGAACAAAATGTCCAAAGAAGCTTTGTAAAATCCTTGCATTCTTTGAACTTATTCATCTTTTTCCAGAAGACTTGTGCGAACTAGATTTGAACTGGCTCAGAATAACAAGGGGAAGGAGACTGATTTTGGCCTACAGGACTAAAATGGTCAAAAATAAGTTCAGTTATACTTTCTACTTTCCTTTATCCTAGTATTTTGCTTTGTTGTATTACTAGAATAAATGGGGGGAAATGTAGTCATATAAAATGTCAAAATTGGTAGCTTGAGTGTGGCTTATGACACCAAACTCATAGGTATTTCTTGCATGCTCTCATGAAAATTATATACACATTTTTTGCTTACTCTCAATAATCTTGAGCTTTCCAAATTGTCATTCCACCTCAGCCAGATAACATTTCCCAAGCCAATCCTATCCCCCAGGTCCCACACCTATAGGACAAGACTGCCCAACTTGGAATATAGTTTCAGACCCTAGGGTGTTCTATTTTGGCACTCTTGTCCAATTTCATTTTGAGCTCCAATGATTATTTTCTTCCAATTCCTATCCTTCATCTTGTCAACCTAGTGTGAATACATTTGACCCATGACCAATAGATATCTATAAAATCCCATTCAGATTTCATTTAGAGTGGGGTTGGAAAATATTACAAAGCAAACAAGAATATAAACAAAACCACTGAGGCAAATTTCTCTATTCTCTACATTCAACCATCTAATATAGCTACAAGCATATCCAAATCCTCACATCATTCCCTAGCTACCTCAAGCACACCTAATTTAACATTTTTTATCTACATTACACAATTACAAAAAACACATTAAGTGGGATAAATACATATGGCTTGATCCCTCTTTGAAGTATTCGTATGTAGTAGAATACCCACATAAGGGGTGTGGATACACGTTTAACACATCTTACACACACTAACCCCCCCTTATTTCTCAAAGTTTTATCAAAGCATAATGAAGTCTAGGGTTTTAATATTAAATCATCTCTACAGGGAGTTTCATAGACTTTCAGTAGTCAAGATTTCATAAGAAAGCTCACACAGGGACAATGAACAAAACTCAAAAAACTTAGGTCTCTATGAACAGTCTGGATAATAGTGGTAGAAGAGGAAAATAGTACCAGACTCCAGGGTGTCCTATTTTGGCACTCCTATCCTTTAATAAAATGAAATCTAGATCTTGATTTATGACACTATCCTAGTCTTGCATAACCAATATTAGACCCTACAACAACCATTTCAATTCATTTTAAGCTATGTCTTGTTTTCTCCATAGTTATTATTATTTATAGAAAGGTTAAAAAAACAAATAAATTATACAAATCAATGGTTACATTATTACAATATTATTTATCTATTTATTCAACCTAGACCTTTAAATAAATTTGGAATAAGACTCCAATATTAACAAAATAGTTAAATCATATATCTTCACACAACCCAATTTGAATGCTTGACAAAGGTGATGGTTTGAGTATTTTTAGACTATGAATTTGATATAAGTTATATAAATGGAAAGGAGAAAAAATTTACAAATGATGTTATCCATATAAGGTACATAAAAAATATGGTTTCTATCTAATCAACCTCTCAAGATCAGGGTTCAAAATTCTCTCCAAGAGATGACTTCTATGAGCAGGTTAAGAAATCCCTCTCAAAACATCCACAATATCATAGGTATGAGGGTTTTTATTTTGATAAGAATGGGATTCTAAGATTCAAGGGAAGGATCTATGTGTACGATCGAGAGGATTTGAGATTCAAAGTGCTTATAAAACTACACAATGCTCCATAGTCTGGTCATCTAGAGGTGACCAAACTAATGGAAAAATTGAGGCCATTTTATTTATGGAAAGGAATAAAAAAAATATTTAGATAACTTTGTATCAAAGTGTTTATAATGTCAATAGGTAAAATCAGAACATATTCATCCTACAAGATTGTTATACCCCCATGACATTATAGAATGAAAGTGATAAGTCATTATAATGACTTTGTCCAAGGGTTGATGATGTCCAGGAACAAGGATGCCATGATTTTGGTAGTGATTGATAAATTGGCAAATATGACACATTTTATACCAAGAAATTTGATGGATGATGCACCGGTTTTAGCAAAAAGGTTTCTTTTATAAATTTTTAGGTTGGATGGAATTATAGAGAAATTATTTTTGATAGATATACTCATATGACCTATAAATTTTGGAAAATTTTAAATGAAACCTTAGGAACATAACTAAACTTTAGTACAACCTATCATCTTGAAACATATAGGTAAACATAAAGGGTAAACCAACTCTTAGAATATTTATTTATAGTGTATTACATGGACCAACAAAATAAGTGTGAATAATATATTCCATTAATTGAGCTTGCTTATAATAATTCTTTCCATTTAGATCCAAAAATGGCACCATTTGAAGTTTTATATGGCATAAAATGTAGAACATATATCACTTGGGACAAGTTAGAAGATAGAATAATTTTTGGGCCTGAAATGCTTGCTGAGATGGAAGAATAGGTAAGATTGATTTGACAAAGATTGACTAAAGCCAATGACATGTATAAAAGTTATGATAATTTAAAAAGGATGTCAAGATATTTTTACCTACAGATAAGGTTTTCATATGAGTTAAAACCCATATAAGTTTAATTAAATTTGAAAAATAAGAAAAATTAACACCAAGATATGCAAGACACCTCGATGTTCTAAAAGTGATAAACTCAATCGCATACAAACTTGCTTTGCCACCAAAAATTTCTCAAACTCATTATGTTTTTCATGTATATTATTTAAATAAATATGTGTTTGATCCTTCACATGGGCTTTATTGGAGTTATTTATAGGTGTTGGATCTTGGATGGTAATAATAGAGCCCCTCAAAATAATTGAGACATGCAAGCTTAACTTGTGTAATAGAGTAGTGGCTCAAGGCAAAGTCCAATGGGACCAAAATTTGAAGATAGTGTTATTTGGGAAGATTGTGAAGAATTCCATAGACTGTTTCTACATTTATTTGATTAAATATGATGAACTTATGACACTTTTGTATGTTTCATTTTAATAAAGTCATCAAGATGATGACTTTTACAAGAGGGGAAGGATGTTACATCACATTTTTTCCATAATAAAAAATACAATGGAATTTATGGATAATTATACAATTTTGATTGTAAATTATTGGGTTCAATACTACTATAATTAATTTATCTCAAATTATGATATATTACATTTTAATCTATATTTACAACATTATTTAAGTTACAAAAAATAGATGATTATATTGATTATTTATGTACTCTAACTAAAATACTATGGTTTTAATTTAAATATTAATTTTGAGTCATTTATTTTAGTTATTTTTGATATGTGTGTGTGTGTGTGTGTGTGTGTGTGCATGCACACATACATGTGCATGTGTGTATTATGGACAAACTACCATTTTTACCTAGATAAGGTGTAGTCAGGATAGCTCGTTACTCCCTCACCACAAAATCCTAAGGGAGAGCATCATAGGGGAGAAGGAGATACATTGTGATGATTAGGGACAAAAAAACCATATGGGAACACTGTCACACTCATGTAGTACTATTTATTTTTAGACGTCTTGGATTTTATTTGATTTTGATATCGATTACTTAGATGTGTTCATTTATTTTATATAACTTTCATCTATCTTTAGGAATGATGTTCATATAGAAATTTGTTAGTTTGAATGACTTTATGTGCATCAAATTATGGTATGAAATGAATTGGTGTTAATTTGACCTTGATGGTTACTATTGTTACAAATGATTTGTGTAACATGTTTATATTTCTATGTTAAAGGGATACTTGCTTAAGTTTTAGTCTTGAAATGGGAATAAATGCATAAAGTTTGCATTTTTTTTAATAGGCACAAGTACTTAGAGTAGTTAACTTGTTTTACCACCTTAGGTGATATAAATGACATTACCATTATGCACATTTGAATGGTACTTAGTGTTATAAACTCAACCCTTGACCAACGTGGGTGGTAGCCATATTTGAGTCATTATGGAACATAAAAAACATATTGTTTAAGTCAATAAATGTAATCATTGTTAAAACAAGATTAGAGTTTTCTTATTTTCATGATAGTAAATGAATGAATTTTTTGTGACTGAATGAGTGGTTTTTATCGTGGTAACTTAAAATTAAAACCCTAAATGAAGGGCTTACATGATGGAAGAGAAATCCTACTTAGGATTGACTGATAGAAATGCATGAAGATTTTTGGGGTCCTAATCTACAATATGTTATGACTAAAACTCTCTATTTATAAAAATGCATGATAGATAAAATGGGAGAGGTAGATCCAACTATAGTATGGTATTATGACACGCAAGGAAGTTGGCTTGCATGTGGAAGGAATTTTTTTTCTATTTGTTTGAGTTCCAAGTTATTTTTTTTGAAAAGGATAGAGAAGAAAGGTTTTTTTTGGGAGACAAACTGAGGAATGAATATGGAGTAAACAAAATAAAAAATGGGTTAAAATTTCAAAGAATAGTCACCATTCCATGGTTACAAGCTAACTAGGCAAGTAACATTTTTATGAATCTAAGTATTTCATTTTGTTTATGAAAATTTGTGTATGGACATGTTATTTTAATGGGTTTACATTTGTTTAAATGATGATTTAAATTAATTGACTTTGTGATATTTAGATAAATGATAACCCTAGTGTTACAGGGTGCATATTTTTCCCATAATCGAGTTTACCATTATGTTTAATCTTGTGACCCTAATGGTTGTAATAGTTTAATTATGACAACTTTAGCTTATTTGGATCTCTGTATAATGCTCAAGATTGTAATATGTTATTTAGTTGTTATCCCTAACAACCAAATTTTTTATTTCAAAATAACTTAATTATTTTAGAGCCATTTTGTTATATCATATTTATCTATTTTAGAGCCATTTGACTATAGCATGTATATATATTTTAAATCATCCAGTTGTTGTATATTTTTGTTATTTAAAGCCAATCGAATGTAGCATATTTTGTTTACTCGAGTCATTCAACTGCATGCATGGTTTTTCGATCTTATCCATTCGGCTATAACATACTTTGTTATAATTTATTTAGTGGTTGAAGTTGTGGCTATATTAACCTATACCCTTGAAGCTTGAGATGTATCAACATTTTCCTTTAAAAATACAAATTTTTTTTGTTTAATCATAACCTGTGCTCTTGGGTATTTATGATATGGTTTATTTTTAAAGATTTATTATATTGAATTTATTATGGGATCACTCATTATTTATAGAACTATATGTGAGTATTTACTCTCACCACATGCCTATAAATAATAATGGATGTGTAAATGAAACCTTATGTTCATAGCTCAATGTTGAATTTATAAGATATTAAAATTCTTAAAAATAAGCTACAAACTTTGTGATACTTTGGAGATTCATTATTAGAGAGTGCATGGGTTGTAAAAGTGTTTAGATTTGTAAAATTAAAATAATATACATGTCTATTATCCTTGGGGAAAATCCATTAAGTTATAGTCTAAGATAGATCATTATACAACTACATGTTATTAGATAATGTCCAAATGAATGCATAAAGTGATATGACCAAACTGGTAAATCTCTAGTATGAGTAATTCATTTAAACAAACTATATATTTGTAGGTGGTTAAGCACCTACATACTGATAGATTGTGATTGGATACCCTTGGCTTGGCAGTATAAGTGGACAATGTTTATTCATAACCTAATATCATAGAAGTCCTACATTTGTTCTAAACTTGTATGATTTTTAGTCCATATTTAAAATGGTTGTGCTATTAAGATCTAGAATATGACAAATATCATATAGATATTTTTACATTAATTTAGTTGTGAATGGATTTTATCATAAAACTATTATATCTAAGATATTTGAACTTATTTAGTATAATAATGGTAATACTAAGGCTGAGGCTTGTTACGTATCTTGATTTATGAAATGAATAAATTACACTATGCGACACTTTTTAATGAATAATGAAATTGTAAATATAAGTTAGATGTGGATAAGGTGTGCAAGCCAATACTATTGTTTACTATCTTATTATATGAATGAAACACCATTAGGCTATTATATTGAACAATTGTTATGTGAGTAATGTATAGGAACTATTTTGTATGGTTATCACTATAATGCATTCTTAATTTAATTAAGTACTAGTAGAATCATTATTATTGCCCAAGGGATGATGAGTGATAGGAAGGGAGGTTAATTTTAGGTCACTCATCATCTATTAGACAAGAATAGTAATAATGACTAGCTAATATAATAGAGAGTAATGCATGTGTGGACAATGATCTAAATTCTTTAGAAATTTGAAATTTTATAAATGCTTTGGCCAAAGTGATGTTATAGATGTATACATTGTCTATCCACTGTATTATTCTAGTTTATGTTATTATTTTAGGTCATAATTTATAGATCCATACCTATGATATTTATTATTGACTACATGTAATAGTGATTTTAATCTCATATTTGTTCTTAGATGGTTATGGATGTTCACATCACCATAATCTACCCCTTCATGAAGGGGAGGGCCACTCCAAATGGGGGGGTGTGTGAAGGACCATCAGTCTATGATTGGATGAAAAATGACCAAATGATGTTCTCCCTCTTTACAAATAATCTAAACCAATCTATGATGCTTACTCATGGCCACTAAATTATTCAAGAGTAATTTTGAAGCTTGACAATATTATTGTGTAGTTGATGTTTTATTTTAATTTTTATTTCAGTTGAGGTTGTTAGCATACTTATGTATTTATTATATTACCATGTTGTAATTTTAAAATGAGACTACCAATATTATTAAGTACTCTTTACAATATTGTGCCATATGAGTCTCGAGAGGACTGTTGTATATTTGACATTTGTATTTAATTTAGTGAAATTAATTTACACAATAAAACTACTATTTAGTAAACTATAATATAGATTTAATAGAATCATATGTAATATGGTACAATAAAATAATCATGAAAATAATTTGAGTACGTTTATATATATTTTCACTATATGAGTAGTAATTGACAGATTTGGTTTGAGTTTTAAAAAAATGTGTGGTAATACATAGAGTAATCTAGAGGTGGTTGTAAAAAGACCAACTAATGATATTATGCTTAACCATATTTCAACCTTTAAACTTGTAAATGAGTTGGGAATGTTTGAGGCTCACACACATTCTTGTGTATAAATTTGGGATGATATAAGGTTAAAGTGGTTTAATGTGGAAACCTGTTCACTCTATTTGAATTTATGATGTGAATCTATTGCTATTAAAACATTTTATTGATGGGTCATCTGGAACAACAACTTAAGTTGGGATAGTTGCTTTTATAGACTATCTTGAAAGATGGTCCATAGAGTCTCCCAAGGTCTATTATTGTCAAGGTCACAACCTACTGGGTGACCTAGTTAGTCTATGTAAAACTATTCCAATTTAAGGGGGGCTTGCTAGTTTGAAATATTTAAATTTAGTTCTAACATTGTTCTAATCTTTTAATGAATTTAGAGGGAATGCGAGTTTATTTGTTTTGGACATGTGGGTTTTTAATGGGTTTCAAGAAATAAAACAAGCTTATATTTTTAGATTTTCCCAAAAGAGAAATTAAAATTTATGGTTTTATATAAAATGAAATGCGACTAGTTTTTAGGGATTAATTACATTAATATATTCAACAATGTGATAATAAAATGGTAATGAAACATAGATAACAATCGAGATAAAAATGAAAATTAGATTGCATTCAGATCCCATGCTCACCCTAGATAATATAAAGATAAAAAATTATAAAAAAGGAGGGAAAGAAGAAGGAAAAACCCATTATCATGTAGCTGTAATTTAATCCATTTAAAAAATACCCACATAAAGTAATCCCTCATCTAGCCAACATTTTCACAACCCTAATATGAACTAGTGCTAGAGTCTAAGGATCAATTCATGAAGAGGAAGCCTATAATCACCATATTACATGCACAGATAATGAATTAAATATCCACAACTTGTATTAATAAAGTTACTCACTTGAAGCATAAATAAGGTTTAAAATTGGTCATTTAGTTATAATTTTGGTAGATAACATCGAGGAAAAAATGAGGAGAGAGAAATTGCACTAAAAACATATAAAAATGATTGGTCTACAATGTCTCTAATGGAATAAAAATAAGCCAACCCTTAGACAATCAACAATGAGATTAAATAGATAAAATGCAGCTCCGAGAGGAAGGTGGGTTCCATCCAAAATGATGTTGATTGAAATTAATGTCTTCTCCAAACAACTTCTCCCTCTAAAATTATACGCCACTTCTTCATTATGTAATTTTTGGCCTACAATAAAGACAAAAAAAATTATAATTTAGTAATTAAAATACCACTAGTAAAACATAATGAAAACATGAACAACTTTTATGCAAGCAAAATTTTCTAAAATTTGAAAGACTAAAATGTTTGGATTGGAATGAGCTTTTAGACACCACATATGGATTAAAAAAATGATAACCATGCAAAAATTTATGTATAAAAATTTGAAATTGGCCTCCCAAACCTAATCATACTTTTAGGAGGTATATGCATGCTTTAAATTTGCACTTTTGATAAATTATAATTGCTTTGATAATCAAGATTTTAAATCTTGGTTATCACTAAAATGGTGCATTAGTTAGGTCCAAGACCTAATCAACACTTTAATGCTTGAATAAAATTAGAATTGTTTAAGTGGGGGCCCTTAAGACTTAATCATGCTTGGGACTTCTAATTAACACTATTGTTAAAGGCTTGGCATGTTCACATTGTGATTGGGTTTTAAATCTCACATAGAACTACGGGGTTGGGAGGGAGGAGCCATAAACCTAATTAAGGTCTGTGCTCATATTAACAAATGGATGGTCCTAAATCCTAGTCAACAATTTTAGTCAGGGTTTAAACCTTGATAACCAAGAACTTCATTGAGAAGTCACATAATGACCTAGTTAGGATTTTAATACCGACTACCAAAGTAAAGGCCCAACCTAGGTCCTCATAACCTAATTATATAATTTTATCCAATTATAACTACATGACCCAAACTTTTTTGCCTTAGACCTAATAATTATTGAAAGCCCAATTAGCAAAGCATGAAAAAACAATGAACACCCTATACCTAATCAGACTTGAAGTCCACTTAGGTATACTAAACTTAGAAAAAAATACAACAAGACCAAATTGGTAAAATAACTTTGATTAGTAAAGGAAAGAGTGAAAATGAAGCTTGAAGACTTAATCGAGATTTAGAAGCCCAATTAGAACCCAAACTTATGATTTTTGAAAAACATCTACAATAATTCTAATTTGGAATTTGGGAAACATTTCATATAATTTTTCCAAGTGTCTAAAGGGCATCAAGAAGTTTTTATATCAAGTGTACGATATGAAAATTTCTCTCATAATCTTGGTCATCCCAATGGGACATATTTTAGAGGTTGAATCGACACAAATTAAAATGACCCCATGGAGTAGCTCGAAAGAGATAAGGAAGATAGATTTTTAAAGGCAAACTAAGAGATAAAAGCTCCACTTTCACACTAAGTGCTTTATATGAAGTTTTTATGCAAATCATGGTATCTCCAATGTGTTAGAGGTATAATCACTGGGGGGTGAATCAGTGATGCTAGATATTTCAAACTTCAATTGTACTCCTTTATAACTCTTAATCAATGACCACAAGCATTCATAAAGCATACAAGATGTTCATAACAATGAATAATAAAGATGATGAAAGATACACACATAACACAATATCTACGTGGGAAACCCTCTTGGGGAATAGAACCCACTCTCAAGCCTAGAAACACATGAAATACTTTTCCTATAAGATGATCACAAACATGAGACCTTTTATTGAAGCACCCACTTCACAAGGAGTACTCACCCCTAATTATGAATAAGAACCCACTTGTTCTAGATGTTGAGAACCCACACAACACCTATGAAATCAATAGCTCCATAACTTTGATTGCCTTTCAATCTCATTAAATAAACAATGTGCAACACCCCTCTTTCAGCTCATCACACACAATAAAAATTTCTTGTATAAGCAATGCATCCAAACACCCTTTTGGATCACTCTAGGATTATTCGCTCATCCTCAATCTAATTTATACTTTAGTCCATCCAATGAGCACACTCTCTTTGATCTCTTTCTTTTGTCTCTTTCTTTTGCTCTCTCAACACATTCACATTCAAAGTCTATAAACCATTGCCTTGGTTTCCACTATTTATAGAGTCTTCATGCATATCAACTTCTAGGTCAGACATAATAACATAACCCTTAAGACATATAACAAGCTAACACATAGCTCAATACCAACCTCATAGGTCAAGCATAACATCTATGGGTCACACTTAAGTAGCTATGTCTTTTAATTAGGCCTTAGTAACCCTTATAGCTCTCATGGAAACTTATTACCCTTTTATCACTTCATCAAGAAAAAAAAAACACAAGATCACTTTAAAATACATGGGTCCACTCTATATGACCTCTAAGACATCTTTAGGTGATTAGTCTAACAAAAATACTCTTCTACTACATAAAAAATTTCTTAAACAATATTATATACATAGAAACACCATGAATGACCAAATAGTCATCTTTAAAGATCTATAAATTTGATTTTACAAACATTCAAACCTTATAACAAGATTATGTGGATACACCTTGAAGTCCTTTACAACTTTGATTTTTACTACATCATGAAATTCATCTTGGATCAAAAGATATAGATCAAAAACTACAAACTAATTTTCCCTTATTAATTTGAATATTTAAATTTCAAGGGTCACTGAGCAAATGTTAAACATCGGATGCTTTAACTCATGTCATGATCCCTAACAATTTTTAACAAATACACACCATCAATCTCCTTGAGATTAGCCTGGTATTTAACCTAGATTGCTCACCATTGATCTCAGATCCATGCTTCTATAATCATGCCACTTGGAAACCCCATGTGCCCTATGTGTGCATTAACTATTTGACTCAATGCACTCCATCGATATCCTTTTGTATGAACACTCATGCACCATTGTTATTCTTTCAACTTAACAAGATTGAGACACATATCACTAATGTGTGCCTTCTGAGCATCCTTTAACATATTGACATCACATGCATTGTTGGATCACTACTAACAAGATCACATGCTCCATTAGATCATTATCTAGTCAAATAAATTACTCACCATTAGATCTATGATTTGATTAATGCTCAATATAGATCTTTGATAATGTAAATTTGGATAAGTATGGGAATAGTAAAGTCTATTTGAGAATCTAAATTTATACCTTAATAACTTTTGCTATGCTCCATGTCCAGACTTGAAATTTGAGCCATATGATCTCCTCACATAGGGGAATCTATCCATGAATTAAATTTCTCCTAAAAACTTCACACATTTGAAATATACCATCATCAATTTGCTCACTCATCTTTATCTATCAAGATGACTACTTGAACCTAGACACTTAATTGACTACTCTGATGATTTTTTTTCACTTTCATAAGCATTCTAAGCACTCATAACATCCCATATAGTATATACAACATGCCTGTACCATCAATATAATCCATCAATTGCCTCACTAAGTCAAACATTATCCAAACCATCAATTTGATCAATTTTTCATTAATTAACTAGTACCACTTGCTCTCTTTATCATCAATGACAAAGAAACACCAATAACCATGCTCACCATAATGGAGGTGGTTGGAGGACCCAGTTCAACACACAAACTGAGATGACCCACAAAAATTGAGAGTGCTAAGACTAATTGGTCATGAACATACTTATGAGTATATTTCAAGGTAAAAAAAGAGGTTACCTAATTTTCAAGGAATTAGGGCATGTTTTGAAAGTAAAAACACATTTCACAACTCAAAAGTTCAAAATTCTTTTTCTTATCTTTGAGTGTGACTTTGGTATCAAAACACAAATTATAACTCTAGGGATATTTATAATAAATGTTTTTGATATAAAAATTAGTTTTTGAATCTTAGGATGGGGAAGACATGAAAAAGCATGGGTGGACTAGTCAACAACACTGCCCATGGAGGTAGAGGTGGCTATAAATCAACTTGAACTAGAAGTAGAATGAACCCCCTCTGGTAGTTGGAAGAAACCCCAATATTAATAATAATTCCAATCAAGATGATGATAATAAAATTATATGTAATTATGATGTATTTAATGGCATATTACCTATATTTCATGACATTTAGGAAAAATTAGATTCAAAAGGTCAAACGTTGACTAATCTTGAAGCTTATGGCATGAATCAACAAGAATAGGAACACATGGAGGAGGATGGTGAACAAATAGAACATCAAGTGGTTATGGATACTATCATAAATAACTTAATAATATTTAAACTCCTACTTATGCTATAAAATATATCTAAGATGTTATTGAAGCATGGATGATCAATTTGCATAAGTATTTTACTTTGCACAACATGAGTTATAATATCAAGGCTCATGTCTGTGCCTATTAGTTGGTAGGTGATGTGGCTTTAAGGTGGAACCATGTATGTGATATCAAGGGGTATGATCCTATGGCCCTTAAATGGGAGATATGGTATCTAAATTCTACCTACAAGGAATTAAAATATAAATAAGTTTTAGCTACTAAAATAAGGCAACATGACTGTGGTTGAGAATGAAAATAAGTTTCTTGGTCTTTTATGTTATGTAAATTATATGAATGATCCAGATACAAATGTAACTAAGTTAAAATTAGAATTATGTGAGGTATTAATGCATATCATGAACATTAATAATCCTTGTACCTTGGCTATAGCTATTAAGTCTGTTCATTGAGCAAAAAAAGAATTCTTTCTAGAAGATAAGACAAGAATTCAAGAATAAGACGATGTAATCTAAACCTAAGAATTAAAATGATCATGTTGGAAATAATTATAAAATAAATGATCAAAGTAAGTCCTTTTGGAAGTATGAAAATTATGGAAATTACCAGAATCTAAATAAGAATAATAAAACTCAAAATTTTACAAGATAAAATACTGAAAAAAAAAGCAACCACAAGCTAATTCTCATGGAATAAATACTAGATAAAATATTGTTCCCCTACCTCCAAAAATGAAGATAAAACAATGGTGATTTGGTGATAATAGTTATTGGAATTATTTTCCATTGTTGTAAATTTTTTTTGGTTAAACATCAAGTTTATGTTGTTGTTGATAATCAAAATGCAGACTTATAGTCAACTCTGATTGACACAAGAGGTAAAATTTCTTGCTTGCATTTATAAATTTTGATTGATTCTGGTGTTATAGATAGTTTCATATCACCTTCTATTACTTATAAATATAAAATTAAACCCTATAAATTAATATAAGGATGGGAGGTAGAGTTTGGTATAGGGAAAATAATTTCCATGATGGAATGCTTGGATAAAGAAGAAATTGACCTTGGGGTCTTTAATACCAAGGTAAATATGTTTTTTTCACCCTTAGGATCACATGATATAATATTTTGAATGAATTATATGCAATAAAATAAATCTCATATTGATTATTTCATTAATGAAGTCCAGTGTCTTGATGACTTGGGAAACTAGGTGGTAATCGAGGGTATTGTGAATTCGGTGACTTAAAAAATTATTTCAGCCATGAAAATAAAAAGAGTAGTTCACAAGGGATACAAGTTGTATATTATTCAAATGCAATAACTTTATAAAGGGCATAAAACTATCTTATAAGACTATCTAGTCTTAAATGAATTCAATTAAGTATTCCTTGAAGAATTACTTGGTTGCCTCCTAAGAGGGAATTCAATTTTTTATTTGATATTATTACATGGATCTACACTTACTTATTAATATACATATAGGATCAATGTGGTATATGTTCATGAATTAAAATTTAATCTATAATAAATTTTGGATAAGGGTACAATTAAGCCTAGTGTGTCACCCTGGGGAGCTCCCATTGTCTTCGTAAGAAAACAAGGATGGTACTTAAAGACTTTGTATTGATTATATAATGTTGAATAAAGTCACCATTAAAAATATATATCTAATCCCAATAATATATGATATTTTATTCAAATTAATGATGTTGTTTTATTTTAAAAGGTTGTTTCATATATTGGGGTACCATTAGCTCCATATCAAGGAGGAAGATGTGCAAAAAACTACTTTTTACACAAGGTATTGCCATTATGAATTTACTATTATGCCTTTTGAATTAACTAATGCACATGATGCCTTTATGAATTGATGAAAAACATGTTCAAGGATTATATGGATATATATATATATATATATATATATATATATATTTAATGGATTATATCCTTATGTATTCAAATGATTAAGCTGAGCATGAACAACATATGAATTGAGTCTTGCCAAGGCTGAGGAAACATAAGATGTATGGAAGGTTGTCCAAGTATTCATTATAACAATAAAATGTTCATTATTTAAGAGATATAATCTCCAAATAAGGGATACTTATTTTTCCTACCAAGATCAAATCAATAACGGAGTGGTTTGCTCTTGAGAATGTGCATGAAGTAAGAAGTTTTATGGGATTGACTAGTTACTATATAATGCTCTTTGAGAATTTTTCCAAAGTTACCTCATTTACATTGTTTAAAAATAAAGGTAAGAACTTTTTTTGGACTCTTCAGTGTGAGGAATAATTTTATAAATTAAAGGATTTATTAACTTCTACTCTTGTCCTTATTGTTGACCATTTTGGTCTACAGGCCAAAATTGGTCTCCTTCTTCCCCTGTTGTTCTGAGCCAGTTCAAATTTGGTTTGCACAAGTCTTTCGGCAAAAAGATGGACCAATTCAAATAATGCAAGGCTTTTACAAAGCTTCTTCAGATATTTTTTTGAAATAAATTCACAAGGAAAGAGAATAAAACTTGAAGGCACATTTCCTTAAAGTTGGAAAAGGTGGTTCAACATCAGGGTTCAAAGGCATGATCTTTCCAAGAACTTTAAACTTTGAACTTTGAACCATTGTTGGTTTAATCAGTTTGGTTCAACGAGTTGGTTCAATGGGTCGTTTCAATGATACATCTAATTCACAAGGGAATTAAATGGATGTGATTCCTTGCAGAACACAAAGTGTTAAACCATTGAACTCCAAAAAATGGTTCAAGTTCAATCAGAGGGTTTAATGATAGAGACCCAAACAAAGAAAAGTCTAAAGGAAAGTGAAGCCGAAGGATTTGCTAAACAGGTGAGGGGGCATGAACGTTGACTTCACGGTAATGAAATAACCATTGGTCTTTAAAATAATTGACAAGCTCGAAGAGCTAAGGATTGACAGAAGATAGCCCCAAGGGCCAAGAAAAGACAAAAGCTGGGAAAAGACAAAAGTTGAAGAGTGAACTCAGTGACCTATCAAGAAAAGAGCCTGAGGAGCCAAGCATAGATATGGACAAAATAGCCCAGGTGGCAAAAAGGGAAGCATCAACAGAGGAGTTATTCTAGCAGTTGAAATAGTCTCCACCAAGTGGTCATCAAGGAGTGTGAACATTGAATGGTGTGGCCTATTTTTCCCCATTTTGCATTGATGAGCAGACAAACTGCATGAATGTCTTGAAGAAGTGGTCTTGTTTGTAGACAAAGGGGCGTAGCCTGTGCTTTCACAATAATGTTTGAATGCTAAAGTCAAGACTGGCAACTGACACAACATGTTCTTTTAGTGACTTCCTCTTCCCAATATTTTCAATGTAGCATGGGCCACTTGTAAAAAAGGGTGCCATTAATTCCTCTTTTTCTATAAATATTGTAAACTCTCTTTGAGAAAAAGATCTCTCAGCTTGTATGGTGAAGCCCTGCAGGATTTTACCTTGAATCAATACATAGCATTTTTACCTCCATTTTGAGTTTACACTTTTGCATATGTCTAAGGTTTTGTCTTTTGTTAAGTCATTTTATTCTATTCTTTCATAGGCTACTGGTTTCTAAGCACAGCAGGCATGCTTCCCTTGGGAATCACCAATTTGTTGACCATTTTGGTCTTACAGGCCAAAATTGGTCTCCTTCCCCTGATGTTATGAGCCAGTTCAAATTTAGTTTACACAAGTCTTTCAACAAAAAGATGGACTAGTTCAAAGAATTTAAGGCTTTTACAAAGCTTCTTTGAACATTTTGTCAGAATAAATTCACAAGGAAAGAGAAATTTTTTTGAAGGCACGTTTCCTTAAAGTTGGAAAATGTGGTTCAATGTCAGCATTCAATGGCATGATATTTCCAAGAACTTTGAACTTTGAACTTTGAACCATTGCTGGTTCAAAGTGTTTGGTTTAATTAGTTTGGTTCAATGAGTTGGTTCAATGGGTTGGTTCAATGGGTCATTTCAACGATACATCTAATTCACAAGGGAATTGAATGGATGCGACTCCTTGTAGAACACAAAGTGTTGAACCATTGAACTCCAAAAAATGGTTCAAGGACAGAGACCTGAATAAAGAAAAGTCAGAAGGAAAGTGAAGCTGAAGGATTTTCTAAAGAGGTGAGGGGGCACAAACATCAACTTCATGACAATGAAATACCCATTAGTCTTTAAAATAATTGACAAGCCTGAAGAGCTAAGGATTGACAGAAGACAGCCCTAAGGGCTGAAAGGGCCAAGAAAAGACAAAAGTTGAATAGTGAACTTAGCGACCCACCAAGAAAGGAGCCCGAGGAGCCAAGTGTAGATATGGATAAAAAAACCCATGTGGTAAAAAGGGAAGCATTGGTAGAGGAGTTATTCTAGTAGTTGAAACAATCTCTGCCAAGTGGTCATCAAGGAGCATGAACATTGAATGGTGTGGCCTATTTTTCCCCATTTTGTATTAATGAGTAGATAAACCATGTGAATGTCTTGAAGAATCAGTCTTGTTTGTAGACAAAGGGGCACGGCCCATGCTTTCACAATAATGTTTGAACACCAAAGTCAAGACTAGAAACTGACACAACATGTTCTTTCAATGATTTCCTCTTCCCAATATTTTCAACACAGCATGGGCCACTTGCAAAAAATGGCACCATTGCTTCCTCTTTCTCTATATATATTGTAAACTCTCATTTGAGAAAAAGATCTCTCAGCTTGTATGGCAAAGCCCTACAAGATCTTACCTTGAATCAATACATAACATTTTTACCTCTATTTTGAGTTTACACTTTTGCATATGTCTATGGTTTTGTCTTGTATTAATTCATTTTCTTTTATGCTTTCACAAAATAATTCTAGCATGTCTAGTGTATTATGAGTTCTTCTCTTGTAGGTCAGCCAGAAGTGTCCACAGTAGAGTATAGGCACATGTGAATAGGTTGCCATAATGTGTCTTAGAACACCTATGGTAGTTCTTCCTCCCTGTATCTCCAGAGGACCCCTAGCTCACTGATACAAAAGAGTTTCTTGTATCAAATGAAGTGTATATCAGCTTGTTCTTGGTGTAAAGTGTATGCCAAAGCTGAGTAGATCAAACTTTTTGGTACATCACCATATTAATCTAGGTTTTGTTTTTAGTAAACCTTATCTCTTTCCCCCCCATTGTTAGCAGTAAATAATCTAGGACCTTAGAGATGCATCAAAGGGAGCTAGCCCTTATCTAGAGATTCTCCACTTAGTTTTGCCAGACCCACAACAAGAGAGGAGTCTCCATTATGTTGCAAGGAAGATAGAAGCTCAGCCTTCTGTCAAGGGTACAATCCACATCGTCAACACTTATAATTCTAGATCTGAATAAAAAAATTTAAATTTGGGTGGATGTTCATGCTATTAGAATTGGGGTTATTTTAACCCAAGATGGAAACCTTTTTGCCTATGAGTCTCTTCAAATCAAATCACATGATCATAAATATCTTACCCATGATCTTGAGCTAGCTAATATAGTGCATGCCATTAAATAATAAAAGTATTTATTTCTTGGAAAACACTTTAAAATAAAGTTTGGTCATCACAATCTGTGTGCATTTGTTTACTTAGGAAAATTTGGATGCAAAGAAGCAAAGGTAGACATAGTTTATTAATTTTTTTAATAATGATATTGATTATGTCAAAGGTAAGGAAAACATGGTCACTGATGCCTTTAATATAATAACTTACCTTGTTACACCCTCTATTTTTTAGTCAAATTTTAGAACTATTGTTTTGAAACAAAAACTAAAAGATTATGCTTGAAAATAAATATGCATAGAATTGATTAAAGGTGTGGTAACTAAGGCCTTTTAAGATTATTCTATTAATTTAGATGGTCTTCTAATATTTAAAATTAGATTTTTTGTATTGGATTCTAGTAATTTAAGAGAGCAACTGTTGGAATAAGTGCATAATGCACCTTATTTTCCTCACCTAAGTGTCACAAATATGACACAAAAGTTGAAAAGGTATTATTTATGTCTTGGTTTGAAAAAAATATGTGGCTATTTTTTTTCCATGCCTAAAATTTTAGTATGTTAAAGTTGAACATTACCATTTAAGAAGTTTGATATATCCACATTTGGTTCCAGAAAGCAAATGGGTTATTATTTCCATGGATTTCATATCAGGGCTATTTAAGTCATGAAGTAGGTATGACACAATTTTATTTGTCATTGGTAAATCCATTGAAATTACACATTTCATTGTAGGAAACTTAATTGATGATGCCCCTACTTTCACTAATAAATTTGTGAAATAATTTTTTTGTCCTCATAGGGTACCTAAAGTGATAATTTCTCATAGAGATAATTTGTTCACATCAAGGTTTTATAAAACCTTGACTATTGCATTTGGTACATGAATATATTTTAGTTTAGCCTATCATCTATAAATGGATGGGAAAATTGAAATATTGAATTGTTGTGGACATGTTCATAATGTATGTCATAAATCAATAATTCAAGTGGTAAGATTATATCTACTTAGTATAATTTTCCTACAATAATACAAATCCCTCAATACTAAAAATGACACCTTTTAAAGCCTTGTATAAATTGATGGGAAAATTAACTCCCTAATTAGACTGACGTAGTCCAATCACTTTACATACAACCCATCATATGTTCTCTAAAGGGGAAATCACTTGGTTGATTGAGAATGCTTGATCATTAAATTATGAACCTAGGGTTAGTATACTTTGGTAAGATTTTAGAATTATATATGCACAATAGACTCTTTGAAAATATTTAGGTACTATTGGTTGCATATAGGAAACACACTTTGAATAAATGAAAATGATAGAAGGTAAAAACATTTTATTGAAAGGGAATTTGCATAAAGGAAATGAATTATTTTTTTAAATCTTCCTATAATTTAAACTAGAGATACTTTATCGATCACATATACAAACAATTATTTTTAATGAAATCAACTATGGAGACCAAAACACACACACAAAAATAGAATGTAACCACACAAATGAATTAAAATATATACTTAATAGAAGAGTTTTCCATAAAAAATCTTCACATGTGGTCCCTCTTTTTTTATATATTTTAATTTATATCCCTTCCTTGATTATAAATACTTTATGTCAAGCCTAATATTTCATGATTGAAATAGGCAAAAAATCACACCAATTTTTTTTAAACCAACAACTAGCATTGTCCATCATCATCTTGAGAAAAAATGATAGTAGGAATGTGAATATATTAAGAAATATTGACACATAAATTAATGAACACAAATTAGCATGATTCCTTAATGTCATTTCATGAATAAGAGATGAATATAAAATATTGGATCATGATTAAACTAGGGTGACAAATTAAGTAGATGGGCTATCTACAAATTGCATATCCAAACCTAATATTAGATGACAAGAATTCTTGGAAAACTAGGAAAGAATATTAAACAACCCTCTAAAACTTGTTCATTCACAAGAAACCTAATTTCACTCTTTGAAACACTCTAATTCATATCATTGTTAGAGAGAGAAAACCTTTTTAATGAAAGGTAAAATGCTATCAAGAAATATCTATCTAATCATGATAAGAATAAGATTGAAATTTATAAAGTGGTACCAAATAATGACCATATGTGGTTCACTTACCTCACACTTCCACAATTTTAAACAAGGAAAGGGGATATCTCCAAGCAATAAAAACTAGTTATTAAAAGCATGGCTCAATACTAGAACTGGCACAACTCAAGGACAAAATAAAGGTAAGATATAAAAAAGTCCAAATAATAATCTACATAGCTTCACTAATTCTATCACCATGAGAATGACACTCTTTAAAATTACCAAACACAACCTTCTCTCGACCAGATAAATTAGGTGCAAAATGGCCTTGGTTAAAATATGTCAAAAAGGAAAAAAGTTTCATTGACACTTAAAGTAAATTATATAATCTACAATTTATTTATTAGGGAAATAAATAAAATTATTGTGATGAAAACAAAAACTTTAGATCAGTAATCCAAAAGATTTTAACGACCAAATATTACATGCAAATTTTCTTACTAAATTGGCTAAGGAAAAACCTTGCTAAAATTAAAAATATCCAAAAAAATATTTAAACATTTGAAATATAATTTAAAGCTAAATTAATTTATTTCAAACTCTCAATTTGAGATAATCCCATTTTTAGCTATTAATTTGATGTTGATTACATAGTAACTTTGCAGACCAAATTGTGGCAATGAAGGATTTACTCCTACAAGCACCTTCTTGCTTGGAATGAGAAATTAGATCTTAGAGAGGGTAAAAATTTACTTGGACATGGATTCCATATTATATATTTTGATGGAATTGGTATTAATCCTCTTATTGCGTTAAAATTTCATTTTTAGATATTTATTAGATTCAAATTCCAAATTACTTTTATTTAGCACACAAGAAGAATTCATAAATTTAATTTGAACTAAATCTCTAGGTTGAAATATAATTATTTAACTTCATAAACCTTGGAGGAAGGAAAGCGTGTTCTCCTAAAATTATCTTATTTCTAAAATGATCAACTTAAAGACATTCATCCTCATTTGTTTGATAACAAAAGGGTTCAAAAAAAAACTTTGTTGCTCTAACGTTATTTACACAACCTAACTTTAATTTCACAAGAGGTAAATATATTCACTTATTAAGTTAATTTCACACTTGTAAATTAATTTCCTATAACATTACTATAAAACCTATCTAATAAGTTTCATAACTAATAAAATGAATTCACATAAATGTAATTATTTATTTATAGTCATAAATCAACAATAATGAGTTTTTTATTTATAATAACAAAACTAAAATTATACTTCAAGAAAGGATTCTTTAAATTATAACCCTAATATTTCCTATAAATATAATAAGATATAAATATCATAGGGTTATTTTTATGATTCAATATACACAAAGTTTAGTTGACAAGCACCACAACAATGGACCAAATATCACTTATCAATTTATGTAAACTTCAAAAACTTATAATTCATTTATAATACATTCTTATTATTTTGAATAATGCACCAATATCAATAAATAGTAAAATAAATTGAGATAGTGTGAATTAATATGATCTACTTGAAATCAAATATCGTGGAACACTCTTCACCTACACTAAAAAAAACATACAATAAGTGTCAACCTAAGTTGGCAAGTGTTTTCTTTTTATAAAAATCCACCATGTTATTTTAAGCAATAAGCATCTTAATCATAGTGTCTTCAAACATGTTAATAACACTATTATATACACTCAAGTATGGTATAACAAGACTAAATAAAATGAAATAAACATAGTAAAAGACTTATTACAACACTTGATTTAACATGATTACATAAAATGAAATCAACATATTGAAACAAATGATATAATGTATGAATGTGTAATTTGTTTCAATAACTCTAATTGAAACTCTACTTAATGTATTAACCTCCATAATGCATTTACATCTTTAATATCTCATCATTTCATAGACATTATTAAAATATATCTCTCTAACTTCCATACTACAATGTTTTCTCCTTAGGTTAGTAAGTATGACCAAAGTGGAATGGATTATTACTATCTTATATAACTAAATTTATTTTTAAATTATTAGTACTTACTATGATGTAAAAGTGAAATCCTAAACCTTGAACTATGATTAATTTTGAAAATTAGAACACCTAAAAAATGGAAAAATCTAAATTTAAACAACATAAAAGATATATGGCTATGGTCTAATATCATGCTTGTTTCTTATCATGTATTACAATTATTTTTATATCCAAAACTCAAATTTGATCAATAAAATAAATCCATGGTCTTATATGTAATAATCTCTTATTCCATAATGCAAAGGAGATATTCAAGCATGGTTTAGGGAAATTATTGAGTAACTTGAAAGGTGTTTGAAGCAGTCATAGAGAAACAAAAGAAAACTGAATTAATTATTTGGAAAAAAAGCTTATAGGAGGTGTGGTACATATACAATGGAATAATCAAATAGCTATACTCAACCATCATAGAGATATGGAAAAATAACCAAATAATATATTATGAATAGCTGTATTAAAACTAATCCATGTCAATTAAGCTAAACACAACTCTACTTGAGAGTGATTACAATACATGAAAAATTATTTAAGTGATTTTACAAGCACCTAGTTGGGTATTCTAATGTAAACCTATAGTTACCAATTGATTTATCTAAGTTTTCGACTTAACTCATTAGGAAAAAGTCAAAGCCCTATTGAATTAAATCTATAAAAGTGTAGCATCCAAATAGAGAAACTACCTTAAGATCTCCTCTAAATGGGAGAAATTATCAAATAGCATTAGTTTGAGGCTAATAACCCTATTAAATAATACAATAATAATGTACTGGGTAAAGCATACCAATGTAACTTAACCAAAATCAAACACATAGTTGATTAACATAACCATAATGAAAACATTATGTAGGATAAAATATTGTAGCCAATAAGCTACAAAACGGAGGTAAGAGTGTTTCTACCCACAAGTCATCCTAGGGAAAACAATAGCCCTATTGGACTCCAACACTAAAATGATAAAATATGAGATGCAAAAAATCATCTACATAGACCTAATTATAGTCTAGGTTATTGTGCAAAATTTTAATAATATAAAAACACCATCACCATTACATCACCACTCTAACAATTGTTTACTCACAATTTCTCAACCAAACATACAAAGGCCACAACCTATAGGGAAGGTATGACCTAACATGCCAAATAAAATTCTATTTTGTATGCACATGCAATATTCCTTCCATCAAAACAACTAACTATCGTAAGGTAATGCAAAATCAATGAAGAGGGTATGCATAAATACAAAGAGGGGTTTCTAACAAAATCATCAAATATTTGACTAGAAAGAATTAAATACATGAACACAAACTTATAAATGTATAAACAAAGAGAATAAGAAATGTATTATTGAGAATGAAATCAAACAAGAGTAGAACTAGATAATCTTGTATTTAGAATTGCCTTGATAAAATTGATCAGATTACTTATAATAGATTTAGGAAAGGTACATATATAGGTGAATATAGGCATGACCAAACATTCTCATGCATGGGGTATTATCTTTAAAAATGACCTAATAACACCTAAACAAGCTAAATAACATGTGTATGGAAAAACCATTAAATGAAATAAAAACCTACATTTACACCCCCCTTAAGTGTAGCTTAGGTGGGTAGTATAATTGGGTCCTAGTATCAAGGCCTTATGAAGTAACTAGGTACATATTAAATATCCTTATAATAATATAGATAAGCCCCCTCTCCAGAAGTAGAGAGAGAAGGAAATAACTAGAAAGCCACCCAAAAAATATGAACAATGTCAATGATGAGATCCTTTGCATAAAGACTGACAAAGGTCCATCTAAATTAAATAACATTTCTTCCCTTTGTAAAAGGAAGAAAAAAATTACTTATCTAAAAATATATCCATTTTGTGATGGAATATAAAGGTAGTAATATGAATATCTCTGAATATGGTCCAAATATGAAGTGCAACATAGGTTTGGTAAGATCATGCATAAGAACTAAAGGTAATGCCTCTGAATTAGAACTATCAAAATACTGACATATAACACTCACTAAAATAATGTCCATGTGAAGTGAAGAGTATGGATCAATAACCCTCAAAATTGAATAATAGACTTTAGATGAAACACATAGATCTGCATAATGAGTATCCATAGTAATAAATGAGTTGTTAATGCTCTTAATAGGTGTACTCTCACTAGATAAATTATACTCCTCTGAAATAAAAATATATTAAGGCTATGTAAGATCAACATTATGTACAAGAATGAAATTGGTTTATTTAAAAAGACATCTTAGGTCTGGTAGAAAATCATCCCATAGGGGTGGATAAACAAAGAGAAGAACAATGCCCAACAAAAATGAGTCATCATAATAAATAGGAGTAGGAGGAGAGAGTACTCTTTAGAATATTTTCAGAGACCATTATGTGGAGTTTTTTTATCTCTCCTCCTCTTGATGATAAAATCATCCAAGATCTGACTGGAAAGAATCAAACACACAATCACAAGCTTATGAATGTGGAAGTAAAGAGAACAAAACCTCCATTATTGAGGATAAAATCAAGTAATAACATAAATAGATAATTTTGTATTGAGAATTGCCTTGATCAGATTGATCAAATTGATTACAATAGCTTTAATAAAGGTAAATATATAGGTGGAAGATAGGCATGACCCAACATCCTATGCATGTGGGATTATCTTCCCCAATGACCTAATAACACCTAATCCACATAAATAACATGTGTACTTAAAAACTATTAAATGAAACAAAAACCTACACTAGTAGTTTCAAAAATGGAAAACTTGTATTCACAAATAATTGCATAGATTTACTAAGGCTTAAAGCTAAAAATAACAAGGACAATTCTTGCAAAAGTTTTCACTTGTCTATAAATAAATGGCAGGATACCTTTCCTTCTCCCTTCTCATCTTTCCTCATGGAATGATGCTCTAGTCTGTTGTATAAATGGAGAATATCTACTAGTAAAGTGTTGGGTGCCATGCTTCAACCATGGTCTTCCCAAAATACATCAAACAAGGGTTTTATTCCCAAGATATGTGCTTTCTTGAATTTTTAATTCACTCTTCAAAAGTCTTATCCACTCCTATGTATGATTTGGTCTATCTCTAGGAATTATTTTATTATGCCTCTTCACATGATAATATAATTGCATTTTATTTTATCAAAATAAGAGCCACCAATTACTATATTTTAATACCCAAAATCATTAAACACTCCATTATAAAATAAAAAAGGTTAATTATTCAAACTCATTCTTGAATAAGTATTAATAAATGTCCCAATTTATTTATATAAATACTTATATATCAATTATCAATAGATATAATATAGTATTTATTATATCAAAATTCAAACATGGTTCAAATTCAAATACTTGGTATATCTAGCAAAATATATAACCATAGATTAACTTGCCCTCCACATAATTTGAACACATCTTATTGGATATTCATCCACTTAGAGTGCCTTCTAAGGTTAACTATGTAAATATTACTAAAATTTAAGAAATGATATCAAACTATTTAGAGTCATGTGCATCAACCACAATAATCCAAAATAAGGAGACTATATAACCCTAAAATATAGATTAAATAATCTAGGGTTAAAGGGGATAGAGATAGTTTAGAACACAAGGGTGATACACTATCTCTATAGTATGCTAATTAATTTTTAAACTCAGATAAACAATATTTTAAATTTATGATATTTAGATATTCTAAAAATGAAAAGTACATATATTGATCAATACTATAATATATGAAAAATAATGGTACTTAGCTAGATTATAGTGCCATGTAGATCTAATATGGAATAGGTTGGAAATAGACTAGATCTAGATTTTAGATTAGTCATCAGATTCTATAAATTTGATCTCTATAGTTTTGGGCACTTACATCAACCTCAAAAGGTTGCATCAATACTTCTGTCTAACCTAGATATAGGTGTCCTGTATATAATCCTTGCTGGATATGGATTAGACCACTTAGAATAATCTAGGTTTTGTGTCATTTTCACTCTGGTGCATTCATATCTTTCTCATGGATTATCACTCTTATTTAATCATCAAAACCATATATCTTCATATTCATAGTGACCTTAGAAAAAATGGGTTAGTTGATTCACAATGTTAAATTAATCCCAAAGACCCATTTATTATTGGGTGTTACCTACATAGGCATTGCTTTGAAGAAAGCCTCAAACTAATTTAGTTCTCGCCTAATATGTTGGATTGTGTGTGCACAATGGGTGAAATATGTGTAAAGTAAGTACAATAGTGACCTAACTTGTAACTTAGAAAATATGACTCATGGCATGCTTCAGTACTCTAGACTTGTATACATGTTGTCCCTATGAATAATATGTAAATAGGAGAAAATAGGGAAGTTTTTCTCATTTTAATGGTCGATTTAATGATTTTGGTAATTTTCCTTGTGAAAGGTATGAAGTTTCTAGGTGAGGAATGAATGAGGATTGATCATGTATTCATACCAATCCTTTTGGGAAATATCTTGCATAAATCACTTATGTAGGCCATAAGTCATTTGATTATTTTAGAGCATTTGACACATGCATTGACACATAACACTTAAATCGACATAGGTGTTTGATTGGGAAGTAGGAAAATAATTATAAGTCTAGAACTTGTAGAGACATAAGATAAATATGTTTATAAAATTATGAGCAATATAGAAGACTTGGGTTAGGAAAATGGCTTTAGTATAATTAAGAGATAAGTAATAGGCACAAAGAGATAATAGATGCAAGCCTTTTGATAATGATAAGGTATATAATTTAAAGGCACATACATGATATATATTTATAAAGTATATAATATTGAGGTGTTATATAATTCATATTTAGTGTCTACATTTTCTCCCCTTTAATCTAGTAATGAAATTATAAGTTTAAAGGAAAAGAAATATGTACATTGATGTGTATAGCACACCTTGCCTTTGCATGAGTCCAACTTAAGTGATTTGTTGGTGAATGAAATATAAACAAGAGCATATTATAGTGTATAATAAATTCATATAATCTAAAATTGAAAGTATTGAAATGATTGAAATTGAAAGAGAGCAAGATTTAGGAGTACACTTATGTATCGATGTAATCGCCTGCCTATTGGTAATTTAATTTGAAAAGATTTATTATTATTAACCATTAGAGATAAGATTAAGATACATATGAATATATAAAATGCATAAATATATAAATATTGGAGGACACATGCCCCCAACCTTGGAGAAAAAGGTAAGTTACTACCCAATAATTGAGATTATCTCAATTATGCAACCAAATCATACTTATAACCTAGTGAACATGAGTTGATCTAAGTCAACCCACACTATAAATTTGGTGAGATTGGATGATTTAATCAATTACAACCTATAAAATTAGAAATATTGAGTGATTTAATCACCTCAACCATACCAAAAGTGAACTAACTACTGCAGTAGATTAGCTCAATGTAGTTTGTAACATTCTAACTTGGTGATCTAAAGTCCATTGAAGTGTTTAAAATATGAAATCTAATTTGGTTTTGAAATTTATGTGTTATTTGCATAGCATATACACCTTATTTATGTATTATGTTAAAACATAGGTATAAAAACTATACCAATGTATATAATTTTGACACAAATGTGTATCTGAATCATATAATTATTCAATTTGGCTAATTTTCAAATTGTGAAAGTGTGGAGAACATGTTGCCATAACATGCCCTTGTTATAATTTGAAATTGAAAGCTAGTGTAAGTGTGGAGAACATGTTTCCAAAACATGCCCACTATATATTTTAAATTGTGATAAATGTGGAGAACATGTTTCTAAGATATCCCCCCACTGCAATCTGAATCTATGAAGAATGTAAAAATCATGCCTCTATAGTATTTCCCCACTAATATGGCCCCCATTTTTAGGTGAGGATAAGTATCAACTAGTATTTACCTTACCTTAAAAGGATAATATAACCATGTAAAAAGTGAATACATCATGTAATAGATAGGAGAAATATGTGTAGTAGATATATCATTGAAACACATAAAATGCGGTCATATCAAAGTCTAATATGCATGACATAAATCATGTCAATGTATAGAGGGTACCAATTTAAGTAATGAAGCACACCCATAAGAGAGCTCAACATCAAATAAAAAAATAATAGTCCAAGGAGATCATAAACAAGGGGCATGTTCAAATGCCACATAATCGAAGGGACATGACTTAGTCAAATGTCCATAAAAGGAAGCATGACATATTGAAATATCTATAAAATGAAGCATGGGATATTGAAATGTCCATAAACTAGGTAATGACATATTTAAATGTCAAATAGGAAAACAAAGGCATGAGGCCCACAAATAATGAAACATATTTAAATGCTCAAACAAACAAGAAAATAAAAAAGTAAAACACTTAAGGAAGTGCATAAATGAAAGCATAATCAACCAAAATAAATAGAACATACTATCCCATAGATCATATGTGTTAGAAAAAAATGTCAGCAAAAGATATAAGCATGGATAAAGGCATATGAAAGAACTTAAGCTCAAACATGATAATGTAATGTGATCATAAAATAATATAACCTGGATGTATCATGATTAAATAAGTGGATTACCCCAATTTCCACATGACATGAGTAGAGAGAAGGCCCAAACGTACAAAAGGAATGGATCATGTATCTATTTATGCCTGTATCACACTCAAAATATGTGTGAAACACCTATGCATATATAAATAAATGATATGTTATCCATTAATATGGAACTAAAAACATAGATGCAAAATAACCAATAAAACATCTAGATGTTAAATTTTTTTTAGATGTTTCATTTTTTTTCCTTTTTTATTTTTATTTTAGTATTTTTGGAATATTTGACATGAAAGGACTATAGTATGAAATCATCCAATGGATTTTCATAGGTATATCCCCTCTTATAAGCTAGCATATCAAAATATAAACATTTTTCAATCTTTTATTCATCACCATGATGTGGTTTTTTAGAAAGGTATAAAGGCATAAGAAGTTCCTCTTCTCAACTTGTTTTTTTGTAGGATCAAGATTACCATCATGTGGTATGTGAACTAATTTTATTTTATGGGAAAATGAAATACCCTATTTACTTGGATCTATTTTAGATTCCATTTCATATAACCAAAATATGCCCAATGTAAATAAATTTATTGAAGTATGAGGTAAGACCCATACTTTTGTAAGGATAACACAAGTGTCAAACAAATCAAATGAATATTTTCATTGCCCCCTATTATGCAAATATTTTACATGGTACCCAAGTTGTGATAAATGTCTTTCATTGTAATAGTTTTCAACTTCTATAGTATTTATGTCGTTATGCCAAAAATAATCACCACCCATGGATAATGTAATTGTTAAATCTGGATTGTGTGGACACTTTTTGGTTTGTTAAACTTGAGGACTTTGCATAGGATGTGGGCTCTAGATTAATCCCATATTGATTAAATTTTGTAAATATCCTATATAAATCTTAGGAACACAACATTTATTTTCATAATGTTCATTTGGTTATTCATCTCCCTCCTTTATGTGAGGTATAAAACTTTGTTATTTAGAAGGAGATATGTTAAGCTCCTTTGTATGAGTAAGTATGAATGAAGAATATCTATGCACATACACATCTAAAAAGGATAAATGACTCATATTATTTATGCAATGCTCTTTATTTTAATAGATAAAGAATATATCTACAAAAAATGAATTTCAACCCAAAATCTGAAGGTTTAAATGCTATCTCATATGATGTATTTTTGAATCAAATGGTATAATCTTGAAGGGATTCATCACCAAACTATTTGAAATTGTGATAATATTATAACATAAGTTTTTCCACATTATTGATATTAAAAGACATGAAGACTGCATCTTCCAATTATGAAAAAAGTGGTTAAGGAACCTTTGGTAGGCTATAAAACTAATTATGAGCTTCATCAAAAATGCTCATATGGAATACCTTTAGTAATAATTTGTCATTTTTTTCCCATTGAAAAAAATAGTATACATAAGTAATATTGTGCTCAAATGGATATTTATGGTACCAAAATATAGGTAAATATGGTAATTTAAAACCATGTGGATAAGGATATTCAAGTATACTTTGTACAAGAGGTTGATTGTTGAATGAGGTAACATTTACATTAGTATTATGGAAAGCCATTTTAATTTGAAGTATAAAAACCTAATTTTGAAGATCCTAAATAATACTCATCATACAAATAATATAATCCATGGGAATTATGGTGTTTGGCATAGGTGTTATCATTGATTCTAATCCACCACTTCTCTTAAATTTACGCATATGAGTATCATCATCCTCATAAATAAAAATTTCAAGTTTTGAATCACTAAATTTAGGATACATTGGTAATGGTATTGGATGTTTGACTTATGGTATCCTTGGTATATCATTTGAAGAGCTTAGAACATCTGAATAGCATGATTCATCCACCATTGGTAAGGATATATCAATTGGATATTTAGCAAGTTTTGGTAGAGGCACCTCTTTTGGTATGGTAAGAACTTTTGGTATGAATGATCCTTTGGAAATATAAATATCCTTTGGTTGAGATACCTTGGTCGATATTAGTAAAAGTACAATATTTGGGAAATTAGGTTCACCAAATGTTTCACCTTAAAATCTAGATTAAGGAATCTAGGTTCAAAAGGGATAGAGATAGCCTAGGGTGTATACATTTAAATTTTCTCACTTCATTTATCATCACTAATATTACTATTAGTTGATAATAATTTCACATATCTCATTTAATCTCATTTATCTCTGTTAATTTTGTTCTAATATCACCCCTTTTAGTCATTTATATAACATCCTCCTTTATTCTTCTTCATCATGCTAAACTTATTCCTACCCAAAAATCAATTAATTTACCTAATTACCTATTATCCGCTAACTAATCCCATTTATCCATTATATTAAAATTTAACATTCCAATCCCACCTACCCTAGCCTATTTCTAGGATCTCCTACATCCCTAGTCCCTAATCACCTATCTATCACCTTATTTAATCATTTAATAATCTTGTTTATCCTCCTAATGGATTCTATAATTCTCCAATTCTAGAATCCTCTCCATCTTAGCCCTCCTCTCTAAAAGCCTTTAATTCTAGAGGTTTGTACAGAATTTTTAATTCCTTTTAAGTATCCCTCTCTCCTATATTTAAATCTACCACCCCTCCATGGCCAAACTAACTCTATAACTTGATAATGAGCATGCATACAAGCTCCATCAACCTTCATATTCTTGCATCCACATTATATATATCTAAGAATCCATTCATCCATATTGAATATTGAAGCCGACCATTGTCAAGAAATCAATAAACGATACAAAATCCTTGAAGAATCTGTTTGAAGATCTTGGAGGGAATCCAAAGAGGATAAAAAATATGGTAAAAATTCTCTTATAATTTTGATTACTTCTATAATTCTCTCTCTTTGATGTTTTTTGTAAGTTTTGGGTTAATTTACTATTTTCAGTATGTTTAAATCCGTAACTCAAATTTACAAGCATACATTGGTGACTACAGTGGGAGACATCCTTTAAAATAACCCTTTCATGTGTTATACTTATTTAATTAGCTTACATGATTGGTTAAAAGAAGATTGGGATACAAAATTTTCAAATTTTCACGTCCTAGGTGAAGTGTTGTATTGCACTGATAACTATGATTTTGTAGAGGCAATTTTGCATATCCTAGTTGTGGTTTTGCCTAACCAGCTAGACTTGACTGTTAACCATTAGATTTTTTGGTAATTTTATGTCTTCTTTAAAAATTACCTCTTGATAAAGGTAATTTTGAATAATACCTATAGTTTTAATTTCATGAAGTGCAGTTTTGATTTAGTCATAAGGGGATTAACTTAGATCTATGTTTTTGATATTTAACATTCTTATTGTTTTTGCTTGGTTGTTATTTGCTTGTAGGAGAGGATATATTTTGCTCAGACATAATAAAATACCCCTAAAATCACCCTTTTCAATATCTTGTAAAATATTGCTTATTTATAAAGGTAGTTTTGAATACTAGTTGCATTTTTGAAGATTTCAAAGGTAATTTTGCAAGAAGTTAGATAGTATTTGCAATCATTCTATTTTCTAATCTTTGGTCATAAATATTCAACTTTCTATAGATAGATAACATTTTATTCTCATAAGTAGCCCAAATAGACCTTTTGCACATTTTGTATATATTATAAAATTTAATATTTGTAAAACTACCTCTCGATAAAGGCAAATTTGATTTCTATAGGTAGTTTTGAGTTTGCATAGGTGATTTTGAAGTAGGGTGTTGTTGTTCATTTTGATAATCTTTTCTCAAAAATCTAACATAAAAGCAGGTTTTGTAAATATTTTTAATCTTCTACACATCATCCTTCCTAGGCAATTTTAATATTTTATCAAACTTATATATATTTCATTTTAATCTACATGAAGTGAAATTGCATCTCAAAATAGGCAATATTGATTTACAGAGTCAATTATGAATATCAATTAGCAGTCTTGACTTAGGATAATTTTGTAATACATCTAGTTGATAACATATGATATAAACTTGTTTTAAATGAGACAAAATCACTTTTAGACATTTTAAACATGTTATTATATAGTTTTATTTAAAATTTATTATTTTTCCTATCAATCATAAAATCACCTCTCGACATCGACTATTTTGATTTTCCAAAGTTGTTTTTACACTAACCAAAAGCAATTTTGCCTAACCACATGGTCATATCTAGTTAACTATCTACAAAACCACATATCCCTTATAGTTAGTTTTGACATGTCAGCTATGATTTTGCCTCTCTAGAATCAATTTTGAAAATTAGACTTTCATATGTGATTTTTAATTCTACAAGTAATGATTTTGCATTCATTTTTTGCCTTCAATTTTTCCTTAATTGATTTCATTTTTAGGATCATTTTTGGTGAATTTTGAGTAATTTTGAGCATCCAACAAGTCTCAAATTATGCTTGGAATTAGGGGCACTACCCCTTGACTCTACCCTATACCCTACTAGGGCACTACCACCTGAACCTGTAAGGGGCACTACCTCTTGACCCCATAAGGGGTGTTTCCCCTTGACCCCACTAAGGGAAGCCACCCCCAAACCCCTACATCATGTCCCCTCATCCAAAAAAGTTATAGTGTAAAATCATGATATTTTTCAGTGTTTTTATTAAGGCTTATTGGCCTAACATTTTATTTCTTATAAGGGTGAATCTAGTGGAAATTTTAGCTTGTTAACATCTTATCTTATAGGTCATATTTTTGTCTAATGTCTTATCTTGTAGGTTGCCCCTCAAGATTGCCAATTAAAACTACTACTCACTTGCTTTGAAGGACACCTATCAAAGATTTTGGCATTTTGAAAAAATATCTTGTATAATTATATATATATCACACTTAATTAATTAATATTTTTGCTTACTTGAGTGTTACCTGAGGGCTACATTGGTGTATGCTCTCCTCCCTACATCCTAGTAGTGAGTCTTAGAAGATAAAAAACCATTAATAAACCCTCCTATTTTTTTTATTTTTTTAGGGGCAACACGACATGGATGTGGTAATCACACACTTGTCATGGTCTTAGGGGTTGATGATGCAGATATCATCATCATGCATTCAACCACACTCAATGTTTTTATAGAGTCTAAATAAGAAGGAAAGTTATTATTAGGCCAAGCTATTAACCCCATATAGGTCTTCTATGATGGGGAAGAGTTAATTATCTAAACCAAATATTAGACAATACCTTATATGGAGTTAGGCCGCATGTACCTTACGTATATTAGGGATACCCCTAAAAACCTTATCAAACCTAGCATAAGCCATTGACCATAATAAGTAAATTTATTTCATTGTCAGTATCAACTTCCAAGTGATCGTTATGTACAAATAAGGTTGAGAGGGTTTAGGATATTTTGTAATGGGTCAATGACATACAACCTCACCAATGAATCCATTGGATGGTGTAGTCATCAGGTTACAAACCCATGGGTTTACTAATCTTAGGTTTGTAGTTTTCTTACTTTAGTGTGTGTCATACTAGACCAATGTTATTTCTGATCTAAGTCATCCTTTAATCCAAATCTATACATGACTATTTAGGTTCTCTATATCATCATTTTATATATCCTTATCCCTATCTTATACATTCTTAGTCTTCTTATATAACCTTATATACTTCACCTATCATCATATCCTACCCATATTTAATCTTGTATAATCTTATATACCATGTACAACCTTATCTTATCAAACCTATTTCATTCTCATCTAGTCTTACCTTGTCTAGATAAATCACATCTCACTTTGTCTAGACTTTATTCTCTAGTTGGCTCTTTAGGTCACACCCTGGACCAAACCATATTCACCATACCTCAAATCAACATCATTACATCACCACCCTTATATACTTGTCTTGAACTCAATCCTGTCATACTTGATCCCTCTATTTATTCTCATTATATAATATTATATCCCTTTAGAAAAATTGGTCTAAGGCTTGATCTAGGCCTTTTGTCATATTTACATATCATCCTATCACTCTAGTTCACCATAATACATCACTTTGTCATATTTAATTCTTAGTCAATGCTCTATAACAACCCATCACTTTGTTGGTTTCAATCTAGTAGCCAATAGTCATCAATCTAGACATCTCTAATCCAATCATCTTGCCTATTTATAACTAACACCCATCTAATCATCATCTTATTAGTTTAAATATATGCACTAGTTGAATCCCCATTCTTTTGCTAGCTTGAAAACTAGGCATTATTGATAGATAATTAGCACCTATCATACTATCAATTTGAAATATGATCCTAGTCTTATATCATAATCCATCTAGTTTATCTCATCCTCACCATCACCCATCATACTAGATCAACCATTTAGACTTACTTTGTCCAAGGGTCATATTTTTATCCAAGCCCCACCTCATGATCCATTACCCTTTTATCATCTATCCCCATGGATTTGAACCTAGTTCTTGTAGAACAATAGCTATTTTCTAATAAGGATGAGATCCTTTTGTGGGACTTAAAAACATGTACTCACTTACCTTCTGACCTCGATCCCATCAAGCTTAAACTATTGTTTTATGTCCTTCCCCATTAATAATACCCATTTATACCTAGCCTACATATTATCACATCATGTTCAATGCCATTGTCCATTCATCATAACCATAGTCATAACACCTTTCAATATATAAATTATGAGGTTTCCCTATTTCATAAATATATCTTGCCAATAGGGATGAGTGCCTTTTACGAGTATTGGAAATGGGTGCCCACTTTCCCAATGATTTTAAACCCCTAAACCTAAGGTCACCTAATAAAAAATACCCCATCAACCCTTATCCACATCTAATTATTATGATAACCAATCCCATTCTAGTCCCCCATCCACTAATCCTAGTCATGGTCATGACCTTCCCTATCCAAACCTCACCTTATTTAATAACTATATTTTTGATAATAAAGATGCAATCTTCTTATAGATCCTTGATATGGGTGCCCAACTTCCCAAAGGCCTTGACCCTATTCAACTAACCTTACCTCCAATTCATACCCATTCATAGTCGAATCCTCCATTTACCAATCACAGTCCATCATAAATCCCCTATCCTACTAGTAAAGGTAAGTCTATCTTGTCAACCTCATCTAATTCCCATTCACCATCTAAATAATCTCACACACCACCATCCCTTAATATCATGACATCACCATCACATTATTCCAATCCTAAATCCAACGCTTCCACTTCCAACACTATAGACAAGCAATATACCCCTCTCCCAATATCCACATAAACCCTATTTTGGAAACTAAGGGCCATAGGCATGATTGCTTATCTAGAAACAAGACCTATAGATTTTTCCAAATGGATACCCTCATGGTATCACATAGGAATTTTTTGTCTACACCATAATGTCCCTAGGCATTCTATTAATAGATGTCACCCTTTTAAATATTATGCCCAAAAATTAATTGATAATGGCAACATTAAAATTGAGGGAGAATCCAATGTATCCATGCCTAGGAGTATGCAACAATGGGTATGCCAAGAAGTTCTCCCTAAGTATGAAAAATATTCTTCCCTTTTCAACCAAGGTCATGACTCCAATCCCTACCACACCATAGCTATCCCTAATCAAATCCCCAATTTTCACAAATCTATTAATTCTAAAGTACCCATTCATAAACCTAAGGTAAATAAGGTACTTGAGGATAATAGTTTTATCTAAAAGGTCCTCTCTCTAGATACTATAAGAAAGTCATCTATGGGTAACATCACCTCATCAACATCCCTGTCAGAGTCAACATTAGAATGGTCAAGGTCATGTTCAACATCAATATATGAATATGAAAGTTATGCTAACACCTATTTATTTGAGGACATCTCTAATTTGAATGTCAAATAATTAGGAAGCATGAATCTTGATCTGTCTTGGGATGATAAAATCATAACATAATTCTTAGATGCTTTATCAATCAAATATCATCAAGCTAGATATGAAAGAGTCTTAGTGATAATTTTTATATTCATGAAGACACTCTCTCTAACATTAAGGTTGGGTCTCCTAGTGTCCTTTATGTGGACTATGTTTCCCATCATCCCATTCATCCACCCCTTTCACCACACATCTCTAACCATCCAACTCATGTTAATAATCCCTCCATTCTACCACCTGAATGGGACAAATATGAACATACATTGTTGGATTTCCCTCATTATGCAATATCATATGCTGAGTTTACATGGATCTAAGCTAATAATTAATTAATCAAGATAAATAATCAAGTCAGCTATGATCCAAAAATAATCAATCCAAGTAAAGAAGAGTTTCATAATCAGCAAAATTAAAAAGCATCATCCTCTAATATAAATATCCTTGAGATGTTAGGGGACCATAAAAGTCAAAATAATCATCCTCTAAGTCTAAAGTCAAATACCCCTAGTGAATCCCAGTTATAGGTATCAATGGGAAATCAAAATCTATGTCAAATATAATCGACAAATCAAAACAATGTCAAACATCATATGGCTAACAATCCTCCTAATATTTAGATTAAAGATCTAATAAGTTATAAAGTCTTGGATCAATTAACCTCATTTAACAAGTCAAAAATATCCTCCCCACCATATCCAATGATGTATGCAACTATTGAACCCCATTTATGCTTCCCTTCTGATCACATTTTCCATCATAATCACATAATTCCCCATCAAAATCAAGACATAATCCCATCCATACCACACCTCAGATCCCTGGGTAGCACCATCATCTCTCATAAGGGTTATAAGGCCACCTAGTTGAGACATCTTAAGGATGTTAAATCAATAATGAATGAAGGTCATAAGGACACCAATACATTCATCATTGACAACATGATCCTCACATCACACATCTCCAAAATGGGTGTTGACTGAAAGATCAAGAAATCATTTGCAATCTTGCATATCACCCACCTATATTGAGATGCCCAAAAAAGTAAAAAAATAATAATGATAAAAATAAAATAAAATAAAATAATCATTCATCCAATGGTGAAAACTAGTCTTCTGGTACCTTGGGCAAGTACCATTATGAAAACTAGTTTTTGGCATCATGGTAGAATAATCTATTATCTATATTATACCTCAACACTTGGGGAAAAAATCCATCCTTTATCAATATCATCCTTGTTTATCTTATCCCTATGCCCATCATCTACCATCATATCATACATCATATTATGTCCATCCTTTCTTCTAGTCTTGACATTTGTAATGATGTGGAAGATGTCTTGAGATTTTTTTTGGAATCATCTTGGCATATCCTCTGATGGACACTTGGGTAACTAGATATGTGGACCCTTCATGACGTAATCATTGGTGATCCCTAACCCATTATTCTTTGGTCCTCATCCCATTTTTACCATTTCCCCTATCCTTTTGTCATCCCATCCATTATTTCATCCATCCTTATCCTAGTTACTAGGCTTAGTATTCCCTTTGCTAACAATCCAATTTGAGTAGTGCACATACATATCCCAATAGCCTTAAAAATTAAAATAGTCTAAAAACCCCTAAAAATCATAAAATATAAAAAAATAAAAAAGTATCCCAATATGTCTTATCTTATGCCTATTCACCCATTCGTATCCATCTCCATGCCCTTCACCTCTCATGGCCATACATCCTACTAGTGACTTTCATCCCCTATTCTGAATTGAGGCAAATATAGTCTATATTGAGCTAGCATTAACCTAGTCTCAATTTATCCTGATAATTCCTACGTCTCTCATCTAAAACATGGTTAATCTATAATTTGACTAGCCCCTGTGTTTTAAGTTAAAATTGCTCAAGCACACCCTATTCATAATCACCATTCCATATTAATATTAATCCAACTAATTAGTCTACTCCAAGTCCATACCTTTCCCAGGTTCCCATACTTAATCCATACCATACTAATCCTCATCTAAGTCAATAGTCTACTCCAAGTCCATACCTTATCCAAATTCCTATCCTTGATCCAAATTCACACCATGATTACCATGATTAACTTGGTCTAAATCATTACCTAATCAATCATCCCATCAACTCTCATTAGGACATCAGATAAGACACTAATCACATCACATATCTATGTATATACTTGTGTATGTTATATGATGTTTGACTTGGTTTCATGTCTTTTTATCATGTATATATCTGCATATGTTTGCTTGTCTCTATTTGTCTTCAACTTAGTCTTGTATCATGAATCTTTTTATCTATTGGTAAATGAATGAAGATGCTACGATATATCCAAAATATATATAATAATGATTTTGGTTGCATTATATGATGTAAAGCTAATTATTTTCCCCTTTTATAATCATGCACTTTGGCACAATGTCCTCTTAGTTATAATTATATCATGGGACATACTACCTAGTGTTATATTTGGATCAGATTTTTTGGACTATAATGATGGCTTGATAATATACACATTCATCATTTCTCCTATCCTCTATCACCTACATAATAATATAATCATCTTCATCCCATCATTAATTTGATCATCCATGACCAATCATCTAACCTAACCGCATGACATGTCATATAACATCTCATATCGAATCATCTCTCTGAGTCCTCCATTATCATGTATAACATCTAAATCACATACTATATTTGATAATTAACATCATCATTATCATCATACTCTAGTTTATTTTATCATCAAGTCAGAACTACATCGACCTAAGGTGTCTTTAGACTATGTAGGCAACACTTGAGTACTTTTTAGTGCCCAAGGATAGCTCAACCACTACTTTACTTTCCCATCTTCTCATGATCACTTGAACATATTAATTATTATCTCTCCTATCCCTCATAATATCACTCAACCTTAGCTTTGAGCTACAATAATCATTAATCTTATCAAATAATTGTCTTATCCTACCCTACCACTCTCCCTTACATGAGTCCTTGCTTGGGATATATCAAAAGTTTATGGCCTTTTATCCTATCATGTTACAGCTGATTCCCTCTTTTAAATGTGTTGATAACCATGACACATTCATTTCCACTCCCTAAGATATATTTTTTAGAGGCATTATCAATTTGAATCTCATTATTTAGGTTGATTTCCTTTTCTTCATCATTTATCTCGCATCCCATCCCCTTATCTATTCATCACATCTCACCCCTTGTTTCCTCTTTCGAGTGGCCATCCATATCATTATTCCTTGCATGTCCCATCAACAAGAATCATAAACACTAACATAATCTATTAACATTAATTCATGAGTGTCTTTCTTCTTTGAAAGACCATTACTCCTTACTCTTCATCCACTCGTAATTCCCTTTCAAAGAAGAGGAAAATGTACAAATCTAAATTTGATCACTTCAATTATCATCACTAATATTACTATTAGTCAACAATAATTTCACCTATGTCATCTAATCTCATTTATCTCTCTTAATTCTATTCTAATATCACCCCTTCTATTCATTTATCTAATATCCCCCTTTATTCTTCTTCATCATGCTAACCTTATTCCTACCCCACAAATCAATAAATTCACCCAATTACCTATTATCCAATAACTAATCCCATTTATCCATTATATTGGAATTTAAACTTTTAATCCCACCTACCCTAACCCATTACTAGGCTCTCCTACATACCTAGTCCTTAATCACCTATCTAATCACCTCATTTAATTATTTACTAATTTTGCTTATCCTCATAATGGATTCTAAAATTCTCCAATTCAAGAATCCTCTCCATTTTAGCCCTCCTATCTAGATGCCTCTAATTCTAGAGGATTTCAAAGAATTTTTAATTCCTTTTAATTCTCTCTCTCTCTCCTTTATTTAAATCTACCACCCCTCCATGGCCAAACTAAATCTATAAATTGAGAATGAACATGCATACAAACTCCATCGACCTTCATATTCTTGCATCCACGTTATCTAAATCCAAGAAGCCATTAATCCATTTATCCATATTGAATCTTAAATCCCACAATTTTTAAGAAACCAATAAGCAATCCAAAATCCTTGAAGAATTAGTTTGAATATATTGGAGGGAAGCCAAATAAGAACATAATGATGGTAAGAATTCTCTTATAATTTTGATTGCTTCCATAACTCTCTCCCTTTGATATTTTTTAAATTTTTTCAGTTAATTTACCATTTTTTTTAGATCCATATCTCAAATTTACAATCATACATAGGGAACAAGGATGATAAACTATCTCTATAGTAGTCTAATAAATTTGAAAACTTGGATAAACAATATTTTGAATTTTTGATAATGAGATATGATAAAAATAAAAAGTACAACTATTGATTGGTATTGAAATAAATAGAAAATAATGATACTTAGATTATAATGTGCATGCAAATTTGATGTGAGAAAAGTTAGAAATAGATAAGATCTAGATTCTAGATTAGTCATCAAATTCTAAAATTTAACCTCTATGGTTTGGGACACTTGCACCAACCTCAAACATTACATTGATGCTTATGTCTGACCTAGACATAGGTGTATTATAAAAAATACCTACTGAATCTAGATGTGACCACTCAAAATGTTCTAGGTTATATGTCATCTTCACTCTAGTGCATTTATATATGGATCATGGACTATTTCTCTTGTTGAACCATCAAAACCATATCTCCTCATCTTCATAGTGACCTTGTAAAAAATGGGTTAGTGGGATCATGGTGTCGAAATAACCTAAAATACCCCTCTATCAATAGGTGATGCCTACATATCTACTATTTTGAAGAGGACCTTAGATTGATTTATTTATCCCCTAATGATTTGGTTTGTGTGTGTACAAGGGTGAAATATATGTAAAGCAAGTAAAATAGTAACCTAAATTATAACATGGAAAATATGACTCATGGCATGTTTTTTTAGTAATTAAAACTTGTAGATGTGTTATTCCTATGATTGATATGGAAATAAGAGAAAATAGGGAAGATGTGCTCACTTTAATGCTTGATTTAATGTTTTTTTTACTTTTCCTTGTAGGTGAGGAATGAATTAGGATTAATCATGTATCTATAAAAATCCTTTCAAAAAGTATATTACATAAACCACTTAGGCTGACCATAAGAATACATTTCATTTGTAAATTTTATGACTTTAGGGCACTACACACATGTATTGGCACATGACACTTTCATTAGTGTAGGCATCTAACTGGGATGCAAGTGTGTGGGAAGCTATAAAATAAGTACATGTCCAAAACTTGTAGAGACAAGATAAACATGTTTATATAATTATGAACAATATATAAGACCTGGGTCAACCAAATAACATTATTCACACTAAGAGATAATAAATAGACATAGATATATATAAAATGTGAACCTTTTAGCATTGGGAAGGTATAAAATCTAAAGGTACATCCATGATATATATTTTCCAAGTATACAAGAGAGGTGCTATATAATTTAGATTTAGTGTCTATAGAGACAAGAGCAATAGGCAACATCTAAAGTAGCATTTTAGGCAAACCATAAAAACTAATTAAAAATGATAAAATTATTATCCTATCATGAATTAAAATAGCATTATATATGCAATTCTAAATTTATAGTGGTCATCAAATCACTATACGAATGTCAAGACTAACTACTCATAACTAGCGAATAGGGAAACACAAAAGATCTTGAGCTATAGAAATACCACAATTATATGATTAATGATGCTAAAATCATTGTGGTTAAGACTAATAACTCATGCTTGGAAAAATTTAAGGTATTGATTATTATAGTCTATAAGTTAGTGCAGATAAAGACATGCAAGATAACATGATCAATGCAATGCAACTAACATATATGTATTATCTACAAGGAAACACTAATACATCTGAGAGGGGTATTACATTCTCTCTCTTAAAATATAACATCATCCTCACTGGGCCATTAAAAATGATGAATGAATACAAACATATACTAAAATATAAATTAATCTGTAATTTATATGAATAAAATTTTCATTTCAACCATAAATCATTTCATTCTTAAGGCTGAGTTACACTGTTAGTTAATTCCTTACTCAATTTTAAAATCCTTAACAAGTTAAATTTTCCAATTGTAATTTATAATTTAAGTCAAATTATTGATACCAAATGTATGAAAGGTTACCATAATGTCATAGTATCATAAATTTGTGACAACTAACTGATATCACCTAATGTTGATGTCAAAACATCTACAAGACATAATTACTAGTACCAATCTATTGTAGGATCATATTAAAAAAAACTATGAACCATCCCATGATAAACATATAATGTGAGGAATAAGTACCAAACCATAGAAAAAACACAGTGAAATACCAAGTAATGTTGAATATTACTAAACATATCGAGTCATAATGAGTCATATCATCAAGTGACATCTAAATAGAGAAATACCAAGTTGAATGAAGCCAAAAATCACTATGCTCATAAATAACCTAGGATATGATAGTATCTTGCATCCACCATGTATGGTGGGAGGGATAATGGTGTCAAGACTTATCCATCTAACTTTTCCATCATTCCCAATATTTATATTCTAAGATACTTATTATCCATCATATTTACACAAGGCGATAGTTATGTGTAGGAACTATTTTATGATTATATACCACCTCAATCTTGTACACTTGAGAAACTCAGATCTTGGTTGCTCCTCTTAGTTCTATACCTTTACTTCTTTTGCAAGTCTCATATCTTCTCTATCTTATGCCCCTTGGCCTATATCTCTTAGTCTGACTAGTCTTATGTTGATGACCTAAGTCTGTTATCTTGCCTAAAATGATTAAAATGTACTTATCTTCCATCTCTACAAGTTCTAAGCCTATACTTATTTTCTTACTCATTGGACACTGACATATGGGATAGACACTAGTGTGGATGTTAGTGTCCTGACCTGAAACAAGTGTTCAGTACCCTAAATTCATCTATTTTGTAAATGAAATGTATCTTATTGGTTATCCTAAGTGATTTAATGTGAGTTATTGCTCCAAAAGGATTGGTATAAATACAAGATCAACCCTCATTCATTCGTCACCTAGAAAAATTCCAAAGAGACCAAGGAAACTTATCACAATCACTCTATCAAGCATTAAATTAAACATAAATTCCCTATTTACATACTATTCATATGTAAAACACATATATAGATATGAAACACTAAATAAACATCCCAAAAGACTGATTTTCCAAGTTACAAGCTAGGTCATTGTTATACTTTCTTTACACATATTGTATGATTCACACATAATCCAACACATAGGGGAGAAATACATGAGTCTAATGCCCTCTTCTAGAGTATTGGATATATAGATAGATCCATTTGAAAACAAGGTCTTTGGGGTTAGTTTGACACTACATGCCCACTAACCCATTTTTTGAAGGTCACTATGAAGATGGAAAATTAGGGTTTTTCCATTTCATAAAGAGTGACAATCCTTGACTCAAATCTAAATGCACTAGAGCAAAGGTGAAGAAAAACCTATAAGCATCTATGTGGTCCCATCCTTTTTCAATAGGTATTCTATATAGGTCACTTGCATCGAACCTGGATAGTAGCATCAATATAACTATCCCAAGGTAACATTAGTGTCCAAAGCTCTAGAAGCATCAAATCTAAAATATAATGACAATTTGAGAACTATCTTCTAACCTTCTTCCTATCTATTTCAAATCCAACACTATGTTAACATTAGAATAAGCTAAGTATATTACTTATTTATTATTTACATACACAACTTAGTTGTGCTTTCCATATTTAGACTATCTTAGCATAATAAATTTAGTGTATGTTTATATATGAGTTTAACATCTAATTGGCCTACTATAGATTTGATTATGACCCTTATGCCATTTCATCTATATATACCCCTTTAATAAAATATAAGGTTAATAATAAGATTACCTTAGATTGAATTTTAGGGTTAAACATTTGGTGAACCCGATATTTGAACATCAAACCCAAGGACAAATTAGAGTTTTTTATTTTTTATTAATTGTTGTACTTTGTTACAAATTTTAAAATTTTTATTTGTGAAGAAATGGAAAATATTAGTGAAAAAACTTGATTTCAAATGGAAGATAAATAAGCATTACTTATCTCAATAATAAAAAGAGTTTAATGGATGCATTTTTATGTTACAAGAGATGAAATAAGTAAACAAGATAAAATTAAGGTTACCTCACCTAGTGATGGTGAATCCTTAAAAGGTAATCTTACTGAGTCCACAACCATCAATCGACCTCAATATAGTGGGGGAATGGGTTATGTATTTAAAATTTTGTTTCCTAAAACTACTATTGATACTATAAGACAAAAAATTTGAGAAAATGAGATTTGGATATGTAAACTAGCCAAAATCACTTAAAACATCATTCTACCATTAAAATTTAGAGATAATTAGGAATAAAATTCAAAGATAAATGAAACATTTATAATTCATACCTTCCTTTCATCCTAAAAGTTAAATGCTCCAAATAAATATCCAAACAAGAAAATATTAGATGATTATAGATGTAGGATTTCTTATAGACTCAGATGTTATGATAGCATGATATTGGCTTGATGACTTTGATAAGTAGATTGGTTTGGCATGAGAAGATCATAGATTCATAGTTCATGTAGTTAATTTTAAAATAGATGAGTAATGTCTTTAAATAGGCAATGGAGGGAGAATTAAAAAATAAATAAAAATTCTTTGGAAGCCTCTAAAATAAAGGTTTCTAGAGAGGAAGGGCTAAGATAGAGAGGATTCTAGAATTGGAGAATTCTAAAATCCATTAGGGGGATAAACAAGATTAATTTAGGTGATTAGCAACTAAGGATGTAGGAGAGGCTAGGAGGGTAAGTTGGCTAGGTTGGTAGTTGGAATAAATATGAATTTTTGATTTACAAGTGGGTTAGTGGCTAGTTAATGAGGTAAAATTAGTTATTAAGTGGGATTTTAGTAGGATAATGAAGTGATTAATTGGTCATGGGGGTGTAGAAAGGTTAATAAGATGCAGGAAATATTTAATAGGAAATAAGATTTTAATTAATTAACTAGGATTATGGTTATAAGATAATTTAGTTTATATAATATGTGTTACTAAGTTTAGGGTAAAAATTCATCATTATTTTTTTGGATTATATGATCATGGTGTTGACTAGTGGATCTAGAGCTAAACCTTATTTAGTGGTGGAAATGAATAGGATAGGGTTGATTTTAGCTAAAGAAAAAGAGTTGATACCTAGGGATATGGCTCAATAGGGGTAGAATGTGGAGTCAGTGGTGGAGGAAGATGTGTGGAACATGCAAGATTCATTTTGGACTAGTAAGTCATCTATAGACTCAGGTAATTAGAAGGATAACTCAGGGGACATAAGGCAATTATCTAACCCTAAAAAATTGGAAATCCAATCAACTAGGGTTTCTAAAGAGCCTATATTTTCCCTTTTAGATCAGGTAAGGGTTTTAAAAAATAAATCTATAATTGTCAATTTTAAAAATAAAGCTTTGGAGGAGATTATAGAAGGTGAAGATTGGTTTGTGAAGATGGGTTTGGTATGCTATTTTACAGTTTTTGGCCATCTCTTTCCTTTTTTCACTAGTGGCTTTTAGAATCTTGGAGTCCTTTATTGGAAGGAACCATGGAAATATATCTATGTGCCAAAGGTTTTTTTTATTGTGGTTTTTGATTATTTGGCTAATCATGAAAATATTTTTTTCATTAAAAATTGGAGCTATGAAAATCACCTTCTACTCATGAAACCTTGTTCTCCTGATTTTAACCCTTTGATAGAAAATTGTTCTCTACATCCTATCTAGGTGAGGTTTCCATATCTTCTGCTTTAGTTTTAGTTTGAAACTGGTCTTTTTATTATTAGCTCTATGTTGGGTGATTTTTTGGAAATTGATGCTTATTCATTGAATTTTTCCCAAACTACATTTGCCAAGATTTTGGTGTGTTTAGACATCTCTCAGGCACTTCCCAATAAGATTGATCTAAAAGTACAAGATATGTGTCAGTCTCAAACCAATCCCTTTTAGATGTTGAAATTGTTTTCATATTGGTCATATTTCTACTTCTTGCTAAAAATCTAAGTGTAAATTAGAATCTTCTTGGGGAAAGGAGGCTAATGAGGAAAATCTTTCTATTTTTGTGAAAAGAGTTTTTGATCGGTCTTTAGGAGCAATTTTAATGATTTTATTGGATAAGAATTTGGATAAGTTAGTACCATTGGTAAGACCATCTCATAATGCTGAGGTAGTTGGTTTTAGTGGTAAATGTGTAAATAAGAGTGAAGTTTTTAGAGGTAAACCCAAGGAAGGAAGTGGTGTGTTAAGTTTGGATTCAGATAAATTGGGTAATGAGAGAGAATGAAAGGTGGTTATAAATAGAAAAAAAGTTCATCTCATTCCTATCTCTCTACCCAGGACTATTAGTTTTCATTACATAACTAAAAAGGATGAGAAAATTAATTATGGATATTTTGTTTGATTTATCTTATTGTTAAATTTGAAGTATTTTTTATACTATCAATATGTTGGTTCTTCTTGACCAATTTTTGGTCCTACAAGCCAAAATTGGGCACCCCCTCCTTTTTCTTTGCAAAGGTCATCTGATCCATGTTTTGGATAGATCATCCCTCTACTACCTTGTGCAAAAAATGTTCTCTACCAGACCTTTCTAATGAAAAGGCCAGTTGTTTCCCCCACTCTGCTTGCCAAGTGCAAATCAGGTTTATTTAGGTGCATTACTTATCTAATTTTATAAGTAAAAGTGATTAAAGAACTCAAAATGGTCTAAATAAGTTTTCAAAAGGTAGCAAATTTCCTTTAGAGGGCATTTTGATGGCTTGAAGGACATTTGAAAAAAGTTCAAAGGGTAAGTGCCCTTGCAGAGGGCACCTTGGTCAGTGGTAAGACCAAATCAAAGTGCCATTGCAGAGGGCACCTTGAAAAAGTGAATAACAAAGATAAAAATCTTGAGGGCGACATGCCCTTCAGGAAAAGAATTAATCAAAAGAAAGAATTCCTTCAAACAAAATGTCTGAAGGAATTCCTTTGGATATTTTGTCCAAAGGAAAGCACAAAAAAGAAGGCCCGGTGAGTTAAAGAGCAAGCAAAGAAAAGGCCAAGGAAAAGGAGAAGTCGAAGGAAGGATATAAAACATGGGCAAAGACAAAGTGAAAAATACAAAACAAGGAATAGTTCTAGTTGCTGATAAAGATAAAGGGTAGAATTAATGACCACTCAGACCAAGACAAGTGTCATAGATGACTCAACGAGGAGAATTAATACATTTGGTGAAATATTTCTATTGAAAACCAATAAAATAGATTGGTTTTTGAACTATAGAAGAGTGCAACCCATGTTTTCATGCTTTTCCATTAATATACAACCAGTTATGCCTAGCATTGAAGAGATCATGGTCCAGCCACAATAACTTCAAGATGGCTTTGTTAGTTGCTAGAAGGAGTATCCCATGATTTTGTAGGCCCAAGACAATAAGGGTAGTGACTTAGACATATACAACATGGCTCTCCCATATGCAATTATAAGAATATGACAACAACATGGGCTTGTGGTCTCTACAAAAGTGTTTAATTCAGCATGGGTTTCCATTCTTTGACTTGTTAGCTATCTTGTTTCTAGTTCTCTATATATTTGTAACTTCTCATTTGAGAAGAGATATCTCTCAACTTACATGATGAACCTCTGAAAGAATTTACCTTGAATTAGAAAGAGCATTTTACCTCTATTTGAGCTTGCAGTTTTGCATATGTCTATGGTTTTATCTTATGTTAAGTGATTTTATTTTCATGCTTTCATAAGTTTATGCTAACATATCTAGTGTATTGTGAGTTCTTCTCTTGCAAGTCAACAAGAAGTGTCCAGTTCAGAGTATAGGCATATGTGAATAGGCTATCCATAGTGTGTCTTAAAAAACCTCTAGTAATTCTTCCTCCCTGTATCTCCATAAGATCCCCTATTAAAATACTAATATAGGAAAGGTTATCATTTGAATGAAGTGTATGCTTGATTCTCTCTATTGTAAAGTGTATATCAAATCTAAGTAGACCAACCATTTTGGTGCATCACCACTTTAGTTTAGGTTTTGATTTCAATATTTCTTTCCCTTTTCATCCCCCCCATTATTAACAGTAGTAAATCTAGGGCCTCAAGGTGCATCAAGGGGAGCTATCCCATAATCTATAGATTCATCCCTCACATTTTCCACCCACAATAAGAGGAATGTCTCCATTGTGCCATGTGGAGGAAGAGAGTTGAGCTTCCCTTCAAAGGGTGCAATCCACTACATAAATAGTTTTTGGCATGCTCAGTGGGACAAATTTCTATCTCCTATAAGTCTCAAGATTAGTGATGGTCTTGATATTATTAAAAAATCCAAAATAAGGAACTATATTCAGCACCTGGTGACTCCATTCAGGAACCAAGTCTCTGGTTAATGACTAACCTACCATCCCATGCCAAAGGTCACTATAGTATCATCTTCTAGGTGTGTCCCTTTTGAATTTGTTGAGTTACCTTTGAACTCAATAAAAGGTTGAGGTTTGTAAATACCCACCCTTATGTAGCAAGCCATTTTCATAAACCATCCATAAAATATACCTACTCAAGGAGACCCATGTTGAATCCTTTCACAGCCATGACAACCCTTGGGGATTTCCTTTTTGTGGCCTTCAATGGTTAAATTCCCTTGAACCTTCAGTAGTATGACCCAATTCTAGGGATAACTCTCAAAATCATTCCTCATTTTAGTGGAGAGGGCCTAATCACTATTGTTGAGCATATTAGAAACATAGCAAACCTCTGTAATATCCATAATATCACTAAAGAAAATGTAGCCATTAGATTACTAGTCTTGTCCTTCAAAGGGAAAGTTCTGGACTAGTATGGGACCTTTCCTATGAACTCAGTTGGCTCATGGAATGGGTTAAGGACCCTATTGACCAATAGGTTTGGGGAAAAAAGTGACCATTTGTCTCTAGTTGAGTAGTTAACCACCATGAAGAGAGCCCCACATGAGTTTATGCAAGATTTTAACACTAGGTTCCAAAAGACTTGGGATAGAATCCCAATTCTTGTGAGACTAACCCCAAGCTATGATTTCCTTTACTACTTGAAGGATCTGAATAGTGACATTGCTATCATGATACAGTCCATGGGTGGAAACACTCTACCTGCTACTTATGAGATAGCCATAGGTACTAAAAATTGCCTTGTTTAAGCATGAAATAATGCTCCTAGACCTCTTATGCCACTCTTTCCTAATTTTCATCCCTTAGTCTAGCCTACTTTGCCCACTCTAGCCCCTCTACCTAATCAAGAGAAGTTAGTTGCTACCCCTGTAAATGACATCCATGAAGTTAAGAGCCTACTATAGAGTGTTACTAATGAGTTAGTTTCCCTTAAGAGACAACAAGCTTAGAGTTATAGACCAAATCAAGGTTACTAGCAATTTGGGCAAGTGAATAGGCCTCCCTTCCAAAATTATAATCAAGGGCAAGGTAAAATTACACATGTCAAGCCTTATCAAAGCTATAATCCAAATGCCTCTTCATCTTCCAAGGCTCTTGTCCCCACTAAAAATAATTTGGTATAGGAGCAACCCAACTATCCACCCTTTATTCATGACCAAGAACAAGTTGTTTGTTCTAGTGAGCTAACAAATCAAAGCATGACTGCATAAGGGGATCAAGTAACCCAATTCTCAAATTTTGAGATGTCAACACAACTTGAGATAGATAGTAGGTAGGCTCAATTTGATTCCACTCTTATGAATCACTTAGAAGGAGAGTTATACATAGTCAACTATGTGGGGAGCACAAGTAATCAGAATGTTAGTATTGCATCCAACACCAGGTCTAAAAGGAGAGTCATTGATGAAGCTCAAGCAACCACTCAAGCACCTACAACATATCCTTCACCCAATTAGGAAGTATACCTAAAGTATCCCCAAGACCATAATCAAATAAAAAATTTCCCAATTACAGGCCAATGATTGCATTTTTAGCTCCTCAAGTTGTACCACAGGTTACAAATGTTCCCAAGGAGAACTCTATAGGGGGTAATCCTTCAATCAATATAGTGGACCAAATAAAGAAGTTGCACATGAAAATCTCATTATGGGATTCTTTATCACTGCAAAGACAAAAGGATATACTCCAAAAGGAATTATACACGCTGGGTGAGTAAAGGTGTCCCAGTAATAAATGATAATGTGTTGGTAGTAAATGGGGCTCCTCCCATGGTTGGTCAAGTAAAGAAAGATGAGAACGTCCCTCCCTTCTATTTGTCCCTAATTATTGGTGATTTATTGGTCCACAATTGTATCATTGATAGTAGATAAATCACCTCAATTATGCCTAAATGCATCGCTGATAAACTAGGCCTTAAGTATGAGCAAATGACCAAAGGAGTTCTACAGTTGGATGGATCACCAGATAAGACCTTGGGAGTGGTAAGAGGCTTGAAACTGACTCTCCATACCTATCCAACCTTCTTAATTCCCTATGATGTGGTAGTGGTAGATGTTCCCCCTTACTTCACTCATTGCATGTCAAGGGATTTCACATCCAAGATAGGTGGATACTTGGTAGCCAATTGGTCTTACATGGTTTTCAGTACAAAGTATGGAACTAAAGTGAAGATTGAGTCAAATCCCATCCACAAGGATCACCTAGAGCCATACTCTCCCAAAGTGGTGAATGTGAACTACGCAATCATTGATGAAGAAGAGTTCCAGGTGGATCAATCTCCATCATCTTGCATTATAGGAGTTGTTGACTTGCTCCTAAATGAATGGGGAAATGAAAACTTTGAGCATGATCCTTAAAATTTCATTGAAGAAGTTGATCTTGGAGTCTACTACATGCATGAGAAATATGATTTCATGTCAAAATTGATGAAGAAAGACCAAGAGGATTATGGTTTATGGTAGCTATTCTTTGATGGATCTAGAAGAAAGTTAGGAGCTGGTGGTGGGGAAATGCTAGTTTCACCTTCAAAGGATAAACACTTCTCAAATTTTAGGTTTTAGTTCTCCTACACCTGCAATGTAGTAGAGTATGAGGCCCTTGTTCATAACCTAGAATGGGCAAGGACAAGAAGAATCAAATAATTATAGGTATTTGGAGATAGTGAGTTGATTGTGAACTAAGTGAGAGGTCAAAGCTTGACCAAGAACTCCTTACTCAAGTATTACAAGAATAGAGTGTGGGACCTTGTAGAGAACTTTTCTACTTTCAACATCACTTCCATTTTAAGAGAGGAGAACAAGAATGCAGATAGACTAGCAGTAGTTGGTGCTTAGTTTGACATCCCAAAGGGGATGAGACAAAGCAAGAAGCAACATCATTTAAAGGTGATTATGAGGCCCTCCATAATAGACAATGTCACCAATTGGTAGGTGTTTGAAAGTGACCAACAAATAGTAATTTTCTTGTAGGAAGAAGCTGAGTTTGCTTCCAAAAAACATCCCAAGCTATAATAGTAGTATGATGGGAAAATTGTTCAACTAAAGACCAATAGGCTTCCCAAAGGTTTGGTAACTCTTGAGAGCATTTTCAATGAAGATGACCAACTCAAGAGAGATAAAGCAAGCATGTCAACCAAGAAGGAAAATTATGAAAGGGTAGAGATATACAAGGATAAGCTGCTTGCACTTGGGAAGGTGTGTACCAATGAGGAAAAACATGCTTTCATTATGTTATGTCAAGAATTTGTTGATTTCTTCACTTGGGAGTATGGTGTTTTGAAGGGCTTTGATCCAAGCTTGGCCCAACACACCATTGAGCTAGAGGAAGGTGACAAACCCATCAAGAAAAATCAAAGGCCAATCAATCCAAATATCAAGCCTCTCATGAGGAAGGAACTCACCAAACTGATCAAGTCTAGGATCATTTTTCCTATCAAACACTCTTATTGGCTGGCCAATTTTGTCCCTGTTAAGAAGAAGAATGGAGAATTCAGATTATGTGTAGATTCTAGAGCCCTAAATAGAGTCTCATTGAGATATCACTATCCGCTTCCAAGTATGGAGCAAATTCTTTAGATGGTGATAGGAAGTGAAAGATTCTCTCTCCTAGATGGCTACTCTAGGTACAATCAAATCCTGGTACAATAATGTGACCAATACAAGATAGACTTCACCACTAAGTGGGGAATATACACTTATAGGAAGATGAAATTTGGATTGTCAAATGTTGGAGCTACCTTCCAATATGTTACAGATATGGCTTTCCAAGGTTTGATCAATGACATTGTGCTAGTTTATCTTGATGATGTGATAATATTCTCCAAGGAGGCAAGTGAACACTTGAAACACCTAAGGCAAATATTTGAAAGGTGTAGAGAGTTGGCATCTCTCTCAACCCAAAGAAATGCATGTTTTCCATCAATGAAGGCAAGATTTTGGGCTATATCATTTTTAAGGAAGGTCTATCCATTGATCCAGAGAGGGTGCACACCATCTTAGCATTGTCCTTGCCTAAGCACAAGAAGGGCTTGTAAAGTTTCTTTAGTAATATAAATTTCATTAAGAGATTCTTTGCTAACTTTGCTAAGCTTTTCAAGCCTTTAACTTCCATGCCAAGGAAAGATGAGACGTTCACATGGACAACAAGAAGAAGAGAAAGCTTTGAAGGCATCAAGCAAGCTATCAACCAAGCTCCTACCTTGGCTAGTCCAAACTTCTCCAAGGACTTAAATCTATACAACTTTGGGAAATAAGAGGTAATCTCTACTATGCTCACTCAAGCAAATGGGTGAGAATTTAGAATAGCCTCTTATTTTTTTAGCCAAGGTTTAGAAGGGTATGAGGTTAGATACACATATGTTGAGAAGTAAGTGCTTGTAGTCATACAAAGTTTGAATAAGTTTAAACATATGTTGTTTATCAAAAAAAATCACATCATGGTGCCACATCCTAGTGTAAAATATTTCTTGCTGAACTGAGACTTGAATGAAAAAAGGGTAGGTTGGAGCACCAAAGTAATGGAGTATGACATAGAGATAAAGACCACCCAGTTAGTGAGAGGAAGAGGGCTGTGTGAACACCTCACTATAAACTTGAAAGAGCCAAAGGAGGATGTTTTGGTACTCCAAAATGAAACTAAAAAAATTGTACCTATGGTCATCAAGATCTGGGCATAAGACATGGTTCATTTCCTTCAAATTGGTGAGTGTCCATGAGGTCTTGATAGGACCAAGAGGAGGTATTTTAGACTCCAATCTCTTCCTTATGTCTTAGTTGATGGAGTGATATTAAAAAAATACTTTTTATGGGTGCTCTTGAGATGCATTGATTTAGACAAAGTTAATAAGGTACTATTCGAGTTCCATGATTGACCAACTAGTGGACATTTTGCTCTCAAGGCCACAACTACAAGGATTATGAGGGCTGATTACTTTTGGCCTAATTTATTTAAAGACACTCATGATTGGGTGAGGAAATGTAAAAAATGTGCCTTATTTTAGGGGAAGTAATGGCTGGCTATCATGTCTCTTCATCTTATTCAGGTGGAACAACCATTCATGCAATGGGGGTTGGACATAGGGTTGATCAATCCTCCTTCTAGTGCTGGCCACAAGTGGGTTTTTACTACCATAGATTATTTCACAAGGTGGGTAGAGGCCATAACTTTGAAAGAGGCCAATGAGAGTATAATTCTAGACTTATATGAAGGCATAGTGACAAGATTTGGGGTCCCAACCATAATCATTTTAGACAATGCATTAGCTTTCTTGGGAACAAAGACAAGTGAGTGGGCATTAAAGTATAACATATATCTCAGCACTTCTTCCAACTACTATCCATAAATAAATGGGCTATCCAAGTCCACAAACAATAATTTTATTAGGATCATAAAGTGGGCAATGGAGGAAGATCAAAGGACTTGGCATGCCAAGTTGAAGACAACTATTTAGACAGATAGGATCACTCCCAAAAGGGTAATAAGGAATTCACCATACACACTTGTGTATGGAAGGGAAAGTAGACTTCCCATCTCACTTGAGTTGTCATCTTTGGATCTTTCCCATCAATTGTAATTGATGGAGAGTGACATCTTGAAATTTAAGTATTATGAGCTAATGGATCTTCAAGAAGTGAGAGACCAAGCCATGGATGCTATGACCAGCCACTAATAGCAAACAAAGAAGCATTTTGACAAAAGGTCTATGCCAAGGAGCTTATCAAAAGGTGACATTATCTTGAAGTGGGATGAGGATTGAGCCAAGACTAGAAGGCACATGAAGTTTGATGCTTTTTGGAGTGGCCCATATGTCATCACCCAATGCAAGCAACACAATGCTTTCCAGCTCTCTAAGTTAGATGGTGAAGAGCTACATATCCCAGTCAATGGGATATATCTTAAGCATTGTTACTAGGTTTATTTTGTCATGTACATAGTTTTTCTTATTTTTCCTCATTTTCCCTAAGTATTGTTATGCATGTGTGTAGTGTATTTAGCCTTTGTGTGTGTTTTTTCCTTGTTGTTTAAGGTAAAATCTTTGTTGGTTCATAGGTCCTTACAAAGCTATTGTTGACTTCTCCAAGATGCATCATAACTCCATGCTCAATGGAATTTTTGGCTACCATTCTTCCTAAGCATAATAGGCATGCTTCCCCTTTGAGTCAACAATTATGTTGACCAATTTCTGGTCCTACAAGCCAAAATTGGGAACCCCTTCCTTTTTATTTACAAAGGTCATCCAATCCATGTTTTAGATAGATCATCCCTTTACTACCTTATACAAAAAATGTTCTCTACCAGACCTTTCTAATGAATAAGCTAGGTGTTTCCCCCATTCTACTTTTCCAAGTGCAAATTGGGTTTGTGTAGGTGCATTACTTGTCTACTCTTATAAGTAGAAGAGATTGAAGAACTTGAAATGGTCTAAAGCAGTTCACAAAAGGGAATGGATTTCCTTTGGAGGACATTTTGATAGCTTCAAGGACATTTGCAAAAAGTTTGAAGGGTAAGTGCCCTTGCAAAGGGCACCTTGGTCGGTGGTAGGACCAAATCAAAGTTCCCTTATAGAGGGCACCTTGAGAAAGTGAAGAATAAAGACAAAAATCCCAAGGGGCATGTGCCCTTTAGGAAAGGAATCAATCAAAATAAAGAATTCCTTCAGACATTTTGTCTAAAGGAAAGTGTAGCAAAGAAAACCTAATGAGTCAAAAAGCAAGCAAAGAAAAGGCCAAGGCAAAGGAAAAGTCGAAAGAAGGAGACAAAACACTGGTAAAGACAAAGTAGAAAAGACAAAACAAGGAATAGTTTCAGTTGTTGCCAATGATAAAGGGTAGAATCAATGACCACTCAAACCAAGACAAGTGGCATAAATGGCTCAATAAAGAGAATTAATACATTTGGTGAAATATATATATCAAAAACCAATAAAATAGATTAGTTTTTGAGCTATAGAGGAGATCAGCCCATGTTTTCACACTTCACCATTAATGTACAACCAGTTGCACCCAACATTGAAGAGAGCATGGTCTAGCCAAAACAACTTGGGGATGGATTTTTTAGTTGCTAAAAGGAGTATCCCATGCTTTTATAGGCCCAGGACAATAAGGGAAGTGATTTGGACATCTATAACATGGCTCTCCTATACACAATTAGAAGAATACAATAGCATCATAGGCTTGTGTTCTCTACAGAAGTGTTTAATTCAACATGGGTTTCCATTCCTTGACTTGTTAGCTATCTTATTTCCAGTTCTCTATATATTTATAACTTCTCATTTGAGAAGAGATATCTCTCGACTTGTATGGAAAATCCCCATAGGAATTTACCTTGAATTAGAATTAAGCTTGTACTGTTACATATGTCTATGGTCTTATCTTGTGTTAACTGATTTTCTTTTCATGCTTTCATAAGTTTATGCCAACATATCTAGTGTATTATGAGTTATTCTCTTGAAAGTCAACAAGAAGTATCTAACTCCGAGTATAGGTGCATGTGAACATGTTGTCCATAGTGTGTCTTAGAATACCTCTAGTAGTTCTTTCTCCCTGTATCTCCATAAGATCTCCTATTGAAATACTGATGTAGGAAAGGTTCTCATTTGAATGAAGTGTATGCTTGCTTCTCTCTTGTGTAAAGTGTATATCAAAGCTAAGTAGACCAACCATTTTGGTGAATCATTAATTTATTTTAGGTTCTAATTTTAGTATTTCTCTCCCTTTTCATCCCCCCCATTGTTAGTAGTAAGAAATCTAAGGCCTCAAGGTGCATCAAGGGGAGCTAGCCCCTAATCTAGAGATTCATCCCTCATGTTTGCCACCTACAATAAGAGGAATGTCTCCATTGTGCCACATGGAGGAAGAGAGCTAGGTCTCCCTTTAAAGGGTGAAATCCACTATGTCAATAGTTCCTTTTGTAATAAGTTGGCTATATTCCTTGATGGTTAGATCATTAAGCCAAGCTATTTTTGTTCTTTTGAAAATTATGTTTTTTAGGATAGGGACCTATATAACCCTGACATCAAGATAAAAAAAAGATAATTTAGTGGGATTAATAAAATAATTAGAATGAGTGAATTTAGGTGTATAAAAATACATCTATCATATAATTACCCATTTTTTCAACACACATTTTTGTTTCAATGCCCATTACTACTCAAAACATGTTATCATCCACTTTAGTGACTACTCAAATTGTTAATCTAAATCTTACTGGGTCTACATTTCAATCACTCCTTGAATTTATAAAGACCTTGGGCGGTAAGGTTATAAACATCAAACAAAAAGATTTAAAATCCCCTCATGCTATAGATTCACAAGATGTGTTATATAAACATCTTGCACTTGAGATCTCTTTGCACCATTTTCCAACTAGATTTATTGTATCTAAATTCACATTTTAAAATGGCAAGGGTGACCCTGAATAGCATATTCAAACCTTTCATGAGACATGCCTTGACTATGCCTCCAATGATAAAATTTTGAACAAATTATTTTCAAAAAGCCTCAAGGACTATGCTATAAGGTAGTTCTATGATTTATCTCTCCAATCCATAAAAGCATCCAAACTTATTTCAAACTAGTTTTTAGCACACTTTTCCATTAATATTTTATAAAAGGTTTCCTATGCTCAAATTGCCAAAATTAAATAAGGAACCAATGAACCTATCAATGAATATGTCTTGAGATATAAGATAATACTATCCAAAATGACCAATCTTATGGCATACAAAGAGTTGGAAGATATATTCAATCAAATTATATTTGCTCTTTTACATGAGTCAATTCTTTTTAAGAAGTTTAAATATTTTGATGAATTATCTCATGTTGTATAGGATCATGAAATGAAGCTTATATCATTGAATAAGCTCAATTATGTACCAAACACACTGGATGCATCTACATATAGTATCAAATTTACAATCAAACCAAGTTATAAGGTGAAACCCCCTGATCCTAAAAAGGAAACAACCATCATAGTTAACATAATTTCACAATAACCTAATCAACTTGTCTTATCCAATACACCAAATAAATAATTTACATGTTGACCTAAGTCCCCATCTTCATTTCTCCCATGATTACTAGAGTGTCACCTTATATATATCCCTCTTCTTATTAAGGTTGATTTGAGTCAACCTATATCTAAAATATATGATGCAAATGCTTATTGTGATTATCATCAAGGACCAGGGCATTCTACAAGTAGATGCTTTACCTTGAAGCACAAGATCTAAGATCTTGTCGATGACCAAAAGCTTACATTTGAGGATCCTCCAAAGGAGTCAGGTTCACAACCTAGTGATCACCACAAATAGAAAATATTTAACAATCCTTTACAAGACCATTTTAAGAAGGAATTAGAAGTGCAAATGGCATATACCACACATCCTCCTCCTTCACAATATGGACACCTACTAGATGGCATTATTGGTACTTACATGTGGCATATACCTCATATGGTTTAGATACCCTCTATTTATTTATATGATAATGATATTAAGGATGATGACTCTAATCTTCATTCTCTTTTAATTTGAGCATATCTTGATAAATACCTCATACATAGTGTTATTCTTGCTAATGGTGAAAGTGAAAATGTTTGAACCATGACATTATTTACACACTTGGGTTATTCTAATCATTATTTAAAACCATCTACTAGATGAGTTAGATCATTTAATGAGACCTCCCAGAAGGCTCTTAGTGATATTGACTTGCCTTTATAGGTTGGTCTTTCACATGTGGTTACTACCTTTTTAGTTATCCCTTCCCTAGGCTTCTTTGATATGTTATTAGGAATTTTTTTGATACACACTCTTAGATTAGTACCTTATATAGTGAATAGGTGTGTTAAATACATTCATGTTCAATAGGGTAATTATAGTTTCCAAAATTCCATATGAGCATCCTCTTAAACAAAAGAAACTTATACCTAGATAACTAGCTATCAAGACTACTAAGGCTAATTCACCATAAAAGGGTAAGCAATAGGAAATCACCTTACTAGGTGGCCAATACTTGATAAACCATTACATCAGATACATTTAATGTATTCCACAGAATCCCCATATTCTACTAAACACCATGTTCATATATCTAAAACACTTCCAAATTTACATATTAATGCTATACCAAAGAAATAAACAAACACTCAATGATGGGTTCTAATAACCCCTCCTATTACTCCTACTATTGATTCATGACCATAAAATTATATTTTACATATGTAGAGCACCATTGATACCAAAGTGATAGATATTATACCTATACATGCTTCTCAACATCAAAAATAGGGTATTACACTAGGTTCATAGTCGGGAGACATATATGACCATCCATTGGATGGAATCATAAGATGATACCAAAAAATTCAAAAACATATATAAATATATTTTTGGCACCTACATGTTTTAATGGCTCCTTGACACCTATGTATTAGTTTCATGTCAATGGATGGCATATTTAGTTATTTCTACATACACACATATGTGTCACACTTATAATTGAGTGTGATATAGGCATACATAGATACATTATCTACTCTTATTTAGGATGATGGGCCTTCCCTCTACTCATGTCATACAAACATTAGGGGCATCCACTTCTTTGATCTTGATACACATAGGTTATATGGTTTGATGATCATGTTGAGGTCAACAACCCCCATTTCTAACATATTGTTATGTTTCCCCTAGAAGTATCCATTGGTTAAGGTTAACATACCCTCATTTATAAAAAATGGGGACCCATGTATCAAATTATGCAAATTTGTACCTTGAAATTGAAGATTCACTTGATTAGAGTGTCATCAGCATGATTGCACATTATTTTTATTTGAAGATCATCCATGCCATGGTCTAGCTAACTTATTTATTTATGGTTTTGGTTAATCTTATCTAAGGTGATAACATTAGATATTTGTGTTTCATGTTACAGGTGTAATGGATCCCATTTGGGAATGAACATGCTTAGGGTTGTGTGCTTTAATGTTAAATCTATCTTTTACTAACTTTGGTCTATAATTTATTAATTAAATTCATATTTTGAAACCCTAGCCTAATATTTTACCTGGACCTTTTAATTCAAATTTAATTTTGGCAAAAGATTTTTATTTAAATTTAAGCAAGAATAAATTAATCATACCATGGACTTAGTTTAATTTTTATCCTAAGGCTTGGTTGTCTTTTCTAACACAACCAAAACTTAGGCTGAAAAATCCTATGCTTGGTCTCTTTTATGCCTCGTGATCCCTTTGTTCCCTTCTATCCTAGCTTGGTATAAATAATCACATGGTCCTTTATTTATAAAGCTTAGCCTAAAGTCTTATCTTAAGGTTTATTGTATTTATTAATATGATAAAAACCTTAGGCTAAGCTTTATGCTATGTATTTTTTATTCATGGGGTCCTTTTGTTTTAGGTTTATAACCTTGGTCCAAAGTCTGTATGCCTTGGTCCCTTTTATTTCACTGGGTCCCCTTTAATATGTTTAGAACTTAGCTTAAATATTTTATCCTAAGTCCTTTATATATTTTCTTGAGCTTAGATTTTGGTTTTTTTTTACAGGATAAATGATCCACATTCACTCAAATGAGATGGATCCAATGGAGCATGACAAACATTAAAAAGTTAGACCCTAACCAAAGAGTTAAATCCCAAGCATGTTATTGAGATCTATGGTCCACATGAGCCTGGTATAGTTGATCTAATGATGCATACAACATTAAATTGTCAAAGGTTCTATGGAGCTTAGTAGGGGTGACAAGTGTCACCATCATAGGAGCCTAGTATAAAGATCAAATGACGTATGGGAGCCTAGTACAAAGCTCATTAAATCATCTAGTAGTCACCATGTGGACACATAGGAAATAGGATGAACCTAGGAATGACAAGTGGCAAGCTTAGTAGAGAGTCCCATGGACATGTTTAAAATTGATGCTCACATACCCGTCAATGATGTTCATGTAGATGTTAAATGATGTTCATGAGGACGTCAATTCTAAGATAGTAAAGAGCCCAAATGATGTTTTAAAACTTGATGGTCATGCACCCCTCAAAGATGTTAAAATGGATGTCAAATGATGATCATGTAGATGCTAGTTTTAAAAGAGTAGAGAGTTTCAAAGATGAGCTTAAAATTGATGATCACATGCCTGTCAAAGATGTTCATGCAGACATCAAATGATGGGCACATGAACATCAATTTTAAGATAGATGTTATGAATTAAAAAGGTAATGATCATATTTTGAATAGTGATAAATAGAATGCCATGGGGACACCATGGAAATGTGACATCAAAGCCACATGAGTGTAATGTGCCAAATTGGATACCTTGTAGACCTGGTAATGTAAAGGTAGGGATCTGAGCTCATGATGTTTGAGCTCACAACCACTAGTGGAGCACTGTTACAACCTAAAAGAATGCCATAGTAAGGTGAGGACCATAACCAACCTTGTGAGCATTATAATTGACCCAAAGAAAGCTAAATTATAACCTATGTAAAGATAAGTCAAGTTAGAGTCTTGTTGAAAATTTTGACCCCACAAGTCAAATTGCCACCCTTACCATTCAAAACTTTACAATGCCATTTTGTCTTTAGAGCTCAATAATTAGTCCTAAGAAATCCTTGAAAATCCATGGTTAACAAGACTTGGGGTTGTCTAGGTGATTTAGGATTTTTTTTTCACTTGTCTTGTTCTTTATAGGAAAGAACAGATGTTGACTAGAGTAGTTAAAAGGAGAAAATTCTAAAGAGAACTTTAAGATTTACAAGAAGAAGGGTCCTTTACAAGTTTCTAGAAGGGTTCTTTCCCTTTGAGAAGATTCTTCACAAAAGCTCAGAGGGCAATTGATAAAATTTTGAGGGATTTTCTTTTGGTCAAAAGGTCCATTTGTAGAATTTCAAAGGGTTCCTTCCCTTCAAAAAAGGGAAATTTCAGAGATAAAGAGGACCAATTAATTTTGTCAAAGGGATAATTTAAAAAATCTTGAAGGGTCACTTAGAGAAATGCTGAGGGATCACTTTGAAAAAGCCTAAAGGGACATTTCAAAGTTTTGAAGGGCAGGTGGACTTCACAATAAGCTAAAGGACCATTGTAAAAAATCTAAAGGGTTGATTACTGAAGAGATGGTCCATTTGCAAAGTTATAAGGGGTTATTTCCTTTCAAAAGGGTGAATTTCAATAAGTTTAAGGACTTTTCATAAAGCAAAGTGGATAATTTGCTCACAAACAATTCTTTCAGAAAAATTGTCTGAAAGAAAGGTCAATACACGAAAGTCCGAAAGAATTCTTTCAGAAGATTTACTCGTGAGAAAATGATAAGGAAATAAAGAAAGGAATGACATGAAAGAATTCCTTTGGATTTTTTGTCTAAAGGAATTGTCCAAAGAAATAGATAGGCCCAAAATAATTCTAAAGAAATTAATGAAAGAAAAGTCCTTTACAAAGTGTTGGAGGGTTCTTGCAAAAATCTAAAGGGCTTGTAAAGTTTTTTGAAGGGAATGTCAAAAAGCTCAAAGGGCAGTTCCAAAAACCTGAAGGGTCACTTTTTAAAATTCAAAGGGTCAATTCCATGGCAAAGTGCCCTAAGCCAAAGCCTAAAAGAGAGAAAATATAGAAAGGAAGAAGTCCTTTGGACTTTTTATCTGAAGGAATTAAAATAGATAAATGCCCAAAGGATTCCAAATGATAAGTCACCTGCAAAGAGGCTAAAGAGAAGAATTACTTTAGAATTTTTATCCATAGGAAATAGATAGAGACAAAAATCCATAGATAAATAAAGAATGCCAAAGTAATACATGCATAAGAGCAAGAGACCGTTCTTAGTCCAAGGAGTTGACATAGGTTTCATGCATGATTCTCAATCTTCAAGAGCTTTTCATGCAAAAAGGGAGTAAGTAGGAGTTGACTAAACCTTGCACTTTGTTTGACTAGTTAGCAAGTCATGCTTCTCCTTAGTTTTCATGCAATCCAATCCTTTTAGACACTTCCAGTTTAACTTCAAGTGGAGTTCTCAGTCCAAGATGTGGAGTAGCTTTTCATGCAAGTGAAGACCATTTGAGGTTGACTAGTCTTGTACTTTGTTTAGTTGACAAGTCATGTATGTGACCTTGTTTATCTTCTTGAAGGCTTTCAATGTTTCCAATAGTTCAAGTGGAGTTATAAATTTATCTTTGGCATTGATTTCATGTAAATGGAATTCTTCTCTTATTTTAGGCAGTTTAGGTGGAGTCTATATTTGGAGATGGGCATAACATCATGCATGATGAAGGTTTTGACTCAAACTTGAGCTCATCATTATTGTCAAATGCCAAAGATATTTCCATGAAAAGAATAAGATAAATGGATTTATTTTTAGATCTTTGGATAGACAAGTTGAACTTGAGTTGATCTCTTCTTCTATTTTCAATGCCAATCTCTTGGCTATTGTATGTTTTTCTATATAAGTTGGCTTTTCAACCTTGAATTGTATCCTCTTTTTATCAATACCATATTCTACCAGAATTTGTGTTGTGTAATCTTTTTAGATTAATAGAAGGACAATTTTTAGACTCAAAAGTGTTGGTATAGTGTATTTATGTCATTGATTTTCATATGTGATAGAATTTTCTTCCTTATCAAGTCTTGATTCTTACCTAGTTACTAGTTGATCAGATTATGTAGGCCATGTTTTGTGTTTAACATCTATTAGCTTAAGTTACAGTGGATGTAAGTGGTTGGTTAGGGCCTTGAATCAGGCCTATTCCTTAATTTCCCTCAAGCTTTGATCACCAAATAAAACCTTTTCATTAAATCCTTATGCATAGTGGTCAATTAGAGTTAAATATTTTAGTTTTTTACTATCTAATCAGTGTTTTTAGGAGCTTAAATTAAGTCGATCAAATCAAAATTTAGGTGTATCATCATCATTAGATAGGATTTTCCTTCAAGTTTCTTTTCCCCTTTTCCCCAATAGTTTGTATCATAGATTACAGATCCTAATTAATACACCAAAGGGAACTAGCCCTTATAATCTAGAGATTCAATCCACTGATTAGGCTACCATAACCTAGGATTGTTTCCATGTTTCAATAGACTGTGAAGGCCTAAAACTACCTTCACAAGGGTGTGAGTCTGATTAAAAATAATTTTTGGCATGCTCGATGGGATAGTTTGGAGCTGATCTTGGTAAAACTACAGTCATAACAATGTTCTTCATGAAGTATTTGGTGATTCCAAGCTCAAGAAATTGCTTTTAGTAAGTCTAATTTTATTGCATTATCATGAATGAGTTTTGATGGCTATGTATGAAGAGAATTCCTGTGCTATATTTTCTTATCATCTCTATGATGAATCATACCAGCCTTGTCATGATACTTATGAGCCTAATCAACCTTATCAGGAGTATTACCAAAGCTATGTTGAGCTTTATTAAGTTTCTCATGACCTTTATTATCAAGAGCATGACTCTTACCTTCCTTGTGAACCATATCAGTCTCAAGATCATTTTTCACCTTTCCCATATGGATATAATGTTGCATATGAGTAGCCTTGGCTCCAAGAAAGAATGGATGAAATAGAGCTCAAAACACTAGCATATATAAGAAAAATTTATTCAAATTCTCAGTATGAAGAAGTGAATGGTCTATTTCAAAATGTGTCCAATGATATAGAAGAGATAAATGAGCTATGTATTTTTATATTAGAGAAGATTGAAGCTTGGGAGAGGAAGAAAATCAAGTTGAGACACTTGTCTACAAAGGGTTCTCATATTCCTTATTCTCATGAAGTTCTTAACCATGCCCAGTGTGTGCTGAGGGAGCTTCCTAGTTAGAGTCAAGAGCCTATTCAAGAGTCTATTCAAGAGACTATTCATGAGCTTAAGCCTTTGTATAGTCCCCTTTATTCACCACTCATCTCTCAAGCATAAGTTTTCCATGAGGACAAGGAGATTTCAGACTTTGATGAGGTAATGGCCAAGTGGAAGGAACAAAATACAAAGGTCTTTAAGAGTTTCTCTTTCCCTCCTCTCCAAAGCTTCCTAGATAATTCCATTATTCTCTAGATTCCAAAATTTGATCATGATCAACCTCCTATGCTTCATTCTCCCTCTCAAAAAAATGAATTTCATCACCCTCCCACCATCTCCCTTCTTTAGGAGGAGCCTGTTCTCTGGAAGATTGAAAAAGAGGTTGCAGATATAGGTCAAGTTCTTACAGAGTGTGTAAAGGATGCTTCAGGTGTATTTGAGGAAGAATTCTTATTGATACTTCACTTAAGGTTGTATTTGAGAATCCAATTATAGTTAAGAATGAGAAGGTTGATCTTGATGTGGAGGAACTCCAAGAGGAGTTGCTACAAATTGAAGTCATAAATGAGTTATAAGGATCTCTTATTGAGGAGGATATAGATAGCTTGCAAGTTGGTTCTATTCAAATAGATCAAAATAAGGAATAAAAAGATGATTAGAAATTGTACTTTGAATCTCTACAAGAGATTGAATAACTTTATATGGATATGTTATCTATTGAAGAGCACGTTTATAAGAAATTTGATCAAGAATCACCTATTCAAGATCATAATATAGATTGGTTTGCCTATTCAAATATCTTTAAAGAGATGGATGAACTTGTAACATTTGATAAGAAGGATGTGGTCACTCAAGAATAATGCATAGATGAGATATCACTTGACAAAGTGGTAGATGACAAGTAATATGAAAAAGATTAGGAAGTACTTGATGAGTTTGTCTTTATTGGCTACTAATTTACTATTGATGACTCATTTGAGAAGATGTTAATACAGTTGGTAGACAAGAAAAATGCCTTATCAAAGGTTATAATTAATAAACATATTGCCTTGTAACTTGTACCATCTCTTGGAGTGACTAAGTTTATGAATTTCCCTTTTGATCTAGGTGGATCAAGTTTTGCCATGGTTAGCCAGGTTCCTTGTTAGTTTGTTTTTCTCCAAGTGTTATTCAAGCACATTAGTTTAGTCTATTTTATCCCAAATAAGTGCCTTGTTTGCATAGTTTTTTTATTTAGTTAGTTTTCCTATTTTTGTGTGTTTCCCTTCGTATTTTGAAGGATGAAGGTTATCTCATATCAGGTCAAAAGAGATTTGTAGTAATGGACCAGATTTACTATTGTGTTAGGATTTTTATATCATGTTTATGGTCTAATTTCTCAAGCATACCAGGCATGCTTCCCAGTTGAGTCACCAAAATATTGATAATTTTGACTCCACAAGTCAAATTGCCACCCTTGTCATTCAAAACTTTGAAATGCCATTTTGTATTTAGAACTCAATAATTAGTCCTAAGAAATCCTTGAAAATCCATGGTTAACAAGCCTTGAAGTTGTCTAGTTGATTTAGGGTATTTTCTTTCACTTGTCTTATTCTTTTAGAGCAGTTGAAAGGAGAAAATTCTAAAGAGAACTTTAGGATTTATAAGAAGAAGGGTCCTTTACAAGTTTTTTTTAGGTTGTTTCCCTTCGGGAAGGTTCTTCACAAAAGCCCAGAGGACAATTGATAAAATTTTGAGGGATTTTCTTTTGGCTAAAAGGTCCATTTGTAGAATTTTGAAGGGTTACTTCCCTTATAAAAAGGGAATTTTTAGTGATAAAGAGGACTAATTCATTTTTCCAAAGGGTCATTTCAAAATCCCAAGGTGTCACTTGGAGAAAGGCCAATGGGGCTCTTTGAAAAAGCTTGAAGGGACATTTCAAAGTTTCGAAGGGTAGGTGGACTTTACAATAAGCTGAAGGACCATTACAAAAAATTTTAAGGGTTAATTACTAAAGGGATGATGCATTTGTAAAGTTTTGAGGGGTTATTTCCTTTTAAAAGGGTGCATTTCAATAAGTTGAAGGACTTTTCATAAAGCAAAGTGGACAATTTGCCTATAGACAATTCTTTTAGACAAATTGTCTGAAAGAAAGGTCCATACACAAAAGTCTAAAAGAATTCTTTTGAATAAATTGTTCAAAAGAATTCTTTCAAAATATTTACCCATGAGAAAATGAAAAGAAAATAAAGAAAGGAATAGCATGGATAATGTGTAACTCTATATAAATATAACTCAGAAAGGAATAGTATAACTTATTGTATCAAAACTACACACCTTCTAGGATAATGTGTAATTATTCTATGGGAAATATGAAGGTGTTCCTCATGCATTTAAGCATGATGACTAATTTGGCACCCCACATGATGAAATATACATACTATTTATGGGGGTTGTTGTGTTGAATATATCATAGGTTGATGTTAATGTAACATTTCCTCTAAGAGGTCCATAACCTGATTTAGGGTTTGAAGAATACTTAAAATACTCTCAAATGTTTCCATAGATAGTGGGTCCTGATGAAACCCATGGATATAACTACTTGTGCCCTCTTATTTTGACATTTGATAACACTCAAAAGAGTAAACAAACATTAAGTAATCATAAAGTGAAAAATAATTTATCTCAATGTTCCTAGAGTTTAACCCAAACTTTGATACAAAATATCATGCCCCAAATTTATTGACTGAAATACACATAAAATCACACCAATTATTTGTTTAAATGAACAATTAATTCTATTTACCAGTGTCTTGAGAAAATAATGATAACAATAATGTCAATCTGTTGACCAAGATTAACACACACAAATTACTAAACAAAAACTAGCATTATTTCCTAACATCCTTTCAAAAATAAGAGACAAGTACAAAATCTTAGATCATGATTAAATTGGGGTGAAAAATAAACTACACATGATATCTAGATATTACATACTTGAACCTAAGTTGATGAGAAGATCATTTGGAATTCTAGGTAATAATATTAAACAAACCTCTAAAACTTGCTCATTCACAGGACACCCAATTTCACTTTTTGAAACAATCCATTTCATATCATCATCAAAGATAAAAATTGGTTCTAATGAAAGGTAAAAATATATCAATAATTTTCTATCTCATCATTATAAGAATAAGGATCAGATGCAACTCAAGAGAGCTCACACTTCCATAGTTTCAAAAAATAAGGAAAGAAGATATCTCCAAGCTATAAAAGCTTCTCATTAAAAGTAAGTCTCAGTACAGACACTAACACATATCAACAATAAAATAAATATGAGGTAGAAAAAATAATAATGGATACAATTACACTAAGTCTATCACCATGATAAGGATAGTCCTATAAACTATCAAAAATGACCTTTTGACAAGATAAATTGGGTGTAAAATGACCCTGATTAAAATATGTCTTGAAGGAGAAAAGTTTCTCTAAAACTTAAAACCAATTATCTAAGATATATTTGTATTTATTAAGGAAACATATAATATTATTATGATGAAAACAAAAACTATATACCAATAATAAAAAATGGGGTTTAATGACTAAAGATTGCCTATAAATTTTCTTACTAAACTAGCTTAGGAACAACCTTGATTAATTAAAATAGCCACATCCCACAAAAATAATAATTAAAAATTTGATAGATAATGTAAATATAAAGGAAATCATATAAAACTCTTGGTCTCAGATAATCCCATTTCTAGATATTAATTTGATGTCAATTCCAGAACAACTTTGTAGATAAAATGGTGGCAAGGAAGGATTTACTCATACAAGTGCCTTTTGGATTGGAACAAGAATTTCAATCTTGGAGAGGGTAAAAATATATATGGTCATGGATTTCATATTTTTTTATTCTAATGGAATTTCTATTGATCCTATTATTAAGTTAAAATTTAATTTTAAATACTTACTATATTGAATTCCAATTTACTTTTATTCAACATGCAACAAGAATTCAAAAATTTAATTTGAACTAAACCTCTAGGTTGAAATATAATTATTTAAATTCATAAAACTTGAATTCAAGAAATATTGTTCTCCTAAAATCATCTCAATTCTAAAATGATCAACTTAAATACATTTATCCTCATTTGTTTGATAACAAAAGGGTTCACAATAGGACTTTTTTGCTCTATCGTTATTTACACAACCTAACTTGTCTTTCACAAGAGGTAAATTTATTCATTTATTAAGTTCAATTCACACTTGTAAATAAATTTCCTACAACATTACTCTAAAACCTATCAAATAAGTTACACAACTAATCACATGAATTCACATAAATATAATTGTTTTTAAAGTCATAAATAAATGACATTAGGTTATTTATTTATAATAAAAGGAATACAATTGTACTTATAGAAAGGGTTATTTCCATTATAACCCTTATCTTTCCTATAAATAAAAAAAATGAAAATATCATAATGTTTCTAGTATAATTAAATATACAAAAAGTGTACTTGACAAACACCATGATAATAGACCAAATATCACTTATTGATTTATGTAAACTTCCAAAAATTACAAATCATTTATAAGACATTATTATCATTTTGACTAATGCACCAACATCACTACATAGTACAATGAATTGAGCTAGAATAAATGATTGTGATCTACTTGAAATTAAATTTTTTGAAACACTCTTCACCTGTAGTAAAAAATCACTTACAACAAGTGTCAGCCTAAGTTGGAAAGTGTTTCATTTTTGAAAAAATACACCATGTTATTTTAAAAAATAAGCATATTAATCATAGTGTATTCAAAAAACATCTTTATAACATTATTATATACACTTAATCATGGTATAACTTAATTAAATATAATGGAATAAGCATAATAAAAGCCTTATTGCAACACTTGATTTGACATGTTTACATAAAATGAAGTCAATGTAATGAAAGAACTTGATTTTATAGTTGATTTGTTTATTTTTATATCAAATGATCAACCTGAGTGGAATGAAGAGCGAGAAAAAAGTGACGGGTGGAAAAATAGCTGAAGACACTATGAAATTTTAATTTGACACTACACATGAAAATTAGAATGTGTCTGATGAGATTAATGATAGTCCTCAAGCAGAATCAAATGGCATCAAGGTGGCTATCAAAAGACTTCAAAAAGATGTTGTGGGTTCCAAGTCAGCTAACATGTCTCAAGGAAAGTCATGATAAAAAAAGGAAATAAGAAGGTCCTAGATTAACATCAAAATGGTGTTACATTACTAAATCACCAAATATGTCCTAGGGAAAAGTCACGAGAGATAATATTTTGAGTACTAAAAGGACCCTACCCACTAAGTTTCATTTGGAAGCTTCCACTCTCTCCTAGGTGGATCAGGTTTTGGTAAAATGATCGATGGTATTAGACCTCTCATATGTACATCTGATCATGTCAATTGAAAATAATGGCACTTGGGTCAATATTCTTAACACTCTAGTCAAATTAGTTGATAGTAAGCTAAAAAAATCTTTTCTAGCCAATGTAAATAGTTTCAAACCTAACATTGATTCCTTTAGGAAATGGGCCAATAATTGGTGGAAGCCTAAGGGTCAACTTGAGGTAATCACTTTACCAAGGGACTTATTCCTTGTCAAATTTATGAACCAAGAGGATTTATACAAAAAACCTTGGTTCATCAGTAAAACTAATGTTTCAGCTAGATATTAGAAAGCAGGCACTAATATAAATAGTCAATTTTATAATTACCTATAGAATACTAGGAATTGGTGATCATTTTTGGTGTTGTAAGGGCACTATTCCAACTGATAAATATTAATTCAGTCACTTTGGCTAGGAGAAGGATGATTGCATCTATATTTTAGGTATTTATTCTAGTAGACAAACCTCTTCTGTATAACATTAAATTGAAATCAAAATATGGGGTTTGGTCTCAAAGAATTGAGTAAGAAAACTCTAATATAATTTGTTCTATTTGAAATAATTATAGTCACTCCTTGAAGGCTTTCCCTAAACATCCCCTTTTCCCTGCTTCCTCCCCTATTTTAGCTTCCCAACTGACTCTCTCTATGATCCCTACTAGAATAAGCTTGATTAATCCTTTAACCTTACTCTTACCTCATCACCCCCCACCCTGATCCCTCCTTCCTCTTATGGTCTCAATTCCCTCTCTCAGTCTTTTGATTCCATCTTGAATGGTAATCCTATCACTAACTATCCCACTCCTAATATTTTGAGCCTTACTCTGGCTTCAGATTATAAAGGGGCCCCTATAGGACATGATTTATTAGAATCCAATGTCACTTTGAAAGAAGCATCTATATAGAGTCCCTCCCTTAAATATCTAATTAACTAGAGCCACTTATTTTCTATGATCTCTATAGATTCAACCCTAAAAATTCCAATAGATTCATCTAACAAAAATCAAGTAACTCAAATTTTATCTTCAAACTACCCAAGTGTTGAGGATATAAAACCTTTTCCAAGCCTGAAAAGTACCACCCAATTAAATCTAATTCATAATGGAGGCTCTACCCAAAATGACTCCCCAACTTGCAATAATGCATCCATGACTAAGAACGAGAAAGGGGATTGTTCCACTCCAACAAAAGAGGAGGAAGTAAACTGGAAATAGGCTAAGTCAAAAAGAGTTTGGAAGAAATTAGATACTAGAGAAAGATAAAAACAACATGGTAGAACCCAAAAGAATGTCATCTAGAATAAGGAGACTACCAATGAAATAGCCAAGGGTAGTAAAAAAACCCTTAAAATCCACTTTACCAAACAAAAGAAATGAAGTTCATTTCTTGGAATGTAAGGGGAATGAATAACCCTAGGAAGTAGACAATGGTTGGTAACTTAATAAATAGTAATAACCCAATGATTATTCTTTTATAGGAGACCAACATGTTAGAAGAATTATTCCAAAAATGTAGTAACATAATATGGAAAGAATAAAATTCTTCATGTATGATCTTAGATGGTGCCTTAGGAGAAATTGCCACCCTATAGAAACCTCAAGAACTGGAAGGGAAAATCCTCATCAAGAGAAATTATCATATGGCTATACTCTTCAAAAGAAAAATATCCAGGGAGGAATGGATAATATCTAACCTTAATTCTCCTAATAACAAGCTAGCTAGGAGAAAGCTTTGGGAGGATCTGATAGCTTTTAGGAAAATTAGTAACAATTGAAAATGGCTATTGGTAGGGTATCTCAATTCCCCTTTGTCATAAATGGAAAAAAAAGGTAGCCTTATTGATTTCTCAAAAAGCATGGCAGACCTCAATTATTTCATAGCAGAAGCAAGGCTTGTAGATGTCAAAATAAGAGGAAATCATTTTACTTGGACAAACTAAAGGATAAGGGAGGATCTAATATAGGTTAGACTAGACAAGTGTCTAGTATCCTTATGTTGGGATCTTCACCATATCATCTCTTTATCTTCCCTCCCTAGAATTGACTTGGATCATAATCCTATCATATTTGAAGGAAATATTATCCCTAGAATGAATAATATCTCATTTATATTTTAAGTTATGTGGATACACCACCCAAATATATATGAAGACATAAAGGCTTGGTAGCAAGAACCCTTTTTAGGATTTGACATGTTCATCCTGGTTAAAAAACTCAATCACCTAAAATCAAAACTAAAAGTCTGGAATAGGGAGGTTTTTGGTAATATCTTTATTAAAAATAAACACATTGAATAACTCAAAAAAATTGAAATATTATCCTCTCTTAATGGTAATGATGAATAGACCTATGCTCTTGAGAAGGATCTTCTTAGTGCCTATGATAATCTTGAAGCTAAAGAAGAAGATTTCTGGAAATAGAAGTCTAGATGCCTTTGGTTGAAGGAGGAGGATAGGAACACAAAAAAAATTCATCAGTAGGCATCCATAAATAGGAATAAAAATCTGATTTTAGAACTCATATAGGATGATGGAAGGAAATGTACAAACTTGCAGGATATTGATGACCAGATTATTCAATTCTGCTTAGATTTACTCAAAGAAAATGGCTCCCTGGAGCACTATCTAGAGTAAAAAATGCTTCACAACATCCTGAGCCTTATTTATCATGCCAAAAATAGTAAACTTATGAAACCCCTCTTGGTGGAAGATAGTAAGGTCGTAGTGTTCTCAATGAAAGGGGGTAAGGCCCCGAGACTGAACATATTACCTCCCATTTTTCTCAAAACTTCTAGGATATCATTCACATGTAGGTGGAAGCTACTATCTTAGAATTTTATAGAGAAAAGATGATTCTAAAAGACTTGAAAAATAATTTTATTATGCTTATTCCCAAGAATCTTGAAATAAATTAGCTTAAAGACTTCAGACTGATAAGCTTATGTTCTACGGCTTACAAAATTTGTTTAGTAATTATAGTTAAAATAATTTGACCCATTCTAGAGAGAATTTTAAAAGAAAATCAATGAGAATTTATCTTAGGCTAGAAAATCATGGATGGGGTAATCACCATACATTAATTAATCCATTCCACACATTTGAAAAAAAATCATGGAATGTTCATCAAACTTGATATGAATAAAGCATATGATAAAGTCTCATAGAGATTCCTGGATAAAATCTTATCGAAATTTGGATTCAATTCCTTATTTAGGACCATCATTTAGATTTGCATCTCCACTCCTTGATTCTCAGTCATAGTCAATGGGATCCCAAAATGCTTCTTTAGATAACTAAGGTCTAAGACAAGGGGACTTGCTATCCCCTTATATTTTTATCATTCTTGTTGAATCACTGGGAAGAGTGGTAAATCAATCCAAAAACATAGGTATCATTAAATTAATTAGAGTATCTCAAGGCACCAGACTAGTCTCTCATGAACAATTTGTTGATGACACCTTCTTAATCATAGAAGCCACAACAAAAGAAGCCAAGAATTATAAAAAGTGTCCTTTTGGCTTATAAGTAAGTGTCTAATTAGAGCATCAATTTCAACAAAAGCTCTATTTTCTTCATTAACACCCAAGAAATCCTTCAAAATAAATTAGCTAACATCCTTGGTTGTTAGATAGGGAAGCTCCCTTCCACCCACCTTGGACTTCCTCTTTTTACAAGTAAACTAAAAGATAAATTCTAGAACCCGATAGTGGACAAGATTCAAAACAAACTCATGGGTTGGAAAGGTCACCTACTTAATCAAGCCAGTAAGCTCCAACTACTTAAGAACACCATTTAGAGTATATCAATAACTTCATGTCTCTTTTCAAAATTCTAAACAAAATTACAAATAAAATAGAATATATCCAACATAATTTCCCGTGGAAAGGGATAAAAGAAAGGTTCAAATTGCCTCGAGTTCATTGGGATAAGGCTTGTCTACCTAAATTAAATGGTGGACTTGGGATTCAAAAAATAAGAGATATGAATAAATCTCTTCTTACTAAAATGGGATGGAAAATCCTTGAAGAGGATAAACAATGGACACAAATCATTAAGGCCAAATACATAGAGGGTGATAATGAAGATATATTCCTATGGGAGGAAGGCTTGATGGATGGCTTAAAATTTTGGAAAGTGATCTCTTATAGAAAAAGCTCATACAAAAAGGTTATAGGTGGAAAATAGGTAATAGGGAATTGGTGGATTTTTAGGATGATCCTTGGTTATCTCAAATCCCCCTTGGCTTTCAAAACCCATGGACCAACCTTTCTATCAACTTTAGAGCTGAATGGGAAGCTAAAGTAAAAGACTACTGAGAATGGAAACTCCTTAATTTGGATAGCATCACTTATGAGGAATCTCAAGCTCTCCTTGAGATTAATTTAAAAGTATAAAAAATTAGCATACCCTATTTTCTGAAGAAGGATTCTATTCTTTGGTTCATTAAAGATAGTGGGACTTACTCGATGAAGTCAGGATATTTATTAGAGATGGATATAGAGGATCAATGGGGCTATGGTGAAATATTTAGATCAATAAACTTACCCAAAGGATCAAATTTTTTTTAACTAGCTATTCAAAATAAAATTCTCGTCATAGATAATATTACTAAGAGGGGAATAATAATTCCCTAATCATAGCTCACTCTGATTCACCTATGTAGAATCAATCTATTATCTATTTCTAGAGTGACCCATTAGACTTTTGGTACTCTACAGGTTGCTTAACCAATTTATGGTCTCTTGGGTCTATCCAGTATCTATTAAGGATCTTATTCAACAATGGAAACCCTTGTGGTCACTTCCATCTCTTTCCTTATTGTGGACCCTTTCCCTCCCTCATTTCTTCTTGGCCATATGGAAGGCTAGGAATAATTAGGTTTTTGAGAATATGATCTCTCCACCTGGTTTGATCTTCAAGCATGTATGTTATTATATAGTGGATAATTAAAAATATTTTATCCCCAAAGATAAGTTTAGGTGCTCCCCATTTGAATCTTTAGTTCTTTGTTCATGAAAATTATCTTAAATTATGGTAATGATACCATCGGTGGTGGTTTGTCATGCCGCTAAATGGTTGAGTCCTCCTTATGGGTGGATCAATATTAACTTCTATATCACTTCAAAAGGCAACCCAAGACCGACTAGGGGGAGGGGTGATTTGGGATCACATTGGTGTGGTAATTTCTAGTTGTGTAGGTCCCTTGGGTTACCAAACCAACCACATTATTGAGGTCATGGCTACCTTTTATGGCATTCAACTTGCTTCCCATCTCCACATCCCCAACCTTATCATTGAAGGTGACTCACTCAATATTATTGATGATCTTGATGGTAAATTCACCCCATCCCATACCATTAAATCTATAATTGATGATGCATATAACCTTTTATGTTCATTTGAGCATTTTCCATAGTCCACATGTACAAGGGGGGAACTTTACGGTGAATAGTCTTGCCAATTTTGGTGTGTGGACTAATAAGTCAATCACATGTGATATTCCCAATCATATCCCATCCCAAATCCTTATCACCCTCAATAATGATTGCATATAGTCATCACCTTGAGTTGGCCAGGTCTGCCCTAAATGATACATTAATGAACAACATGTAGATTGGGTTGGTTAATGATTTCCACCCCAATTTTATTGTTAATGTCATTGGTAACATCACTTTGTTAGAATTATCTATAAGTTTAAACACAAAATTTAAGTTTATATGTATTATTCCTTGCAACTAATTGATAATGGGGGGAAAAAGAGACTAACTGGAACCACTTTTGTGCTTGGATGTTTAGAACAACAAGAAAGTTTGGAAAAAAATCTTCAAAGGGGGTTTGGCTTCATTTATGCAACATATTACTAGCCATGATGAAACTTATCAAATCAAAGGATTTTGTTCTTACATGGAAAAAATTAATAGATAGAATGAGGGGTCTGCGCATTGAGGTCTTAGAGGAAAATATTGGAGAGGTGATGGGCATGCCATGCAATAGTATGAAAGCTTTCAAATGAAATAATTTAAAGTTAGAGATTATGCATAAATTTTTCAAAACTGACGAAGAGATGAAGACCGACAAAAAAAGATTCCCTAAACTCAATCTCATAAAGTGATGGTCAAATATCTGCTTGTAAGTGATGAAATGTCTCAATTTGGAAGGTAAATTCATAGTTTTTTTCTCACACCAATTCCTTTTACTCAATAATTTCAAAGGTTAAAAAATTAGTCTACCTTTTTATTTATTAAAATACTTTGAGAGTACTACACTGGCATACCAAGTGAGAAATAAAAATGACATTATACACCATGGTTTGATTTATTTGTTAGTCCAAAAGGGAGAGCCATTACTGAGTAAACCCCTACCCCTTATTGAAGACCTTCCTATTGAATCCCTTGAGCCTTTAAACACTGAGGAGGCTTCCCCCAACCTAGGATCCTTCATCCCATCCACTATCCCTTATCATACTCCCTTCAATCACTTATTTTCCCCTTCTCTACCCTCAACTAAAAAATGTTAAATCATCTCCACTCCCACCAAGGAGGAAACCACCCCTAAAGTCACCCTTACCCTATCCCTAGAAGACTTAATGGAATAACACAATAGAGAAGTGGGGTTTTTCTTAGACAAGCTATAATAAGTTGAGATGGCCATGTTAGACCTTATTATTGACTAGAATAAACTAAAAGTGGTTACGGTGAAGCTCAAAAATGACCTGGATGTGGTACTAAAGATGGAAGACACTCTACCAAAAAATAAAATGAAATTAGTGGAAATTTTTAAAGAATCCCCTATGTAGGACAAGACTATTCTAACCTTAGATGAAGGACCCTTAAAGCATACCAAGGTTAGAATTAAAAATGTTTTGCTAAAGGAGTCTAGCTAGGAGACTGAAGAAGAGCAGGAAACTAGTCAAAATAATACAAGCTCAGAGGAGATTTCTAGCTCTAGTTGATAATATATTAGTGGTCTTTTGTGTTTATGGTGTAATTCATGTTGGTCTATTTTTTGCTTCTGGGTTTTTGGTTAGGTTATGCTTGGTTGAAGGCCTTCTCTTTCAAACTGCTATTGATCTTCGACTATTTTTTACTTTATCCTACTTTTTTTTAAACTAGTGGTTGTAAGAGCCCTATAAAACCTACTTTATTCACCCTATCTAATAGTCTAAATATGTATTGTGTTTTAATAACTCTAATTTCAACTCTATTTGATGGATTCACCTTTATAATGTATCTACAGTGTTAATACCTCATGATCTTATGGACGTTATTAAAATATCTATCTATCTAACTTCAATAATGTAATGTTTTCTCCTTAGGTTAGTAAGTATGAGCAAAGCATAATGGCTTATTACTATCTAACATAACTACATTTATTTATAAAGCCTTGATACTTACTATGATGTAAACTTGAAATCCTAAACCTTGAAATATGACTAATTTTGAAAATTGGAACTCCTAAAAAATGGAAAATTTTGAATTATAAATAACATAAAATATATACAACTATTATCTAATAGACCTACTTGTTTCTTATCCTATATTACAATCATTTTTAAATTTAAAACTTAGATTTATTCAATAAAATAAATCTATGGTCTTCCATGTAATAATATATTATTCCATATTTCCAAGGAGATATTCAAGCATGGTTAAGGTGAATTATTGAGTGCCTTGAAAGACATCACAAATAAATAAATAAATAGTTTGGAAAATAAGCTTCTAGGAGGTGCGGTACAACTCTAATGGCCTAATCAAATAGCTATACTCAACCATCATAGAGATATGGAGAATAACCATATAAGAAATAATGAACAACTTTAGTAAAATAAATCCATACCAATTAAGATAAACACATCTCCACTTGAGAGAGACTACAATATATAGATTTGTTTGTAAGTGATTTCACCAACACTTGATTAGGTATTCTGATGTAAACCTACAATTACCAATTGATTTATTTGAGTTTGCCATTTAACACAGTAGGAAAAAGTCAAACCTATAAAAGTGTAGTATCTAAATTATGAAAATACCTTAAGATCTCCCCTAAATGCATGCAATTATCAAATAACGATAGTTTGAAGCTAATAAACATATTAAATATTACAAAAATAATGTACTAGGAGAAGTATACCAATTAAACTTAAGTGAAATCAAACACACAACTGACTAACATAGCCATAGTTAATAAATTACATAAAATAAAAGATCATAACCAATAAGCTATGGAGTACAAGATAGTGGGGTTCCACCCACAAGTCATCCTAAGGAAAGTATTGATCCTATTGGACACCAATGTAAAATTTATAAAGGATGAGATAAACATAATCATCTATACAAACCTAATAATAGTCTAGGTACTACATAGAATGTCACTACTAGACAATCACCATACACTACTATTCTACCATTCCAAAAAGTGTTTACTCACATTTTCTCAACCAAAAATATAAAAGTTGCATCCTATAGGGAAGGTATGGCTTGAAAAGGTAAATAAATTTCTATTTTGTATACACAGACATGATTTCTTCCATCAGAACAACTAACTATCACCCTATGATGAAAAATCAATGAAGAGTGTGTGCATAAATACAGACAGGGTTTCAAAATTGGAAAACTTGCATTCAAAATCCCTTGCATATATTTACTGAGGCTTAAATCCAAAAATAACATGGAAAATTGTTATAGAAGTTTTCACATTCTTGTAAATAACTAATAGGATGCCTTTCCTTCTCCCTTAACTTCTTTCCTCATAGAATGGTGCTCTAGTATATGACAAAAATGGTGAATTTATCTTGGCAAAGTGTTGGGTGTTGAACTTCACCTATGGTCTTCCCAAAATGTATTAAACAAGGCTTTTCTTCTAGAGATATATGCTTGCCTAAATTTTTAATTAAATCTTCAAAATTCTTCCCCACTCTTATGTATGATTTGGTCTGCCACTAAGATTTTTTTTATGCCTCTTCACATGCTAATATTCATTGCATTTTCATTTATCAAAATAAGAGCATCCATTTACTATATTTCAATGATCTAAAATCATTAAATATTGCACTTCAAAAAAAGGTTAATCATTCAAACTCATTCTTGAATAGGTATTAGTAAATGCCCTAATTTATTTATATAAATAATTATATATTAATTATTAATAAATATAATAGAGTATTTATTCTATCAAAACTCCAACATGGTTCAATGTCAAATACTTTGTATATCATGCAAGATGGATAACCACAAATTAACTTACCCTTCACAAAATTTGAATACGACTCATGAGACAGTCATCCACACAAAGTACCCTCTAAGGTTAACTATGAAGCAATTAGTACCATTAAATTATGTAACATAAAACTTAAGCAATGTTATTGAACTATCAAGATTCATGTGCATCTACCATGATAATCCAAAATAAGGAGACAAGAGTAGTAGACAACATACTATAGACACCTAAAATTAGACACCTTGTGTTGATTTTAATTATCCACTAACATCATCCTAAATAGTCTAAATCAAGTCTTCTATTTATCTAATGCCTATAGTCAATTCAATATTCATCCCCCTTTGAACAATTAATATTTTATTTTATTATCACATCCTATCCAACCAAATTCACATCACTTCCTATTAGTTAATTAATCTTAATTAATTAGCTAATAATATTCTAATGGGAAAATCTATGGAATTTGGAATATCTTATGCTCTTAAATCAATTAATCCTATTTTTCATCTCAAGTTCATGACATCTAATAGACCCCACTAGGTTAACCAATAATTATGTAATTTTTTTATAAAAACATATGAAATTACTTATAACTTCATTTACAACTACCTGATTAAATTAATACTTGATTGATAAATGAAACTAAATCAATAAATGTTATAATAAAAATTAACCCACTAGTTATAAACCAATCCATCTAGTGTTCAAATAAAATATCAGACTACTAATTAAAGAAATTTTAATCAAGTATGATGACTAAATAAAGTACATAAAATAGTAATAAAATCCATAAATCAACCATGAATAAGCTTACATCTACTACTATTTATAATTACAAAATAATTTATAAATTACATAGTCATCAATGAATAAAGTACAAATATTATAAAGTCAAATGTACAATACAAATGAGCTACTCAAATAGCTCCATGATCCATAACATAACCTGAGCATAATCCCAAATGGTTGAATCAATTGAAAGAGGGAGATCATCATATGAGTGATTTACCTCTAACCATATACCAATGGTCTCTCACACAACTCCCCTCTAGGAGTGGCCCTACCCTTCATGGAAGGGTAAATATCAAGTGAATCAACTGGAAACTATGTGTGTACTATCACTTTTACATGCAACAATCATAAAGAACATGGAATCCAATCCTATATCTAAATGATATCGGAAAACATATGTAAAGTAAAAGTATAGTGAAATGACAATGTCTCAACTATAACATTACTTTGGCCAAATATTTCATTATAGAATTTAGATTTGAGAATCTGAGTCATTTCACTCACATAAAACTCTCTACTAGTGAATCATGACTTATATATGATATCAAGGGATAGGTATATGTGTTACCCACTAGCATAATCATATATGTATCACCTATTATCCAAATATAGTCTACATATAAAAATTAAAAATAAGAAGAATACAACTTCAACACCTACCAAATCCCATACACTATTAAATGATGTAAACAACATCAATCATAAATCTAACCGTTTACAAACATAAAAAACTAAGGTAGTAATATATATTTATTAAAACATTATATTTCATACTAGATATGTTCATTAGACTAAAACATGAATCAAGATTTTCTATGTCTTTATTTCTAACATATCTTTCTATCATAATTTAGATTTATGCGAGTATGTATAAATGATAGGAATATTTAGTCAACATTAAAAATTATGCAATCCATTCCATTTCATAAAAAATTTCAATTCAACATATTCTAATATAAATGTCATATTAGATATTCAGTCCATTTTGGTTATGTTTTCCCACATAACTGCCCTTATAAAAGATTCATCACAACTATGATGGAGATCTGAGAGTGAAGATATTATATTGTAGTCTACTCCTTATATTTATTTCCAACCAATAAGTTTAGTAATAACACCTTTATTTATATATATGCACTCAACCTATATTATAAATGATAATCATTTTGACCATGCACAAAATTCCATTTATTACGTACAATTGTGCAACATCCATATACATTAATCTATATATAAACTTGTATTACATCTCAAGTATATTTTAGATAAGTAATTATAGACTAGATTAGAAATAAATGCACATAATTTATCATCCTTTCTTCCTTTATCAGTCATTTAAATACTTATAAAAATATAATATTTTGTGCATTTGCATATATCTAATTTACATGAACTCAGATTACTTAATGTGAAATACCCCAATTAATGAGGTTGAAAAAGGACTAAATCATTTACTTTAGTTGTACATGAAATCCTTGGATATATTTATCAATACCTATAGCCATACTAGCTCATCTAGAGGTGAATTAAGTTCTTATACATGCTTAATAAATTACTTGCATATAAAATACAACTCCATATGATAAATCCAATTTCATGCAACTTCAACATCTCTTTATAACTAGTAATTTGACTCACTATACTTAGTTAAGCCTACAGATAGGAGAACATATTAAGATATGATTTTGCCTTATGAATTAGATTCTTATGCACATATTTAAATATAAAAAAGATCATAACTAGACCTGCTAACATTATTTTGACAACACATAAGGCTATATATACCGACACACACACACACACAAATGAATATGAATATATTTATGCATATATTTATATTCATTAAATTTTATATTCTCTCTATCACCCTACATTTTTCCTAGGTCAAATAAAAGTAATCAACTAAAAACCAAGTTATAAATTGGTTATAACACTCAAATTTTAGCATAACCTACATCCATGCAAATTTATAAACTTGGTCTTAATCTTATGCCAAATCAAGTTTAAGATAATAGATGAATACCTCTATAGGAATACATGTATATGCAACAACATTTATATGCTTATACTTATGAAAAGGGAATTTAAATCTAAACACAGGACCTAAAATGTACCCATATTTTTAGATTTTCTTTTATATATCTTACAAAAACCCTCATGAAAACAATTTACCTGAGAGTACTAGGATTATAACCTTTAAATTAAATCCCCAAATTAGTAATGTATTTAGGGTTTTTGATGAGATATGAAGTTAATATAATTTAATTTTAGGCTCAAACACATAAACCAAATCTTTGCTATATAAGGCCTGGTCCTCAACTCTATAGGCTTAAGGATAGAATCGAGTTCCGTCCTCAAGTCTATAGACATGAAAGTTATACAATATATAAACAAGATGTTGACCATTTTGACCACAAGTCAAAATAAGTCAACCCCTTATAGTCAAAACTTGATATATGGGTATATTATAATGTCATGGGGTGTATCATGGTTAATTCAAAGTGTTTAATGTCTTACTAGCCTTGGTCATGGTCCAATTAAGTCCTTTTCTCATTTGATGTCATTTAGGGGTCATTTTAGAGCATTAAATATAATTGGTATGGTTTTCAAAGAAATATAAGTGTTCTAAAGTCTTCCTTAATGTGTATGGGTCTGATATATGTTACAAATGTTAGTCCCTAATTGAAACTTGTAGGTACCCTATTGAAATAAGAAGAAAGGTGGTAGTTTGGGTAGTTTTGGAAATTTTATGGCCTCTAAAGGAAGGTGGCACATTTGGAAATATTATTTAGTGTCTCTTTAAATTACTTGGACTCATATCAACATTTTATCAACTTTGAAAGTGCTTAAAATGGTCAAAAACCATTTTGCTCCTTCATCACCTTTCTAGACATGCAAAACCAGTCAGTAGGTTTATGCTTAGTATGACCATTAAAATAAGTTATAGGTAAAATGAATTTATGGGGTGATATTAAAATCATTCAAATTCACATTCATGTTTTGAATTTAAGGATTATATTCCTATACTTTATGAACCATCTTTAACAAATTAACTATACTTTTCTACTTGTTGTCTCCCACACCCTATAGATTTTTCCTCTATTTGGATAAGTTCATACAATAAAATTACTAAGATTGACTATAGAGGATTTTAAATTCCTTATCACATGTCTCCCATATTTGGTTTAATTTTTGGAAGTGTTTTCATGGGTACAACATCTTAAATTATATGTTGGTCTCACATGGAACTATAGACAAGTTTACATCATTTACATAAGGTCTCTTTCTATACAAAGGATTAAAGTAAGTATGATAATATTTTAAATGAATCTCAATGGACATGATAATTTCCCTTCCTCCCAAGTTCAATCTCCAAATCTAGCACCATGTAGTTGTAGTCAAGAGTGCTTCACACAATCAACTTCTTATAACTTCCAATTTGCTCTCAGGGATTTTCATATTGAAATGGGATATATAAACTTGTGAAAATACTTTAAACATTTTAAAATACCATTTTAAAGGCTTGATTCTAGTTTTAGGATCTTTCATGATGCATATTGAACAACTAATACCCTCACTAACAAGTCTGCAACTTCATGCATACCTATAGGTGTTTCACAAGTGCTAATCGCATTAAAAGGGAGTATTTGAACTGGTCTAAAGTCCCATGAGGTATAAAATATTCATTTGAAAACCTTATGAAGGTTTTAAAATAGTTATAGAATCATATATCATATACACAGTCTACATTATGCTCCCAATGCCCTTTTTTGCTACCATAAGTGTATCTACAAGTGTCTCACATGAGATAGCCACATTGTAATGAAGAATTTTTAACTTGATTGAAGTTTTCATGGGATTGGAAGATCCATGTTATATTTTTAAGAAGTATAATATTTGTGGCAAGACCATAATCATTCTCATTATTAATAACCTACCTCTACTGCCCTATAGACTATATATTTACCTTTAGATGCCTCACAGAGATCTTGATTGTTGTATGGTGGGTGTTAAAATGTGTTCAAGACCTTAATTGGGTTTGAATAATATTAATATGTCTTTAATACCATGTAAAAGGTCATATAATATGCACATTATTCAAGCCTTACACTTATTATGTTGTTCATTGTTGTGTGTGCATCTACATGCTCTCTCACAAGCTTGAGATTGTTAGATAGAGATGTTAAACACGTGGGAGACTATCCTAAAGGTATTAGAGTGATGGAGACATCATGAAAACCAATGTTTAAATCATATAGTAGAAATCAGGTATAAAAGTGTAGTATCTATATATGGACTTTGTTTAGGGACAACTTTCCTTAAAGCTCCAAAATAGAGCACTAAGTACTTTTATTGATGCCATTTAACACTATGGCATGGGGTTTAGGTAAGGTTGAAGGTATCCATATTGTATCCTCCATGTAGGGAAGAATCATGCAAAGGAGTATGGATGTATGAATATAATAAATTGGTGTTTAGAGACTCCCAAAACATGAATTTATTCACTGCAAAGATTTAATGATGTCTACAAAATTTCAAGTTCCAAGTGACCTCTACCCCTCAAGTGGAAGTATGAAGGCATATCTTCCTTTTAGGTGATATTTTTGAGTTGAAAGGATCATTTATGTTTGAAAATTCATCATAAAATGTTAACTTGAAAGATGTTATCCTCCATGCACACCTATAGGTGTGTCATTGCTCAATAAAGTCACCTACAACTTGACTATAGGTGACTCATAATCTCATGTAAAGAACTTTAGTGGTATTAGGCCTTCAAGCACAAAAAAATGCCAATTGGGTTGGTTCTAAAATATTATAAGGAACCCAAGATGAGATAAATAGGTTTTAATACTTGAAACACAACCTACATGCCCTTTTTACCTCAATGAAGTCAACCATAGTTGATTGTTGCAAACAATGAGCTACAACATAGTGCTTTCATGATTGACTTAGCATGAATATGACTTGATCAGGTATAGATAGATGTCACATGATATTTTAAGGCTCTATAGAGTATTTAAGAATTATTTTCAATCTTTAAACATGCTGGTGTCACCTAAAAGGGCCACCTTCTAGGCAAGAAGCAAGAAAACATAGTCAACCGCCTAAGACACTCACGTACAAGGTATGAAATAGGAGGCTAAAAATAAAAAAGAGTTTTAGAATGATAAAAATATTATTTATGTTTTTTTAAATAGCATGAAATGATAAATTAAATAATATAGATCATTAAAGGATCTAATCTTCAAAAGATACCATGATCATAGTCAACCCTGCACAATCAACCTTCTCAAGAGTTTGTTTTGGGTTCTAAGATATTTGAGGGTGTTAGAAGCATCAAATAAACCTAAAAATTTATATGGACTATCATAATGACCCCATTAAGACATTAATACCTCCATTTATCATGATAGGCTAGAGGAGATACCTTCTATTCTATCTCAGATAGAGGGTACTTCAGGAAGCAAGAAGTCTATAGTTTAGAGGAATGAAGATGAAAGGATGAGCTAAAAGTTGATAAAAACTTGAAAGGGGATTTTAAAATATATGATATAACTATAAAAAAATAAAAACCCATTCATATGTGATTGAAACCAATCAGGGTGTCTTCAAGCCATGAGCATGCAGATAGACCTATTAGGTCTTAATTATGCCTAGTGACTAATAGGGTCCAAGTTTCATTTATAACATTAAATAAGAATTATAACTCATTGGAACATGATTTTTGGGAGTAATAAAGTATGTTTTATCTATTGAAATGCATATGAAACCACATAAAATCCATTTCTTGGCTTAGACTAATTTAGGGTGTGAAAAATGCATTAAAGAAGCTCAATTATGCAAGTTTGAGAGCTCACACCTATTGGGAGACTTTGCATGTGAGTATAATAGGTTGAGAGATGTTAGAAGAGGTCCCTAGAAATGTTTTGGTGAAATTTTTTAAGGATTGAATGTCACATATTTATGAAACATCCTTAGAGGGAAAAACATCTCCAAACCCTCCAAAACCCTAGATAAGGACCCAATTGGGAAAATGAGGGAGAAGAAGCATCTAGAAAGCATGGAATGAGAAAAAAGTGGTTGGAAATTGTAGAAAACTCTCCAAATATCCTTCTCACTAAATTGAGGTGTTCCCTATTTATATAGATAGGGTATAAAATTGGTTTCTTTGAAATTTTTGTGTTGTGTAGGTATGGAGGGGTTTAAAGATATGAAATTAACTTTGTGAGAGGGATTAGGACTTGAAATAAATCAACATATTCATTTATTACTTTATTTAAGTTCCTAAGAGATTCTAATAAAGCCTTCATCTCAGTCAGTCAAATTTGGCATAGTGAACAAGATAGTGGGAGAGTGATAAATCTAAGTGGGAGGCCTTTTAAGGTATATTTGAAAAATTTAAGACCATGAAGGGTATTGAAAGGTGTCATTAAATCATTTTTATGGACTGGTTTAGAAAACTAAAGATAAATTTTGTGCCAAGTGTGAAGGGTGAGTGAAAGAGGAGTTATTTAGACTATAGGTAGTGACAACTCAGATGTAGAAGAATAATGATGATTAGGGATGCATCCAATGCATGGTGTAGCATGTATATTATCCATCCACCTCAATTTAATTATCACATATGTCCCTAGTCTATTGTGGACATTCTAAGAAGGCCAAATGATGAAGGCATTTTTATAAGGAAGTAATGAGGAATCCTATGCAACATTTCAAGAGTTTCATGACTTAGAAGGACATCTGGCCTATGATACCTTGCATTTTCTATCTTATGCTTCATTATCATACATGTGTAACTCATTTTCTCAACTTGATAAGTGTCTAAGTGACTCTTGGACTTCATTCTCTTCTTCTCTCTCTCAAATTCTATTAGTAGAAGCCATTTTGGCTCTTATAAACTAATACCACACCATGTATGGTGAAGCCCTAATAGAATGACATTGTATTTTAAATTTGAAAATTAATTAAAATATATTTTTTAGTTCATTAAAAATTATCTAAGTGTGAAAAGTGATGTATGGTGATGCAAAGTGATAATCTTCTATCCTTTCTTCTCCTTATCCTCATGTTTATGCAAGAGTTCCTATTATAACAGGTCATATAGAGTGTAGTCAAATGTATTAGAATTATTTAAAGTGTAAAACTATTCTTGGATGTGTAATCTACCCTATTTTTCATTTACCTTTTATTACTTCATGTATATCATCTCTATATTGAAACATTGATGTTAAAACCTTCTAAGACTTAGAAGCTAGTTTGTATGTCTTGTTTCATTATTATAGAAGTATGATGGTCTTGTAAAAATCATCTTGGTGTATCACCCCCATTTATTAGTTTCATTTCATTCAAATTCTAACCCTTTTTCTCATTAACAATTAGTTATTTAGGTAACAATAATTTCAAAATACATTCAGGGAGCTAGCCCTTAAACCTAGAGGTTTACTTCTACCTATAAGTACACCCACATACCTATAAGTATTCCCATGTTGCCCAAATATTTAAGAGTCATGAACACCCTCTTATAGGGTACAATATTTGGTGACAATAGTTTTGGAATGATTTATGGGACCAAGGTCCAAGAGAGTGGAAATATTATTGGGGTGTTTTTCCTCTAAACAGATTTTAAAGGCAATCAAGATAGCATCGATGATGAATCTGAATGAAAAATTATGGTTGTAAGCAGCCCAAGTATCTTTTATTGAATTTTTTTTATTATTACTTACATCTCATTTGATATATGAGGTTTATATGAATAACTATGGTGAATACCCCTATCATAAACCTCCCTATTAGCCTTACTATGAACCACATTATACCCCTCAATAGTCCTATTATAATGGCTACCAATCCTATGAGCCAGGTAGCCATATGGTCCTCCATTTTACTCCCCATATATACATAATTTTTTTGGATAGACCTATGAGTAAGGATACCAAGATATCTATCAATAAATGCCTTCATATTGACCCCAATATGAGTCTTACCAACCATACCATGATGTCTATCAACCTCAAGAATATTTCTATGAGTCTTATCATGAAAAATTAGATGGTTCCATAGATTCTAAATCAAGGTATCAAGAGGCAAGATGTGAATTATTATAGACTCAATTACAAAAAGTTAAGGCTGGACTTGATCCCCATCATTACCCTCCTCCCCCTCCATTATTTCCATCTTACATCAAATATTTGTTGGCATACATACCATAGTTGTTAGTTCATGAAGAGAATATGAGAACATGGTATGATGAGTATGATGTGATCCCTAATCATCTCATGGAATGGTTAGGAGGTGTTTCCCAAATTTGTATGTAGATGTTAGAGATGTTTGTAGAGCTAGAAGGAATGCAATGGGAGATCAAAGAGCAGATGGAATTAGTGAAGAGATGTGCTTAATGCTCAATAAGTATTTGAAAGATGTGGGAAGAAAAGGAACCTAAAAATGAACATGTTACTATTGAAGAGCCTCAAAGAGGCTATTATAAAGATGCAACTCATATTGATGTAGGTGTTGTCCCTTATAACTAACCCAAAATATCACTTCCCCATAAGCTTACTAGTGCAGTCCTCTTTCCTAAAACCATTCACAAGCCCTCTCCTTCACCTCACAATCCATATCTAATTCATCAACCTTCCACTACACCTCATATTCCATCTCACATTCATGAAACTATCCATCAACCTTCCACCTCACCCCTTCTAGAAAAAGATTCTATTTTGAGGGAAGAAAATGAAGAGGAAAGAGCTCAAGTCATAGCTGATCAAGAAGATGTCATGAGTAACTATGAGGAATAAATCACCATGGGGACTCCCCTTGGTGAACACAAGGGCAATTCTAACTTCTTAAATGAAAAGAAACATATTGAAGATTATTTTGTATCTCTCCATGAGGAATGTGGCCAAGACTTGAAGAGAGATGTATTTTAAGAAGACTTCATATTTGATGATGAGGTTGTTGATGATCATCTCAAACATGAAGATGAATGTGCTATCAAAGATAAAGGTGAAGATCAAGTAACTCATCAAGAAGTTGTAATTTTAGAAGAGTCTCATGAGACCAAGGTAGAATAAATAGTCCTTGAGGAAAACTCAATACCTCATCTTGATGTTGAACCACTTTCAAATGTATTGGAACATAAAGAAGATCAAATTTATGACCTCATATCTTAGGAAGGGAAGGTTGAAGAGGTAGTGGTTCTAGATGACATGGAGGATAAAGATGATTAACAACTACAAATGAAGCTATTTCAAGAGCTTGATGAGATTTTAAAAGTTAAGGGACAAGTACATGATAAGGTGGAGAAAGAGTTATCCATAGAGGACAATGACCAATATTTGGGTAGACTATGCAGAGATCTTTGATGAGCTTGAAGAACTTATAGCTAAGAGAAAACATAATCTTATTGAGAGCACCATGGAAAATAAGAGGTATGTCTTATTGAACCACTATTGGAGGTCATAGTTGAGGAGCCATATGAGAAAATTAAGGCTATTTGGATGCAAGAGGAGTTCATTTCCATAACTAACCTAGTTGGAGCTTCTTGGTTCTCATTAAGCATCATGCCAATGAAGTTTGCAAACATCATGAAGAAGATGGAGACATCAATGCCAATAGTAAAAAGGATACATGCCTCATTAAATCCTTAATTTCATGAAGCAAGAGGGTTTTAAAACTTCCCCTTTGATCAAAGAGGAAGTGTTTCTATTATTTTAGTTTGTTTTTGAGTTAGTTAGTTTGGTTTATGTGTGTGTCTTCCATAAGTGCTCATGAAGCACAAGTGTGTGTTGGCTTAGTTTCTTATCTTGTGTGTTATTTCTTGTTAGTTTTATATTTTTTGGTGTGTTTTCAAAGGAAAATTTTGTGTCAAACCTAGTGTATATGTGACTCAATATCCCAATGGATAGGAAAAGGCTACTGGTCTTGGCATATCAAGCATGCCACCCCTAGAAATCACCAAGAATGTTGACCATTTTGACCACAAATCAAAATGAGTCAACCACCTATATTCAAAACATGATATAGGGGTATATTATAATGTCATGGGGTGTATAATGGCTAATTTTATGTGATTTAATTTCTTACTAGCCTTGGTCATGGTCTAATTAAGCCCTTTTGTCATTTGATGTCATTTAGGGGTCATTTTAGAGCATTAAATACAAGTGGTATAATATTAAAAGAAATAAAAGTGTTTAAAAGTATTCTTAAATGTGTATGGGTCTGATATATGTCAGATATTTTAGTACCTAACTAAAACTTGTAGGTACCCTATTGAAACAAGAAGAAAGGTGGCAATTTGAGTAGTTTTGGAAGTTATACAACCTTTAAATGAAGGTGATAGATGTGGAAATATTATTTAGTTTCTCTTCAACTTATATAGACTCATATAATAATTTTATAAGCTTTGGAAGTTCTTAAAATGGTCAAAAATTATTCTACTCCTTCATTTCCCTTATAGACATATAGAACCATTCAATAGGGTTATGCTTAGTACAACCATTAGAAGAAGTTCTAGGTCAAATTCCTTTGGGGAGTGATATTAAACATATTAAAATTGAAATTCATGTTTGGAGTTAAAGGATTGGATTCCTATACTTTATGAACCATCTTTAACAAGTTGACTATACTTTTTTGCTTGTTGTTTCCCACACTCTACAAGTTTTACTTTTGTTTGGATAAGTAAGTATAATCTAAATATTTATATTGATTTTATAGAATTTGGAATTACTTTTCACATGTTTCCCATATTTGGTTTCATGTTTGGAAGTGTTTTGATGGGTATAACATCTTAAATTTCAAGTTGGTCTCACATGGTGTTGTAGATAAGTTTAAATCATTTTAAGGTCTCTTTCTCTACAAGGAATTAAATTTAGTGTGATATTATTTTCAATGCATCTCAAGCATCATGATAATTCCATTTCCTCCTAGGTTCAATCTCTAAAGCTAGCACCATGTAGTTGAAGTCAAGAGTGCTTCACATATTCAACTTCCTGCAACTTCCAATATGCTCTCAGGGATTTTCATGTTAAGATATGGAAACTTGTGAAAAGACTTGAAACATTATATATTCCCATTTTAAATTTTTTTATAAGGATTTATTCTAGTTTTAGGATCCTTCATGATGCATATTGAATAACTACTACCCTCACTTCTTGGTCTGCAACTTCATGCATGCCTACAAATGCTTCACAAGTGCCAATCACATTAAAAGGGATTATTTGAATGGGTATGAAGTCCCATGAGGTATAAAATATTGATTTTAAAACCTTAATAAGGTATGTAACCAGTTAGAGAAACATATATCATATACAGTCTACATTATGCTCCTAATGCCCTTGTTTGCTACTATAAGTCTATCTACAAGTGTCTCACAGGAGATAGCCACGTTGGAATGAAGAATTTTAACATTTTTTGAAGTTTTCATAGTATTTAAAGATACATTTGATATTTTTAAGAGGTTTAATATTTTTGTCAAGACAATAACCATGCTTATTATCAATAACCTACCTCCACTACCCTGTAGATTGTACATTCACCTTTAGATGCCTCACAGAGATCTAAATTATTGTATGGTGGTTGTTCAAACGTGTTTAATACCTTCATTGGGTTTGAATAAGATGAATATGTCTTGAGGACCATGTACAATGTCATATAACATGCACATTATTCAATCCTTACACTTACTACCTTGTTTGTTGTTGTGTGTACATCTATAGGCTCCCTCATAGGCTTGCTATTGTAGGATAGAGATGTTAAACATGTGGGAGGCTCTCCTAAAGGTCTTAGATTGATGGAGACATAATGATAACTAATTTTTAAATCATATAGTGGTAATCAGGTCTAAAATTGTAGTATCTATATATGGACTATGTTTCGGGATATATTTCCTTAAAGCTCCAAAATAAAGCACCAAGTACTTTTGTTGATTCCATGTGACACTATGGCATGGGGTCTAAGTGAGGTTTAAGGTATCCATTTTATAGCCTCCATATATGGGAATAATCATGCAAAGGAAGATGGATGTATTACTAGAATAAAGTGGCATTTGGAGGCTCCTAAATCATGAAATTGTTCACTGCAAACATTCAATGATGTCTATATAATTTCAAGTTTCAAGTGAACTCTACCCCTCAAGTGGAAGTATGAAGGAATATATTTATTTTAGGTGATATTTTTGAGTTGAAAGGATAATTTATGTTTTAAAATTCATAAACAAAGGTTACATTTCAAGATGTTATCCTCCATGCACACCTATAGGTCTGTCACTACTCAAGAAAGTCACCTACAACCTGACTGTAGGTGACTCATAAGCTCATGTAAAGAACTTTGGTGGTATTAGGACTTCAAAAACAAAAAAAATCCAATTTTTTTGGTTATAATATATCACAAGGAACCAATATGAGAGACACAAGTTCCAAGAAGTGCAACACAACCTACTAGCCCTTTTTGCCTCAATAAAGTCAACCATAGTTGATTATTGCATATAGTGAACTACAACATAGTGCTTTCATGATTGGATTAGCATGAATATGACTTGATCAGGTATATATAGATGTAACATGATATTTTAAGGATTTGGAAAATCTTTAAGCATTATTTTAAAGATTTAAAAATGCTTATGTCACCTACAAGGGTCACTTTCTAGTTAAGAAGCAAGAAAACATAGTCAACAGTCTAGAACATTCAAGTACAAGGTATAAAATAGGAGGTTGACAAAGAAATAAGAATTTTGGCATGATAAAAATATTATTTAGGTTGTTTTACATCACATTAAATGATAAATTAAATAATATATAACATTGAAGGATCTAATCTTTAAAGGATACCATAGTCACAATCAACCTTGTACAATCAACCTTCTCAAGAGTCTGTTTTGGGTTCTAAGGCATTTAAGGGTTCTAAGAGAATTACATAAACCTAAAAGTTTATATGGCATATCATAAATCCTCCCTTAATCCATTTATACATCCATTTAACATGATAGGCCAAAGGAGATACCCTCTTTTCTATCTCAAATAGAGGGTACTCTAGGAAGCAAGAAGTTTGTAGTCTAGAGGAACGAAGATGAAAGGATGAGATATAAGTTTATAAAACCTTGAAATGGGATTTATAAAGCTATTATATACCTATAACAATATAAAAAACCATTCACAGGAGATTAAAACCAATTAGGGTGTCTTATAAACCCATGAACATACATACAAACCTATTAGGTCTTGATTAGGCCTAGTGCCTAATAGGGTCCAAGTGTCATTTGTAGCATTATATGGGAATTATAAATCATTTAAAGATGATTTTTTGGAGTCATAAGGTATTTTTAAGATTTTTTAATGTAGATAAATCCACATGAAATCCATTTCTTGGCTTAGACTAATTTAGTGTGTCCAAATGCATAAAAAGAGCTCGAGTATGCAAGTTTGATAGCTCACACTTGCTGGGAGACTTTGTATGGAAGTATAAGAGGTTTATAAATTTTATAGGAGGTCCATATAAAATTTTTGGTGAATTTTTTTATTAGAGGACAAAACATCTCCAAACCCTCCAAAACCCTAGATAAGGACCTGATTAGGAAAATGAAGGATAAGAAGAATTTTTAAGGCATATAATGAGCATGAAAGTTTTTTTAACTTGTATATAACTCTCTATATCTCTTTCCCACTAAATTGAGGTGTTCCCTACTTTTATGGATAGGGTAAAAAATTTGTTTCTTTGATAGTTTTGTATATTGTGAAGGTATGGAGAGGTTTAAAGATATGAAATGAATTTTGGGAGAGGGATTAAGACTTAAAATAACTCAAAATATTAATTTATTACCTTATTAAACTTCCTAAGTTCTTTTTCTAATGCCTTCATCTCAGCTAGTCCAATCTGGCACAGTTAACAAGATAGTGGGAGAGTGGCAACTCTAAGTGGGAGAAATTTTAAGGTTTATTTGAGGAATTTAAGTCCATGAAGGTTATTTAAATGTGTCATTCACTCCTATATATGGATTTTTTTATAAAATTTAAGATAAATTTGGTGCCAAGTGTGAACGGTGAGTGAAAGAGGAGTTATTTAGACTGTAGTGAGTGATAAATCATATGTAAAAGAATATTGATGATTAGGGATACATAAAATACATGTTATATGATGTATAATATCACTCCACATAAATTAAATCATCACATCTATCCCTAGTCTGATATGGATGTTCCAAGAAGGCCAAATGATGAAGCCAATTTTCTGAGTAAGCAATGAGGAATCCTATGCCACAGTTGATGAGTTTCATGAATTGGAAGAACATTTGGCATATGAGACCTTGAATATTATATCTTATAATTCATTATAATACATGTATAACTAATTATATCAACTTTAAAAGTTTTTGAGTGACTCTTGGACTTCATTCTCTTCTTTGCTCTCTCTAATTCTATAAGTAGAAGCCATTTTGGCTCTTGTAAATTAATACCACACCATGTATGGCAAAGCCCTATTATGATGACATTGTATTTTGACTTTGAAAATTAATTAAAGTATATTTTTGATTTAATTAACAATTTAATAAGTGTGAAAAATGATGTATGGTGATGCAAAGTGATAATCTTCTATCCTTTCTTCTCCTTATCCTCTCATATTTATGCAAGAGTTCCTATTATAACAAGTCATATAGAGTGTATTCAAGTGTATTATAATTATTTCAAGTTTATGCATATTATTGGAGTGTATACTCTATCATCTGGTTCATTTACCTTGTATTTCTTCTTACATATCACCTATATATTGAAACATTGATGTTAGAACCTTCTAGGACTTAGAAGCTAGTTTGTATGTTTTTTGTCATTATGATATAAGTATGATGGTATTGTGGAAATAATATTGGTTTATCACCCACTTAGATTAGTTTCATTTCATGAAACTTCTACCTCTTTTCCTCATAAACAACTAGTTAGTTAGGTGATAAGTATTTCAATATATATTTAGGGAGCTAGCCCTTAAACCTAGAGGTCTACTTCTACCTATATGTACACCACATACCTATAAGTATTCCCATGTTACCCAAATATAGAAGAGGATTGAACACCCTCTTATAAGGTAAAATATTTGGTGAAAATGTAATATTTTTATATAATTAATCATTACACATAATCATTAAATATAATAAATCCTATAATAGGAAAACCCCATTATTTTTTTTTAAAATCTCACAACTATGAAAAGAAAACTAACTTGGTTCTTTGAAAGTTGTTAATCAATGCCTGGAATGAATTACTTTGTCTTCCCTATAGTCTATTTTCCTCTTTTCCTTAATCTACCATGCTTTCCTCTTTTTTTCCTTACCTTAATACTTATTATTTTCTTCCTATTCATTCATATCTTGCATGATCTCCAAAAAATTTTGCTATTCTATGAGATAGCCATTATATGCAATGGGAAAATGCATCATGTATATAAATCAATCCTAGCTTGGAGAAGATATATCATACCCATACTTTTTATTGGGATACACTTGTTAAGTAGGAGCATGACCAATATGGGGATCCTCTAGACCCGATTAGGGGATCACTTGTCATAACATATCATGCTAAGAAGGGTTCTAAAGCCTGTAATATAAAAAAATCACACAACAAACCTAATGGATTCTTAAGGTTTAAAACATTCACCTATTCTAAAAACAAGAAATTAACTCTAATTTAGTGCACACCAAATCTTATGGCATAAAATGGGGGTTAGAAACAATATAATAAATATGTATAGAAAACCTTAATTAAAGTAAGTATGAGTAACACCCTACTACATGAAATATGAAAGATAATATTATTTGAACCAACACTTATGTTACTTCTATCTACTAAAAGATAAGAGAACAAAGTTAGATTATACTTACCTAAATGTTAACCCATCAAGACTCAATCTCTCCCTTGGCCAAAGGGGATTTTTAAGAGGTTGTTGTGGTTTATAAGGATAAATAAGAAAGGTCAAAGAATCTATGACTTATCCACAAGACTAGATTATCCAAATAAGAAACCTAAGTTAAGTCTCCTCAAGTAGAATGGTGGAAGAGAATATTGTGAAGAAGTGTGAGCGAATAATAAATATTTATTGCACATATGAAATAATAATGAAATGATCTTATATTATAGGTAGGTCTTGCCCTAAATCCTTTTGGAAATGTCAGTTATATAGGGTCAACCTAGTTGACCCAGTGTGTTTTTAGGGATAATTCACTAGGTCTGAGCTAGGTTGGCCAAAAGACTAAAAAGTTAAGAAAGTGAAAAATACCCCTAAATTATACTGGGTTGACCCAGTCGACCTAGTATATTTGACTGACCAAAAGGGATTTAAGACAAGAAAAGGAGAGATGGAAAGAGGAAAAGACTGATGAAATATTCAAGGGAGGAGAAATAGTTTAAGGAATGGTTTTGGGAGTTGGTTGGATTGGTAATAATGTAGAAAGAAGGGATAATAATCTTGTGAAGCACCAAAGGTCTGCCCACCCCTTCCTTAGTGTACTCCTTAGGGTGTACACTCAGAGAGATTGAGTCTCAATGGGTTCTTGCAAGATGTAGAGTGTTAGTATTTGATAAAAGGTTGAAAATATTATGTTTATATATATGCCCCATTATAAGCTCATCATGTGTCACTAAGGTGTAACAGGGGATGGTGCTTTGAGAAAGAACATAGTAACACATAACGTTGATATTGAAAAAAAGTTGCAGTATTTTAAAGCAAAAATAATTGAAAGTCAATGACTAAAAGGTAAATTAATCTAAAAATTAAATAACTAAAAATTAAATGTAATGTGTACCTTGACTTATCTTTATCATGAGATGGTTATCTATTGTGTTGTTAGTTTTTATTGTGTAGGGTGCAGAGACTACTTCTGAAAGACCCAAGAATACAAAACTAAAGAGCAAAAATAAATAAATGCAAGAAAATCTAAGATAGTTGGTGCTATGAGGATGGTATGTACTTGGAAAATTTGGTAATTTGGGGTGATAGGTGCTATGTTAGACCAAATGACCAAGTAAAAAATAACAGTAAATTAGGTAACCAAAAATCTAAGGCTACTAAAGACCAAAAACTCAAACAAGTTATCCTCTAGTAAAAAAAGGCAAACTCACCAAGTCAAACCAAGGATACATGTCAAACAGGATGGTAAGTAAATAAATAAAATGGTAAAAGTGGTAATAAAATGGTAAAACAACATTGATGAGTGAGTAGTAATTATACACATCTCACTCAACAATGGAAAAAGGTGCATAAAAAGGGAAAACAACATTGATGAGTGAGAAGTAACAAGTCAACCAAACTCAATAATAGAAAAATGGTACAAAATTAGGTGTCTGTAATAGTAGGACAACATAATCAATGAAAAATGGTAAGAGAAAGTAAAGTAAGTGTATAAATGTAAAGTGATGGTGTAAATAAATAAGAATCCATAGTTTCTCAAACATGTTTTGCTCTAAGGATAGATAAAACTAAAACAAATAGTGCTAGCATGTTTTTAAGAGGTGAAGAAGAGGGAAGTAGAGAAGAGGGAAAATAGATTTGGAATCATAATTTGCCTATTAAGGGGGGAAGTGAAATGGGTGGAGGAGAGAATGAAGGAAAAACCAAGGTAGAGGAAACTCTTTATTGAAGCCAAGACACTCAAATTAGGTTTGTCAAAATAAGAGGACTTTTGACCTTAAGGACTCTAAAGAACTTATCTTAGCCACACAAGTCTTAGGTTAACAAATGTAGTAGAAAGATCATTCCATGAAGTATATATGCATGAAAATTAAAATGGACCTACCTCCCCATGATGTGTTCTCCATTCTTTAGGACCCCTTACAAAGTTGTTAGTATACTAAAAAGATTAGGTACTTGCATGAGAAAGTATGTATCACCATAGATTTATTTTTAAATCCCCTATTCCAATTTACTAGCCTATCATACCCCAAAGGACCTCAGCTTTATGTGAGGCCAACTATGGAGTTTGAGCTTTGATTAGAGATAGGATATGTGCTTTTAATCACATATTTTGGTGTGCATTGGAAATTTGAGATTTGTATGTTGCCTTTTAAATATCATTTCCTTTTATTTCAAATGATTTGGATTTTAACTTTCTTGATGGATTTTTCTATTCCTCCTCTTTATGGATTTGAAAGACCAAACATGGATGCTGAAGATGACTTTCATTTCAATACTTGGGATAAGGTTGCTAAGAGAGAGAAGCTTCAAAGAGCATATGGTCTAAGAGTCTCATAAATCAAGGTAAAATAAAAGTTATATCTTGACTTTGACCTTTTTTTATCCAATGAGGAGTGAAGGAAGGGGAAATTGAGAGGAATGACACATGGAACAATTTAAATTACTTCAAATTGTAAAAAAATGTGACAGGGAAAAAAGGGATATAATGATAGTAAAATGTGATTCCTTATCATAAGAATGAGGGAAATAGAGGTAAACATGTTAACATATATTTTTGTGCATATTTCATATAATAGAAGAAGTAAAAACTAAAGTTGAGAACAAGGATGAATAACATGAAAATGTGATAATTTTATGAGGGTTGGGTCCTATCTATGGTCTTACACTATAACCACATAAAACAGAAACCCAAGGGGTTCCCAAAATCAAGTGAAAGATAAAGTGAAAGAGATAAGAAAAAAGATGGTAATTTTGTGAGGGATGTCGGGTCCTATGATATTATAAAACAACTCATAAAATAAAAACCCAAGGGATGCCAAAACAACATTGGTAAGAAACAAATATGTGAGAAAAAGAATTAAGAGATGGTGGTTTTATGAGGAATGTTAGGTCTTATCTGAGGTCTTACAAAGAAACTCATAAAATAGAAACCTAAGGGGTGATAAAAGAGAAAATGAAAGAAAAAAAAAAAGACTATGGTACATCAAGAAACCAAAAGACCAAAAGGGAGGACTAAAGGTTTGTGAAAAAGAGGAAACTGCTACAAAGGGAGAGACCCATGATTAAGTAACCTATACAAATTTATTAGATAGATATAAATAAGGAAATGTTTAGGCAAAGTACTTTTTTAGGAATTGAGCGTTGGTGGGCTCTTTGAAAACATGGACTTCATAGTTTGAAGATGGTAGGTGCTTGGACCAAGAATGTCTTTGACTAAATATGGGACCCACCATTTTTGTGTGTATTTAACTTATTTATCATAGGTTTAGTCTAATTTAAGGACAAGATCACCAATATTAAAAGTGTGGACTTTAACACATTTATTATGTTGTTTAGCAATGTAAGCCTTGTATTAGTGGTTGTGTTTCAAGGTAGAAAGATGACAGTCATCAAAAATATCAAGGGCATGAAGGTGATCTTTACATAATTATTCATCAAGAATAATTCCATGAAGATATATATAGAGGGAAGCTCAACTTTTAAAGGAAGAACGGATTCAGAACAATAGACTAGAGAAAATGGAGTTGCTTAAGTGGTAGTACGTATACTAGTTTGATAAGCCTAAAGTGCAGGGTAAATATGAATATGTCAATCTATGTGAGTTTCATGAACTATATTTTGAAGAATTTTGTTTAGAATTTTATTAGTGGCCTCAACTTGACCATTGCATTGCAAATGATAGGGCATGGAAAATTTGTGATTGATCTTGAATTTATTTCAAAGTTATTTCAAATGTTTGTTTTTAAAATTAGTACCATTGTCTAAAATGATGATATGGAGAAAACCAAATCCAAAAATTATTTGGTTAATAATAAATTTGGAAATGGTAGGACCAATGATGTTAATGAGGGGCATGGCTTCTACCCACTTGGTAAAATATTTGACAATGGTGATGATAAAGACATGCCCATCTTAGGAGTGAGGAAGTTTACCAATGAGATCAAATCCCCATATGGAAAATGGCCAAGGAGATTCAATACTTTGAATTTATACTAGAGGTGAATGGATTATATCATCATGAAGATGATAAGGAGTATACTTTTTATCATAATTGATTACGTCTTTGTCAAGAGTAGGCCAAAAGTAACTCATACTTAGGAATTTGCATGTTATATCATTTCCACTATAGTGACCACCACAAATTCCCCCATGTGTTTGTTCAAGAAGAGGAATGACCTCATATAACATAACACAATGGAGAAAGGTACCTTAAGCATTGTGATCGTAAAGGATGTTATATTAAAATACATACTTGAAATCTTGTTTATGAATGCATATCTTTTCATGAGAGTCTAAATTAGGAAGATAAGTTTGATGCTCTAAGAATTATATGATATATTGGTACCACAAGCTTTGTCAAATTGTGATAGCCTCAATATGATAGATAAGATAATATGGTGGTTGTGTAGAAGGTGGGGATTTCAATATTAGTATAAGAAAATAAAGATCAAAAAGAATTTGATGAGGATGAAATAGAGAGGTTGAAGAGGCAACAAAATCAGTAATGGAATTTTGATCTCCAGGAATAGGATCAATAGTGAAAGCATTACCTTTTTTGAGAAGATAATTAATGGAGTGAATTCAATATTCCATTTCATGGATGAATCGTCTAATTTCTCTAATTTTGCCTAAATAAGTATAAATGTTAGGAATAGAACGAGGAATGGGCATGTTGATGATAGCACTAATTTTGGTGGGGTCAACATTGATGCCATGGAGAGAGACTAAGAATCCTAAAAATTTACCATATGTGACTCCAAAGACACATTTATAAGCATTAAGTCTAAACTTATAGCTAAGGAGATAGTCAAAGATGGTAGAAAAATAAAAAAGATGATTCTTATGATGTTTAAATTTAGCAATAAGATCATCCACATAGGTTTTAAAAATTTTGTGAATGAGATCATGAAAAATGTGAGTCATTACTCATTGGTAAATGGCTATAGAATTTTTTAGGATAAAGGACATTTTGAAATAGCAAAGGTGCCCCATTACATGGTGAAATAAGTCTTATGTTGGTCCTCAAGAGTGATATGAATCTGATTGTATCCCAAGAAGTCATCCATAAGAGATAACATTTTGTAACAAACTGTGGAATCAATAATGACATCTATTGAAGGTAAAGGGAAGTTATCCTTAGTAAAAACAAGATTAATATTGCAAAAATCAATATAAATGCAAATTAGCATAGTGACTTTCTTCTGGCTAGGGATAATATTGGAAACCCATTCAAAATAATCCATTAGTTTAATAAATTTAGCATTGAGTAATTTGATGATTTCATTATAACATAGAATTGAAATTTTGGGTGGAAAAATTCTTTGATTTTGACACATAGACATGGCATCAAGATAAGTAATGATGTTATGCACCACAATGCTAGGGTCAATGCTGGGCATATCCTCATAAGACTAAGCAAAAGCCTCATGATATTTGTCAAAGAATAGGCTGAAATTGTCATGTTCGATAGGTGAAAGCTCTTGAGAAACTATGATTGGTCAAGGAAAAGATGGAGTACCATATTTGATACAAGTGGTTTCTTTGATAAGGATGGTATTACTATCTTGAAAGTGGTATGATGCATTGGGTAAGGTATAAATTTTATTTGTTTTAGGATCAATGCTAGAAATGAAGTTGTTGAAGCAAGGAATTTTAGTCTTAAAATTTCTAATTTTATGATGTTGTCAAGGAAGTTGAGGTTCTCAAGCATAAAGTAACTCAAGGATAGCTTCATCACTAGGCAAGGTAGGAAGAGGACCATAATACTCAACATCTACTTCAATATATAAACTTTGATTGCCATGTTGATCAAACTCAAAGTGTATCTAATGAACATCAGTGGCCTTCGAATCTAATGTAATTTTGGGAATACAAGAATTAGAAGAGATTAAAGTGTTGGTGGATTCGGTGATGGGAAAAGGATTTGATGGAATGATAGGATCCAAAGGTGTAAGAATTTTCAAATATTTGGGAGGCATAGTTTGCTCTACCACCCAAAGAGTTTAAATAAGCAGAGGATTGAGAGGCACAAAGTACGATCCACAAAAATGGTATGCACATATTTATTAAAAGAATGGATTTGGGATAATTTTTTTTGGTAATGCTAGACATCCAAGTCTCTATATTGAGCTTGGGCTAAAATATAGTTGTCATCGTATGTTAGAGAAATTGTACATACTTGAAAATCATGGGGAGTTTCAGAAGGTGAAATCTTAATATTGTTTAATATACAAGGAGACATTATGAGAGGATCTTGAAATAATTTATCCACTCTAAAATCATTGCAAGTGAAGGCATATTCTGGTAAAGAAGGCTCTTGAGCATTGCATGGAGGGGGAAATTTACTAATCTCATCCATGAGAGGAATAGTGTGATCTATTAGTAAGAGATAAGGAGGAAGCTATTGCAAAATTTAGGGAGGTAACTTGGTAGTATTACAAGCATATTTCAAGTCATTAGGCTCATGATCATCAGAATCTACAAGAGTAACTTATAAATCTAGATTCATGTTGAAAAACTTAGCTAAAGGAACACTATTGATTTTAGGAATGGTAGGAATATGATATTGTGATTTAGGATTAGGAAGATGAATAATCCAAGGGTTAGGATCAACTTCATGCTTATACCATTTTATATTATGTAAGAATTAAATACATTGAGTACCAAAAGAAGCATTGGACCTCATTCAATGAGTCTATGGATGACTAATAAGTATGTTATAAGATAAAGTAAGATCAAGGACCATAAGCTTGGTTTGAATAATCTTAGGTCTAATGGTTAATGTAAGCCAAATACAACCAAGTGGTTTTTGATTAGTCTTATCAAAACCATGACAAGTAAGATGAGTTTGTTTGAGATGATCCTTGTTATAACCAAGTTGTTTTATAAGCCATAAAGATGTGACATTAATACTAAAACCTTCATCAACTATAAATTTTTGACCTTGGCAGTGTTGACATATTGAGAGTTGTTATAATATTGGTCATAATCGGCATTGATGGCACAATCATCCTTGACATTTGCTTGATTATTTGAAGAAGATTTTTAGTTATTATAAGCATAAACTTTAAAATTTTGTCATTTTTGGGAAGCAATAGTGTATTCTTGATGATGAATATTGATCATAGCTTTGTGATTGAATAAATCATCAATCATATAGGAGAAAATAAATTTATTGAGCCCTCTACAAGATTCATGAGAATTCCCAATGTCATCATAGAAACAATAAAAGAGATTGGGGTCATACCACTTAGGAGGATCATTGGGATAGATGAAAGGTTTCGAGGGTGATAAAAATTATTTCATTTACTGAACCAATAGAGGTGTATGAGAAGGTGAATGAATATCAGTTTTAGAAACTCCTTTCTTGGTTTGAATAGAATTACTAGTGATAGCATTATATGTTTGAAAAGATCCTTTAGGAAGTTTAGTATTAGGTTCAAATTTCTTCATAATAAAGTGTTGGTGCTTATCTTGTTCAAGAGCTTTATTAAGTGTTTGGGGGGCAAAGGTTTAAACCTTATATTAGAGAGTGGGAGTCAAATTGGTGATAAAGAGTTTGAATAAGTTATCATTAGTCATGTTATGGCCAGATTTATGAGCTAAATATTTCCGTATTTTGATAAAGTCATGAGATAATTTAGTGGGAGATTGCTTAGCATTGATGAAGTGGTTAAGACAATTTTTAGGAAGATCATTATGTTGAAACTCTTTAACTAAAGGATAACCAAATCTTCAAGTTGATAAATATAATGTAAGGGAAGTTGATTATACCATTCTAATACATCACTGGTAAATTTTTTTACTAAGATTTTAGTTGTGGCAAAGGTATTAGTTTGAATCCACTCTTTGTAAAGGTTGCCAAAGGCCTTAAGAAATGAGGCATGGTCTTTAGTCCCATCATATTTGATAGTTAGAGATATGTTACCAATATAAATGGATACAATGAAGGGAGATAAAGGCTTATTTTGAATGGTTTGAAGTATTTTGTTATTTATTATGGTTTGAGGAATAACATTACCTGAGGCATCTCAAAGAGGTGGAGGAATATAGTTAGGATTAGCTTGAGGATGAATAGTTGAAGGCTGATTAGCCACATTAATTAAGTGTTATTCAAGTTGCATCATTTGGTTGGTATTAGAGTTTTACATTATGTTCATTTGTTAAATAACTTATACTAAAATTTGGGTTGTATCGGGAGGTGGGTTGGTGTTTGTAGGAGCACGCCCTAAATTGGTATTAGGGAGAGAATTGGAAGAAGATGGATTGCTAGTGGGATTGTTAAATAAAATTATATAAATTGATCCCACATTAGCTTGAAGATCTTGAGAAGTTTTTTGGTAAGTATAAAAAGGATTAGATCCATCAACTTCATCTTGAGGTGTTATTTACACCAAATTATAGTTCATAGATGAAGGAGGAGAAGAGGTGCCCCAAGAGTGATGGTGATCTTGGGAGGAAAAGAGAAGGAGAAATGAACATCCCATATAGTATCTAAATGGATTCAATCTATCCAAGAAGATTTTGACAGGAGATTTCATTTTGACTAAAGAGAGATGAACATAATGAAAAATTGGAAATATAAGAACTAGATTGACTAACAGTGGAATCAAAAAATAGTACAGGGTCGATCGGGTCAACCTAACATAAAAAATAGGAACTATAAACTATATAGGGTTGACTGGGTCAATCCAGTATAGTAAACAAAGGCAAGAAAAAGAGTTAAAAGAGTCTACAAATTGTACAAGGTTGAGTGGGTCAATCTAGTATAGTGGATAAGGGCTAAAAAAGGTACATGGTTAACTAGGTCAACCTAGTTTAGCAAACAAAGAAAAAGAGACAGTTGATAACGAGTTATGAGCTAAAACAAGTTAGTTTTTTTAGATAATCTAGGAAATTAAGAGCTGAAGGAAAACAAACAGTCAATTAGATCAATGTTGGCCAATCCAATGAGACACATAAAATAAAACCTTGTACTAACACTAGATAATTCAAGTTTTTGTACACATAATTGAACAAAGAGCAAGCAGTCAAATTGAAAAGTAAAGAGCTAACTAATTGGTCAACCTGAATGTTTATTAGATTATTAAGACATGATTTTTAATGTGATTGGAAGTTATCTATAAGTAGGGTACTAGATAGCAATCTAAGGATGGTTTCAGGTAGTTTGGGATGAAAGAGACTATAGTGGAAATGATACAAGCTTGGTATTGGGGCCTACCCATTCAATGCACACATTGTAGTGATAAGGGTATTAGGTTATTAGCTATAATATACCATTAACCAAGCTTTATACTTGAACAGAGTATCAAGTCAGCTTTCCCCTTGGTGATGAAATCCAAGTAGGTTGGCCTTGGATAAACAAAATATTAAAGTGCTTGTTTATGTTTTTATGATTTGGTCATGTGTGCATAAAATAGAAATAGTGAAATGAAATGGTTAATTAAAAACTCCTAATTAGACTATGTGAACTATTTTAAGCATGTAAGCAATAAGAAAATAAATGTGTGAGCTAATTACTAACATATATAAGGTTAATTCCAATTTGAAACAAGGTATAATGTTGATAATATATACAAAAAATATAGAACAAGGTCAATAGGGTCAAACCTATGCTATGGAATCAAGGTCTGAAAATATACAAGGTTAGCCAGGGTTGACCCAGTTATTTTAGATAGGACATAAAACATAGAATTGGGTCGATAGGGTCGATCCAATTGACTATTCAAGGGCAGTTTTAAAGACTAAAAACTATGAAAGGAAAGAGATAAAATAAATAAATAGAGAGGTTTAAAGTAATATTGGTGGATCAAATATGAAATGAAGGAAGATTGATGATGAAGAACCTTGTAGTATGCTTGAGAAACCTGTAAATTGGGTCGACATGATCGATCAAGCTATGTAGGAACCTACTGTAAAGTGCTAAAAATGTACAAGGTTGACTTAGTAAGCTGAACTAGATGTCTAAACGGTTGTAAACTTGTATTAGGTTTATTGGGTTGATCCAATTACCTTTTCCTGGAAACCTATGCACATAAGTCAAAAAATTGGGTTGATAGAGTCGATCTAGTGTGATAAAAATAATGACTAAAAGAATGAAAATAAGTGTGCTAAATCTTGCAAATATTAGTTTCACATTGGTTTCACCATAATGTATGTAATATAAAGTGCATCATGTCTATAAATCAATCTTAGCTTAGAGAAGACAGAGTATACCTACACTTTTGATTGGGATACACTTGTTAAGTAGGAGCATGACCAATATGGGGATCCACTAGACCTGATTAGGGGATCCCTTGTCACAACATATCATGCTATGAAGCATTCAAAATCTTATATTCTAAAAAAATCACAAAATGACCCTAATAGAGTCTTAAGGTTTAAAACATTTTCCTATTCTACTAATAAGAAAGTAAATCTAATCTAGTGCACACCAAAGCTTATGACACAAAATGGGGGTTAGAAATAATATAAAAAATATGTATAGGGAACCTTAATTAAAGTAAGTATGAGTAACACCCTAATACATTAATTATGAAATATAGTATTATTCGAGCCAACACTTATGCTACTTCTATCTACTAAAAGAGAGGAGAACAAATGTTAGAATATACTTACTTAAATGTGAACCTATTGAGACTCAATCTCTCCCTTGGCCAAAGGGGCTTTGTAAGAGGTTGTTGTGGTTTATAAGGATAATTAAGAAAGGCCAAATCATTCAAGACTTATCCATAAGACTATATTATCCAAATAAGAAACCTAAGCAAAGTCTCCTCAAGTAAAATGGTGGATGAGCAGATTGTGAATAAGCATGAGCAAATAGTAGCTCTTTATTACACATATAAAATAATGATGAAATGGTCTTGTATTTATAGGTAGGTCTTGCCCTAAATCTTTTAGAAACATCAACTATACAGGGTTGACCTAGTGTGTTTTCAAGGATAATTCATTAGTTCTGAGTTATGTCAGTTGAAAGGCTAACAAGCTAAAAAAGTGAAAAATACCCCTAAACTGTACTAGGTCGACCTAGTTGACCTAGTACATCTGACTAACCAAAAGGGGTTTAAGACAAAAAAAGGAGGGATTGAAAGAGGAAAATACTATAATAATATTCAAGGGATGAGAAATAGCTTAGGGAATGGTTTGGGAGCTAGTTGGATTGGTAATAATGTGGCAAGAAGGAACACCAATCTTGTGAAGCACCAAAGGTGTACCCACCTCTTTCTTGATGCACCCCTTATGACACACACTTAGAGAGATTGCGTCTCAATGGGTTCTTGAAAGATGTAAAGTGTTATTATTTGATAAAAGTTTTAAAATATTATATGTATACACCCATCATGCAACTCCCATCATCAATACACAACTCTAATCTTTTTTCAATTAAAATCATATTCAAAACTCCATTACTAGGTATGATGGCTAAATAGATCACCATAATTTCCTTGGCAAGGTTAAACCTCCATAATCATAGAAATGGTCAAATAAAAACCCTATTCCTTTACCTTTTTAGTTTTTTTACAAAATAACATCATAATGATAATGTCTAGAGACTTCCAAAAGAAACCTAATTTTTATTTCCCTTACAAGTTTGTGGTGAACTATTTATCTAAGAATGTAAAAAGCTCATTATGGATAGAGATTTAGAGTGATAATTTTAAATCAATTTTTTTTGGTATTTTACAACCTTTTTTTTCCTAATGCACATTCATCCTCAAGGCAAAATATATCCAAATCAGGTTATCTAAATAATCTAAACAAAACAAGTAATGTCTGAGCTATCAATACCCAAAGATACAGTCAGATTATAAAGACATAGAAGAATGAGATAAATAAAGCAACCTATCAAAATCCAAGTTATATCAAAAAATTATATTGTAACCAACCAAATGATATACATAAGCAAATCAACCAAATCAATGCACTCATATTTTTACCCAATTCAATGTAGTGAAAAATAACATTGCACATCATAACATAGATTTAGAATACATGATTAAATCATATATCCTAATGAAATCAAAGAAATAAGACTCTATTGTAATAAAAAACCAATGCAATATCATTTAATTTAATTCAAATAATTTATTGTGGTGTGTGCATAGGTTCAACAAACTCTCTTTACCTTCATTTTTGGTATCTACACCTCCATCTTTGATGATGCTCTCCCTCAAACTGATTGTGAGGGTGGGATAGCCCTACATCCACCTTATCAAACAAGCTGGTAGTTTGTCTAAACTCAAAATAATCATTACCATATAACCGTAATAAACTATTGAATATAAATAATTTGTAAAATCATGATCATAAATCATAATAAAACATATGCAATAGCTATCTATTTAGATGTTGATCATGAAATGATTAATATATATGTCAATCAAATGACATATGCCAATACAACTAATAAATAAATAACAATACTAATAATCATTAGTTTTATAATTCATCATTAAATGTTTAAAGAATCTGTAGAGGAAATTAGATGTGACATCCTTCCCCCTAAAATAGGTCATCTCAATGACACTTATTTCAACAATAGTTATAAGATAAAAACAAAGTTTAGAAAATTATAAATAATGTTCAATAGAAGTACTATTTGAATAATTGAGGAAATATCCTCCAGAATTTATCATAGTCCTCCCATGTAGCACTATCCTTAAAATATTGGTCCCATTAAACCTTGCACTGTGATACTTCTTTATTATGTAAGGTAAGCTTGTGAGTATCAATTATTTTGATTGGTTCTACTGTGACCACCCTTGAATCCCAAAAATTTAATGCATTCTAACAAAACATGTGTAGGATCAACAATATACTTCTTAAGATATGATACATGAAAAACATTATGCATTTATGCTAGAGCTAGTGGCAATGCAAGTCTATATGCTACAGGATTTATCACTTCTAGAACCTCAAAGGGTCTCACATATCTAGATGATAACTTTTTTGATTTTTCAAACTTTATTTCACTCTTTTGGGGTTTAACCCATAGAAAAACTATCTCTAACTAAGAAATGCCTTGCTATTATTTTCATGTTAGCATAACTTTTCTACATGTCATTGGCTTTATCCTATCTTTGCCTTATTAATTTTAATTTTTCTTCTATTTTTACAAGCATATAAAGTCCAAAGACCACTCTATCTTCCAATTTGTCCCAAATGATTGGCGTCCTACACCTCCTACCATATAATGCCTGGAAAAGAGCCATTTTAATAGCTAATTAGTATTAATTTTTGTAAGAACTCAACCAAAGCTAGGTATTCTTCTCATTTGTATTTATAGTCCATGAAATACCATCTCAAAAGTTCCTACAAGATCTAATTTATCCTCTATTTGTCCATCCATTTTTGGATGGTAAGTTATACTAAAATTTAGCTAAATTCCTAAAGTTGAATTTACAGTCTACCAAAACCTATAAGTCATCTTAAGGTCCCTATATAAAATAATTTTTTTAGGAAACCCATGCAACCTATAAATTTATTTCATAATCTTCTTGGAAATCATCAATGTGTCATCTATTAAATTACCTATAATGATGTGAGCTACCTTGGTCATATTATCCACAACTACCAAGATCATGTCATGATGGTTTTTGTACATAGGTAAACCTTGGACAAAATCCATACTAATAACTTACCACTTCCATTTAGGTACGGAATGTGGGTGCAACAACGCAAAAGGATGTTTGTGTTCATCCGTGAGAATCTAGTCATAAACTTAGCTTCATCCTTCTTAATTAATTTCTAGAAATACAATGGTTCTAACTCTGCTAACAGTTTTGTCACTCTAGGATGCCATGAATATGGAGCATTGTGTAGTTCATTTAGCATAATATTCATCCAATTTTCTTTATTAGGCACATATATTATTCCATGATACCTTAAAATACCATCATTCTAAAAATTAAAACCTTAGTATCTATGATCCTGGGAGTTTTCAACTAAAGCTTTCTTAACCTACTTGTAGAATTCATTTTTAGGTGAGAATTCTATTACTTGATCTCAGAAGGTCCTTATTATAGCAAATGTTTCAATGTATCTTCTATGGATAAGGGAACTTGAAAGTATGTTCTATTTTCCCTTAATTATTTAATATTAAAATCATAATATGACATAAACTCTAACCACTACCTCTAATGAGCATTAAGGTTAGGTTGGGTGAATATAAACTTAAGACCCAAGTTATCAGTCTTAAGCTCAAAAGGCTTACCCAAAAAATAATACCAAAATTTTAAGGCATGAATTACGGTGGAAAATTCAAGTTTATTAAGAGCATAATTTATCTCATAAGGCTTTAGTTTCCTAGATTCATAGGCCACAACTAAACCATATTGTATGATAAATCCCCTTAAACGATCTCTCAAAGCATCTATTATCACTAAAAAATGGCCATTTGGATCTAAAAATCATAACACTAGTGTAGAAGTAAGCCTTTATTTTAGAACCCAAAAGGCTTCTTCACACTTATCTGACCACACAAAATACTTCTCTTTCCAATGAAGAGAGGTAATTGTTTAGCTATCTTGAATAAGTTTGGTACAAAATTTATGTAGTACCTTATTAATCTTGTGAAGCTACAGACCTCATGCATATTTTTAGGTGTTGGAAAATATATAATGGATATATTGAAATTACCTCTACTAAGATCTTGTGTCCTAATTACTATACTCTTCTTTGAAATAAATCACACTTGGATAAATTTACATAAATTTTGTGCTTCAACAAATGTTGTAAAACTAGCTCCAAGTGCTCAACATATTATTCATTTTTAGAATATATGAGAATGTTATCTAATAATAATATCACAAATTGATCAAGATAATATATAAAAACACTATTCATGAGATTCATGAATGCCACTAGTGCATTTTTTAACCCCAAAAAAAGTATTGTGAACTGATGTAAGACCATCAAGCTAATAGTTGTCAATTTTGTGTTTTAGTCAATAGAAGGTCAATTATGGTCGAATTTTGATGTAAAGGAATTTTAGGTACCTTATTAGGTCCATTTGTGGTCTTATAATCCATTTGGGTCCTTTAGGATGTGTTATAGGACTTATAGGAGTTTTCCCTCCAAAATAGGGAATTTGAAAATTCAAGTGTTGTAAAAAGGCTAAGAAGGCCAAAATGCATGTATAAGAGTGTTTAGGTGAACAAGTTAGGTTAGGAGGTTCATTCATGTCATAATAAATTGGTTCAAATGTATTCCATGTATAGGGCCTCAATTAAGTCATTTGAACTAATGAAAGTCCCTCTTGTATGTGGGAGTTAGTTATGATAACTAAGTTGGTGTAACTAACTATGAAGCCTACATTGAAATGAAAAAAAAAAGTAATTGTATGTAATGGATATGTCATATAGGAGAGGTTTTAGTGGAGAGAGGAGAGGTATCTCTAGTAAAATAAAAATAGGGAGCAAAAGAAACATTGTTTTAAGAACCTCTCAAGGTTGACAGAACTTTGAAGGTCCAATCTTGGACTATATTGTAATCAATGTTATTGTAAATGAATAAAGGAAAAGGTTATTATTGTATTCATTAATATATTATGAGGTATCTCTTATTATTTATTGATATTTGATTTAATAATCACTTGAGACTCTAAGGAATAGATAGTTGATATTGTTTGCAAGACAAAGTTATGTAGATAGTGTGACAAGCATGTCAAGTGGGGATTGGTTATGGTTGTGGATTGTTGATTTAAGATTAAGTTTTGGATTTTGTCCCTGAGTCCTTATTTAAATCATATAATTTTGATTATTTTCCTTGGTGGCATCTTAAGATGGACAACTAATGGAAAAATAACTCAGTTATTATAAACCTGTACATTACATGGTTGAGAGGGCAAAGCTACCAAATAAGGTTGATAGTTGGTGTAGATAATCCCAAGTTTTTGAATAATATACTTACATTATCATGGAATCAAGGTGTATCTTTGGTATAATTTTTATGGAGGGGAAATATTATATAACACTTGATATCTCAAATGTTGTATGTCCTGCCTATATACTATTTAAGGGTTACAATCACTTTAAAAGGGGAGTTAGAGAGTTGTCACACTATTATTATCACAAGAAGAATTGAGTATATTATTTAGGTAGATGAACCTCTTAGTAGATAAGGTTATTAACCCATATAATAAGTTTGAAATAAGCAAATGATCTCTGCTATACCATTAGACCTATAGATTGCTTGAAGGTATACAGCCATATGGGAAGTAAGCATGTTTATTGAACAAAGGTATTGCCATTAAATCTAATAGTTATTATGATTTTATATAGGTGTAAATAATGTGATGAAGTTCTTGACCACATTATGGTAACCTATAAATTGGAATAAATAAACCCTACTGTGACCACAAACTTGTAGGTGGCATTGTTATGCAAGGCATATATCTTGGACTCTAAAGATTTGTAGTGATTGAGATAGGTGTAAAAAAGTTATGGAATTTGAATAACACCTTTGGGAAGAGTATTTTTAACTCATAAATTCAGATACTCTATTGACACAGTCCTAATTGGACTTAGAAACCTATATTTGGATGATGGTAAGAGAAAACAAGAAGAAATATGGTATCTCACCCTTGGGGTTAGTTTCATAAGGAGTAAATAGAAATTTTTAAATTGATTTGGTCTCTTGAAATTTTATGTAATCAAAGTTATTTATTTTTATATAACCTTGACCCAAATAGTAAGTTTGAAAATCCTGGACTAGTGTTTAGTCCATAAAACAAGTTTCCACCATCCATTTTTGTTTAAATTTTGTAATATTTCATAAATTCATATGTTATAACTACATAAAGAGTTTTTAGAGTTGTAAGTATTGCAAAGGTATAGATTTGGGTAGTGAGGTGGCAAATAAGGCCTATAAGAGAAAGAATTTGCAAAGGAAGTACTAGATAGAAATAATTTTGAGTGTGAAAATTTGCCCATACCTTAGGGGGTATGAATGAAGATAACAAATGTAATTAAACCTTGGGAATAGAGCTTGAGTTGGTGAAATAAAAAAAATTGAATTAAGAAGGCTATTAGGCTTGCCTAAACCTTGTGAATCATGTGTAAAGTATTGGTGAAGGATGCAGTTAGTCTAATTACTTATAATGGATTGAAATAGGTATGATAATATTTTCCCAAACCATTATTGGCAAGACATTGACCTATTGAATCCTATATCAATAGTGGACAATTGAGACTAAGGTAAGTCACCTAGTGAAGGAGTAAGAGCTAGTTTTGTCAAAAGAATGATGGACATGAGGTATGGATTAAATTTGGGAGTTATATGACATGTATAATAATATTAAGATAGCCTCAAATAGATAAATAAATAGGAAAAACCCCAAAGAGACCATCTATTATAGTGATAAGAAAGAAAGAGACTAAATCATTAAATAGGTTTTTCAAAACAAACATAACATGTAGATGAGTGCTTGACAGGACTAGAAGCTTGAGATATATGAAGTTTTTGTGACTTCTCCCCATAGCTCTACATCATGAAATCATAATTAACATAACAAATATTAAATGAAATTTTTAGAATATCCTCCTCTCAAATTCTCAATTAATGATACCTTTCATGAAGATCAATCTTTGAAAAGACTGTAGAACCATGTATTTGATAAAAAATATCATCAATGCATACTAAATAATATTTGTTCTTGATTGTTTCCTTGTTAAGAATGCATTATTTGATGCACAATTTAAGGGTTCTATCCTTCTTCTTGATAAATACTTTAGGTGCAACCCATGGTGAAACACTTGACTTAATCAAACCCTTAGCCAACATCTCCTAGAGTTGTGCCTTTAACTCAACTAGCTCAGTTGTTGTCATCTTGTAAGGTGGCTTAGACTATAGTTATGACCCTAAAATTATATCAATGGTGAAATTAAATTCCATTTTTGAAGGCAACCCTTATAGCTCTTCTATAAAAACATCCCAAAATTCTTGCAAGAAAAGGTAGTCTTCTATGGTGAATTCCTTAGATTCACTAATTTCTTCCATTTTAACAAGGAATGCTTGATATCCCTTAAATTTATCCTTATTCAAATAAACAATTGAAATTTACATGAGTTTTAACTTAATATGACTTTTTTGGATTTGGGTTTGGTTTCCCAAGTCATCTAAACATTTTACCTTTTTAAGGAAATAATCAACTTTAGCTTTGTGCCTAGATATCCAATCCAATATTTGGATCACATCATATGACCCTAGTGGTGCTGCATAAATATCATCAATCATGGTGAATTTTAGTAATTTGATCTCAGCCTCTACAAGGCATGTATCAAATTTGACCATGGGCTCATTCCCCTACATTATTGACCATGCATTTGCCATAAAATTATCCATCTTAGATAATTTAGTTAGAATTCTAGGAGAAATAAAACATTTAATAACTCTTATATCAATCAAAATATTAATTAGATGTCCAAACAAAGTACCTGATACTTCAAAAGGAGAGGCTTAAAATTTAGCCTATCTATTATCCACTGATATGTGAATACACCGTTGAAATTTTCCTTACTATGAAGAAGAGGTTGTATTCTTGTTATTTCCATTTGGCTTCAATCAAGGACAATATTTGGCATAATGGTCTCATCCACAAGTGAAACATCCTTCAGGTGGCCCCTTCCTCTCACCCTAATTTACACCCTTAAACCCTTCTCTAAAATTACCTCTTATTTTCTTATTACCAGAAACATTACCAAATCTTGCATTTTGGCTGTTGGACTGGTTCTTGAGATTACAATTCTATTTCTAGTTATTTTTCTTGAAGGGTGTCTTGGAACTGCCAAACTTTTTCTTAAACTTTTCTCTAACCTATGTAAGTGATTTAGCTTTTGATTTTGTTTTAATACCTTATCAATGACCTGATCCATGGTGGATGGTCCACACACATTCACTTCACATATTATTTAGGGTTTTAGGCCCTTAATGAATTTATTGATCTAGAAACACTCATCCTTTTGGTACTATGAAACATACTTTAAGATCTTTGTAAAATGCTCCCAATAATCATTCATTGATAAATCCCCTTGACTCAAGTTCTATAAATCTATTAATTTTTGGTCAAAATAGAACTGAGGTAACCATTGTGATTTAAAAATAGTCATAAATAGATCATAAGAGGTAGTTGTAGAATCAAGTCTCATCTCAAGCTTCTTGTTAGCCCATCATGTTGTTGCTTCACCAGCTAGTTGGTAAGCTCTCCACATAGCCTTCATCATCTTGAAATAGTTATAAAATTCAAAATATTTTTACATTTTTTTGAGCCAAGCTTCAACTCCATCATCCAAAACCATGACATCAAACTTGGATGGATTAACTTTCTTCATGTCATGTTCAAGCTTTGTATATAATTGATCTCTAGCCACTTGACTACATTCCTCATTCCCCTACTCCTGAGGCACTTCCTACTCTTTAGGTTGTTCCTCTAGAACTTGATATTCTTATTCCTCTTTTGGCCCATGGACTTATCACTCTAGAGATTATACTTTGTCTCTGGTATCATTCATGACAATGAGAATGTGATCAAGTTTTTTAGCTTGTTCTATTACTAGCACATTAATATTAGCTTTGTGGTTTGCATTAGAGGGCTCCTCTCCACTCGATTTACCTCACACCATTATCCTCACTAAAATTATGAGAGTATAATTATATTAATGGACTCATTAGGTTTAATAACTAAACCTTAAGCTTTGATACCATAATGTTAGACCCCACTAGGTTAACCAATAGTTACATAATCTAAAAATAAAACCACATGAAACTATTTATAAATTCATTTATAGATATTAGATCAAATTGATGATTGACTAGTAAATGAATCTGAAGTAATAAATTCTATAATATAAATTAACCCACTGGTTATAAACTAATCCATATATTTTTCAAACAAAATATTAGACTATTAGATAAATAACTTTTAATCAAGTATGATGAATGAATCAAGTACAAAAAATACTGATAAAATCCATAAATTAACCATGAATAATCTTATATCCATTATTATTTATAATTATAGAATAAATTACAAATTACATAGCCACTACTATGATGAATATCTATCTAAGAATAATTTAAAATATAGCACAAATTGAAATATACAATAAAATGAGTACAACAGTGCAAATGAGCTACTCAAATAACTCCATGATCTATAACATAACCTAAGAATAATCCCAAATGGTTGAATTAGCTAATAGAGGGAGAGCACCATCTGAGTGGTTTACCTCCAACATAGACCAATGGTGTCCCACACACCTCCCCATTAGGAGTGGCCCTACCCTTCATGGAAGGGTAGATAAGAATAGTGAAAATATCAAAATATCAACTATAACTCATGTGTGTACTATCACTATTACATGTAGAAATCATAAAAACTATGGAAACCAATCCTATATCTAAATGATATCAACAAACACATGTAAACTAGAAGTATAGTGAAATTATAATGTCTCAACTATAACATTACTTTGGCTAAAGTTTTCTTTATAGAATTGATATCTAAGAATCTAGGTCATTACACTCACACAAAACTCTCTACTACTATACCATGACTTATTTATGATATCATGGGATAGGTATATGAAGTACCCATTGGCATAATCATATATGTATCATCTATTATCCAAATGCAATCTAGAATAAAGATTCAAAAGTATAATAATACAACTTCAACATGTACCAAATCCCATACAATATTAAATGATGTAAACAACATCAATCATGAATCTAACCATTTCCAAACATTAAACACCAAGGTAATAATATATATTTATTAAATCATTATATTCCATATTAGATATGTTCATTATAATAAAACAAGAATCAATTTTTTCTATGTCTTTATTTCTAACATATCTTCTATCATAATTTATAATTATGTGAGTATGTATAATTGATAACAATATTCTATCAACATAAAAACCCATGCAATCGATTATATTTCATAACAAAATTCAATTCAACATATTCTAGTAGAAAGAAAGCCATATTACATATTCAATCCATTATGGTTATGTTTTCCCACATAACAGCCCTTATAAAAGAGCCATCACAAACATTATGGAAATATGAGAGTGAACACATTTTATTATAGTCTGCTCATATTTATTGCCAACCAAAAACTTTAAGAATAATGCCTTTATTTATATATATGCACTCAACCTATATTATAAATGACAATCATTTTGACCACACATAGAATTCCATTTATTACGTACAACTATGTAACATCCATATATATATATATATATATATATATATATATATATATATAATATTATATTGTATCTCAAGTATATTTTAGATAAGTAATTATAGACTAGATTACAAATACATACACATAATTTACCATCCTTTCTTCCCTCATTGGTCAATTAAATCCTTATACAAATAGAAATTTTTGTGCATTTGCATATATCTAATTTACATGATCTCATATTACTTAATGCAAACTGACCCAAGTAACTAGGTTGAAATAGAACTAAAACATTTACTTCAAATATGTATGAAATCCTTGAATACATTCATCAACAGCTATAGCCATACTAGCTCGTCTAGAGGTGAAATAAGTTCTTATGCATGCTTAATATATTACTTGCATATCAAATACAAATCCATACAATAAATTTAATTTTATGTAACTTCAACATATCTTGATAATTAGTAATTGGACTAATTATACTTATTTAAGCTTACAACCAGAATAACTTTGTACGGTATGATTTTACCTTATGACTTAGATTCATATGCACAAATTTCAATATAAAAAGGACCATAGCCAGGCTGGCTAACATTCTTTCGATAACCTATATATATATACCATTATATATACACACAAATATGAATATATTTATATTCATTATACTTTATATTCATTATCTCTATTGGCTTACATTTTTCTTAGATCGTATCAAAATAATCAACTAAAAACCAAGTTCTAATCTAGTTATAACACTCAAAATTTTAGCACAACCTACATCCATACAAATTTATAAGCCTGGTCTTAACCTTATGTCAAGTCAAGTGTAAGAGTACATATTAATACCTATATAGGTATACAAGTATTTACAAAAATGTTTATATGCTTATACTTATGAAAAGGGAATTAAAATCTAAGCACATGACCTAAAATGTACCCAATTTTTTAGATTTTCTTTTATATATCTTACAAAAACCATCATACAAACAATTGACTTGAGAGTACCATGATTATACATTTTCAAAGTAAATATCTCAACTGGTAATGGATCGAGGGTTTTTGAAGAGATATGAACTTAATACCATCTAAGTCTAGGTTCACATATATAGACTAAATCTTTACTATATAGGGCTCGACCCTCAACTCTAAAGGCATGAGCATGGAACTGAGTTCTATCCTTAGCTCTATATACCTAAAAGTTATAGGGTTTATAAATAATTTTTTGACAAAATTAATCATTCCACACAATCATTAAATATATAAAAACCTATACTAGGAAAAACCTATTATTTTTTTTTCAAATCTCACAACTACAAAAATAAAATTGACCTTGTTCTTTTTAAGTTGTTATTTAATGCATGGAATGAATTTATTTGTCTTCCCTATAGCCAAGTTTCATGTTTTCTCCTTTTCCTTCTTCCACCATTCTTTCATCTTTTTCCCTTGCCTTCATTCTTATTTTTTTCTTCCTTTTCATGCATGTCTTTCATGATCTCCAAAATATCTTGTTATTCTATGAGATGTCCATCATGTAACACCCATCATCAATGCATCACTCTAATATTTATTTATTTAAAATCATAATCATAACTCCATTACTAGGCATGATCGCTAAATAACTCACCATAATTTCCTTAGCGAGGTCAAACCTCCATAATCATATCAATGACCAAATAAAAACCCAAATTCCTTATGTTTTTAGCTTTTTGGCAAAAGAACATCGTTATGATAGTGTCTAGATAATTTAAAACAAAACCTAATTTTTATTTCTCTTACAAGTTCATGGTGAACTATTTATCTAATTATGAAAAAATACCATTATGAATAAAGCTTCAAAGTGATAATTTGAGCTCAACTATTTTGGGTATTTTACCCCCTTTTTACCCCAATGAACTTTCATCCTCAAGTCCAAAGATATCCAAATCAAGTTAACTTATAAATAAATAAAAAATAAGTAACACTCAAGATGTCAATACCCATAGATACAGTCAGATTATAAATACATAGAAGAATGAGATAAATTAAGAAACCTATCATAATCCAAGTTATATCACAAAATTATAATGTAACTAATGAAACAAGATACATAAGAAAATCAACCAAATCAATGCACTCATATTTCTACCCAATATAATGCAATGAAAAAAAACATTGCATACCATAGAAGAGATTTAACATACATGAGTAAATCACATATCCTAATGAAATCAAAGTAACAAGACTCAATTGTAGCCAAAAACTAATGTATTATCATTTATTTTCATTCAAATAATTGATTGTAGTGTGTGCACGGGTTTGATGATCTCTCTCTACCCTCATTATTGGTATCTATAACTCCCTCTCTGATGATGCTATCCCTTGAACTACTTTTGAGGGTGGGACAGTCTTGCATCCACCTCATCAAACAAACTAGTAGTTAGTCCAAAATCAAAATAATCATCAACATATAACCATAATAAATTGTTAAATACAAATAATCTATAAAATCATGATCATAAAGCATAATAAAACATATGAAATAGATATATATCTAGATATTGATCATGAAACAAGTAATATATCTATCAATCAAATAACATATTCCAATCCAACTAAAAAATAAATAATATTACTACCAATCATTAGTTTCATAATTCATCATTTAATGCTTCAATAGTTTGTAGATGAAATTTGATGTGAAAACATCATCTTCTTATTTCCCAAGGAATTTAAATGGAGTTAGATAGTGTGTGAGCAAGGTCTATGACGAGATCTTACATCCCTCTTACACATTCAATCCAAATTCTTCCACACTCCAAACTGTCATGAGTGGATTTATTACACACACAACCTCTATCATTTATGAGGTGTAGGACATATTCTCCATCATTTATCTTGGCCTTCATCTAATGGTCTAAATTCATAATCTAATTCTATAAAAGGAGGAACCATTATCCATTAAATATAATCTTTTTTTTATAAACTTATGCTGCCAAATATCTAAGAAAAACATCACCAATTTATTCAATTTCTCAACAAGTCACACACAGAGTAAGGAGAGATGCCATATGAATAACTTTATGACTTTGTCAAAGACCTCAAAAACTATATTGAGGCCAATCAAAATTTGAATTTCAAATATAAAGAGACATCCATGAGGAAGATATAATAATTTAACTTATGTCTTCGCTTTGTTTGTTTGTCACTTCTTAGACCTTTCACAATCCAAGGATATGCACCTAGGATGTTAGTTTTGTATTTTTTTGGTTTGATTTTCATGATGAAAATAAAATATCCTCATTTTAAATTGTGTGATAACATATGGCATGTTAGGGAAGACTATCACCCCAATTCTCCATTGAAATGTCATAACATTCCTCTAATTTGGAAATTAGTTCAAAATTCATCCTAATTTCACTTCTTTTCTTCTAAATTTGTCAAATTTCCATTTTAATGTTAGCAACAAAAACACTCTATTAATTGGTGGATCACCTACCATAAATGACACTATCAACCTATTAATCAATGATATTACTTCCATTGTGTTCTCTATTTTTTATGCTTTTTAGGTAAATGACATAATCGACTTGTAAATTAATGGAAACACAATGTGAAATGGTGGATTTTCTCTCATCTTTCACTCAAACTATGGATTTAAAAAAATAATTTAATAAACAATTTAAATGGTGGATAAACATGTAAATAAAAGGGATCAACCTACATATTAGTGGAAATGCCCTGGTAATTCTTCTTTATATTTCCTATAGTTTAGTGATATTGTACTTAGTAATAATGGAATCAAATACTAAATTAGCTAAATCATTCCATTGTAATTTTTATTGTGTTTTTTTGAAAATAAATATATCACCATGATAATTAGTGATATATCCTTTTTAATTGGTAGAAACACTAAGTTGTATGTTTTTATTCTCTATCTCCTTATTGATGGTATCATGTTAGGAAACAATGGGATTACTCTGCTAAATGGAAGGATCACTTTGTGTCAATTTTTTTAGACCTAAACAATCAACATTTTAACATCCTCTTGCTTGTTAAAGGCCATAAACTCAAAGTATAATCTATTTATTGAAGGTTTCTATTGTCAAATAAGTGGTTATTTCAAAAATAAACACATATTACAAACACATTTTATTTTGATGCATAAAACAAACCAACATTTGAATTTGGTGTTTTAAAACATATTTGTGTTTTCATTAATTGAGTGTTTATGTTGTTTGCTTGTTTATGGGTAGCTTATCATATGTATTCTCTTACTTTTCCCACTTTTAGGACTTTGGGTAATCAAAATCACATAGTTACTATTTCCTTTTCTTGAAGCGTAACTAAAGTATGCTCTCCTCTTGCCCACTTCTGGGATCTTTGGGGATCAAAAATAATGAAAATTAATTTTTTATTTTGGATGTGTGAGATGTATTTCATCAAAATTCATGATTAATTAGGGTATGATGACTTGTATTTCATCCCTTAGCATACATACTAACTCCATTATCTAACAGGGGTGATAAATTGAGGGTAGATGTCATAAGAATAAAGTGGATGTGTGTTTTAACTGTAGTCTATGAAATCAAGGTGTTTATCCCTGATGCTAAGATAACAAACATCACCCTAAAATTTAAAATTTATAGTATCACTTCATTGATATCTCAAGACTAAATTGGTCATGAAGGGGCTAGACCCTCCCAAAAATTTCTTGTTATTTGTTATTCTTATATGAACTTTTTAGCCCCACATACTATGAAGTATATTGGGGACCATATAAAAATCCTTGTAAAAAATTATATCAATACCTTTGTGCCACAAATTATTTTTAGTGTGATGGAAACCAACCTCCCCAAATATCTCATGACATACCTCTTGAAGTGAGGGTTAAGAGATTAACCTATTCCCACTTCTTGTGAGGTAGATATATGGACTATAGTCATGTTGCACACCTATTTTACCACTAAGATATGGCGTGTATTGTATGTTTTTCACTACTTATTTATTGTCATACAACTATTTTATGTGTTATACCTTGCACACCAAACAAATAAAAACTGTCCTAAGTCAAAACTTTGTCATATTTCATTAAAAATTTGTGTGATAAGATGTTACACTACCCAAATTCTAAGTCATATTTTTATCCCAATCTAAACATCATGTTTTCCAATTGAAATGGTACTCTATTCAAATTGTATAATCATGATATCTATTTTTTTTTACAATCAAGTCCCTTTTGAACCAAATTCAATTTGAAATCAATTTTCCACATTAGGTCTATTTTGACCACATTCCTATTTTGAGTCAACCATTTTAAATCAATAAAAATTTCCTAATCAATCAAATTTTATAAATCAAATCAAATTAAATCAATTCAAAAATTCAACGTAAAATCAAGTCAAAATTTCTAAATTCAACCTTCAAATCAAAGTCAAACATTCCAAGTCAACTAAAGTCAACCTTTCTAAAGTCAATATTTTCAAAGTTAAAGTTAGGTCCATCAAAGTTAATGTCAAAGTTTTTATGCAATAAAAAATGCATCATGTCCATAAATCAATCCTAGATCAGATAGAATAGAGCACACCTACACTTTTGATTGGGGAGCATATAATTATTAAGCATGAGCATGACCAATGTGAGGATCTGCTAAACCCGATTAGGGGATCACTTGTCACAACACACCATGCAAGATAGGGTTTCAAAGCCTATAGTCTAAAAAAATCACATAAAAACCCTAAAAGAGTCTTATGATTTAATATTTCACTAATCTAATAACAAGAAAAGTAAATCTAATCTAGCACACACCATAGCTTGTGGCACAAAGTGGGGGTTAGTAAAGCAAAGAAATCAAAACATGTATAGGGAACTTCAAATAAAGTATGAGTTACACCTTAATACATGGAATATAAAGAGTAATATTATTTGATCCAACACTTATGCTACTTATATCTACTAAAAAAGAGGAGAACAAAGTTAGAATATACTTACCTGAATGTGAACCCATCAAGACTCAATCTCTCCCTTGGCCAAAGAGTCTTTGCAAGAGGTTGTTATGGTTCGTAAGGATCACTTTTTTATGCCAAAGCATCTAAAACCTATCCACAAGACTAGATTTTCCAAAATAATAAACCTAAGCTAAGTCTCCTTAAGTAGAATGGTGGAAGAGTAGATTGTGAATAAATGCAAGCAAATAATAACTCTTGATTTCATATTTTAATAATGATTGAAATGACCTTGTATATATAGGATTATATTACCCTAAAATTATTTGAGAACATCAGTTGTGCTAGGTCAACCTAGTCAACCTAACACATTTTTGAGCTAACTCACTAAGTTTGTGCTGGGTCAGCCAAGAGGCTAACAAATAAAAAGAGAAAAAGGTTCATAAAATATACTAGGTCAACTAGGTTGACCTAGTATGTTGAATAGGTAAAAAGGGTGCCAAGTAAGGGAATGAAGCATAGAAAGAGGAAAAGGACTAGAAGACTATGCAAGGGATGAGAAATATCTTAAGAAAAGGTTTTAGGAACTAGTTGGACTGGTAATAATGTGACAAAAAGGGACAACAATCCTATGAAGAACTAAAGGTTTGCCCAGCCCTTTTTTGGTGCACCCCTTAGGGTGTGCACTCAGAGAGATTGAGTCTTGATAGGTTCCTACAAGATGTAAAGTATCAATAATCAATAAAAGTTAAAAATAATATGTGTTTACATATGCCCCACTCAAAACTCATCATGTGTCACTAAGGTATAACAGGGGATGGTGCTTTGAGAAATAATATAAGGACACACACAATGTTGATGTTAAAAAAATTTATAATATTTTAAAATAAAAATAATTGAAATTAAATGACTTAAAGGATAACTAATCTAAAAAAGTAAATAACTAAAATTTAAATGTGATGCATACCTTGACTTACCTTTTATCATGGGATGGTTGTTTGTTATGTTATTAGTTTTGATTGTGTAGGGTGCAAAGACTACTTTCGATAAACCCAAGAATACAAGCAAAAAAAAAACAAATTCAAGAAAATCCAAGATAGTTGGTGGTATGAGGATGGGACATACTTGGTAAATTTGGTAAGATAAGGTGATAGTTGTTATGTTAAACCAAATGACCAAGTCAAACAACAAGAGTAAATTAGGTAACCAAAAAGCCATGGATACGAAATACCAAAAAACTCAAACAAGCTATCCTAAAGTAAGAAAAGGAAAACTTACCAAATCAAACCAAGGATACATGTTAAACAAGATGAAAAAAATAAAAATGAAAAAAAATGGTAAAAAGACAAACTAAAAAGACAAAAATGGTAAAATAAAATTGATGAGTGAGCAGTAATAATCCACATCTCAATCATCAATGAAAAAAGGATGCATAAAAGGGAAAACAACATTATCGAGTGAGTAATAACAAACCACATCTCACTCAACAATGGAAAAAGGGTACAGACTTAGGTGTCCAAAATTACAAAACAACAAAATCATGATAAATGGTACAAGGAAAGTAAATTAAGTCTAGTAAATGTAAAATGATGTAAATAAAATGATCCAAAGTGGCTCAAACATGTTGTTTTCCTTTAAGGATAGATAAAACTAAAACAAAGGAATGCTAGCATGTTTTTAAGAGGTGAAGAAGAAGGAATTAAAGAAGAGGGAAAATAGATTTGGAATCATAATTTGTCTATCAAGGAGGGGGGGGAAATGAAATGGGTGGAGGGGATAATGAAGGAAAAATTAAGGTAGAGAGAACTCTTTATCAAAATCAAGACACTCAAATTAGGTTTACTAAAACAAGAGGACTTTCAACCTTAAGAATAATGAAGACCTTATCTTAGCAACACAAGTCTTTGGTCAACAAATGGAGTATATAGATCATCCCATGAAGGCTATATGCATGAAAATTAAAATAGACCTACCTCCCCATGACATGTTCCCTGCTCTTCAGGACCCCTTACAAAGTCATCAGTCTAGTATGAAGATTGGGTACTTACATGAAAAAGTAGGTAGCACCATAGATTTTTTTTGAATTCCCCTATTCCAATCTACTGACCTACCACACCCCAAAGGAATTTGGCTCTATGTGAAGCTAACTGTGGAGTTTGATCTTTGATTGGAGATAAGAGATGTGCTTATAATCACATCTTTTGGTGTGAATTTAATTTTTGATATTTGCATATTGCCCTTTAGATATAATTGACTTTTATTTAAATTATTTGGATTTTAACTTTATTTTGATGGCTTTTTTTGTTCCTCCTCCATAAGGATTTGGAAAACTAAACATGGGTGCTAAAGACAACTTTCATTTAAAAACATGGGATAAGGTGGCTAAGAGAGACAAACTTCAAAGAGCATGGGGTCTAAGAGTCTCATAAATCTAGGTAAAATAAAAGTGTTATCTTGACTTCGACCTTATTTTATCTAATGTGGAGTTGAAAGGAAGGGGAAATAAAGAGGAGTGAAACATAGAACAATTTGAATTGCTTCAAATTGCAAAAAATGTGACAAAGGGAAAAAATAAGGGATATAATGATAGAAAAGTATGATTCCTTATTATAAGAAAGAGGGAAATGGAGTAAAACATGATAACATAGATTACTTGTAAATTTCATCTAGGAAAAGAAGCAAAATCTAAATTTTAAGAACAAGGATCAAGAACATAAAAATAATGGTAATTTTATGAGGAGGGTCAGGTCATATCCATGGTCTAACAAAGCAACTCATAAAAAAGAGACCCACGAGGGTGTTAATAAGCAAGAGAAAATCAAAAGTGAGGGAGCCTTTCTATAAAGCACCTCACAAAGAAAAAACCAAATGATGTCAAAACAACATTTGAAAGTAGCAAAAATAGAGAAAATAAGTAAACGATGGTGGTTTTGTGAGGGATGTCAGGTCCTATCCATGGTCTTACAAAGAAACTCACAAAATAAAACCCAAGGGGTGTAAAAATCAAGAGAAAATGCAAGAAGATAAAGAAGACTAAGGTACATCAAGAAACCAAAAGACAAAAATGAATGACTAAAGGTTTATGAAAAGAAGGAAACTACCACAGATGAAGAGACTCAAGCTTAAGTAACTTGCAAAAATAGATAAATAGATATAAATAGAAAACATGACAAGAAGGAAATGTTTAGGCAAAGTAATTTTTAAGGAATTGAGTGTTGGTGGGCTCTTTATAAATATGGCCTTCATTGGTTTGAAGATGATAAGTGCTCAGACCAAGAATGTATTTAACTAAATATGGACCCCACCATTTTTGGGCATATTTTCCTTCTTTGTCATGGCTGTAGTATAATAATAGGACAAGGTCACCAACATTAAAAGTGCATATTTTAACATGTTTGTTATATTATCTAGCGATGCAAGCCTTGTATTTATTGTTATATTGTAATGCAAAAAGATGACATTCATCAAGAAGATCAAGGAAAACTTTCATGCCTAATATAATAGCTTCATATTTGGCCATATTTTTGGTGACATCAAAGGTAAAATGAAAAGCTAAGGAAAGATCTTACCAAGAAGATTAGTGAGAATGCCTAGCAACAAAGTTATTAAAGCAAGGAGTTTTATTCTTTAAATTTCCAAGTTTATGATGCTACTGAGGAATTTGAGGTTATTGAGCATGAATTAACTCAAGAATATCTTCATCACTAGGCAAAGTAGGAAGAGGACCATAATATTCAACATCTACTTCAAGATCTAGAATTTTATTGCATGGATTTCATATTCAAGATGAATCTGATGGACATCGGTTGTCTTGGCATCTAGTCTAATTTTGGAAGTAGATGAAGATGATGGATTCAAAGAGATGGTCATGTTGGTAGACTCAATGATGGGAGAAGGATCTAAAGAAATGATAGGATCCATAGGAGGTAGATAAGATGTAGGATTGTCTATAGGTTTGAAAGGTGTTTCTACCACCCAAGGAGTATCAATAAGAGGAGGATTGGTAGGAGGTACATGGCCCTCAGGATTTAAGTCATGATGTGTAGATATGGTATGTAAATCCTAATTGAAGGCATTAATTTGGGCTAAAATATTTTGATAGTGCTAGACATCCAAGTCTCTAGATTGAGCTTGGGCCATGATATAGTTGTCATCATATGTTGGAGAAATCGTACATGCTTAAGAATCAAGGGGAGTTTTAGAAGGTTAAATCCCGATGTTACTAAATATACAAATGGACATGGTGAGAGGATATTAGAATAATTTAAAAACTCAAAAATCATTGTAAGCAAAGGCATATTCAGGTAAAGATGGCTCCTGAGCATTGCATGAAGGGGAAAATTGGTAATCTCATCTATGATAGGAATAGTATGATCTCAAGGTAAGAGAGGATGAAGCCAATCCACAATATATGGAGGTAGATTCTTAGTATTACAAGAGTAATACAACTCATTAGGCTCATCATCATTAGAATCCATAAGAGTAACTTGAAGATTAGGATTCATGTTGATGAACTCAAGTAAAGGAGCACTATTGATTTTATAAATTGTAGGAATTTGATATTGAGGCTTAGGATTGGGAAGCTGGATGCTCCATGGGTTGGGATCAACTTCATTTTTGTAACCTTTTCCATTATGTAATAATTTAATACACTGACTACTAGAAGAGGTGATGACCCTCATCTGATGAGTCCATGGATGACCAAGAAGAATCTTGTAAGATAAAGGAAGATCAAGGACCATAAGCTTGGTTTTGAAAGTCTTAGGTCCAATAGGCAATGGAAGCCAAAAGCAACCAACTAGCTTTTGATTAATCTTATCAAGGACATGGTAAGTAAGATGGGTTTGTTTAAGATGATATTTGTTATAACCAAGTTGTTGAATGAGCCATAAGGATGTGACATTAATACCAGAACCTTCATTAACTAGAACTTTTCAGATAAGAGTGGTATTAATGGCCACTTTGATAAAGAGAGGTGGATCATCAACACGAAAAATAATCTCATCATTAATAATGTCCTCTTAAAGAAATTTAATGGAAGGCTTGGAAGGACACATAGTCTCAATGGTATTCATGTTAGTTGGATGAGAATCAATAGAAGGTGGTCCTTCATCTATTGAAGATGGATCTTCAATTTCTTAAAGTTGTATAAGAATTTTATGATGATAAGGTGAAGTGTGAACCAAATCCATAAGATGAATATTACAAGGAATAGAGTTGAGTTCTTCAAGAAAATTCTAATGTGATTTAGACGAACCATCATGAGGTTTAAAAGGTAAATTATAATTAGGAGGTATAGGTGTGGTGGGAAGATCAAAAGTAGGAAGTTGTTCCTCAAGTGCTTCTGAATCATCTTGAGTGATAGTGGTATCTTTAAGTAATTGTTCTTCTAAAGATGGTTGCTTAGGCTTGATAACATTATCTTTATGGGTTGGTTTATGATGATAATTAACTTTATCAGTGTTGACATAATGAGATTTGTTATAATATAGGTCATAATCAACATCGATGGCACAAACATCCTTGACATGTGATTGATTATTTTTTGAAGAAGATTTTAGATTATTAGAAGTATAAGATTTAAAGTTTTGCCATTTTTTAGATGTGAAAGCATACTCTTGATGATGAATTTTGATCATAGATCATGGTTTAATGAGTCACCAAGCATAACAACACACTTAGTGAGCCCTCTATAGATTCATGAGAATTCCCAATGCCAGTATGGAACTAGTAGAATAGATTGATATCATACCATTTAGGAGGAGCATTAGGATAAATGAAAGGATTTGAGGGAAGTAAAAATTATTGCATTTATTGAACTAAAAGAGGTGTATGAGATGGTAAAGGAATAATATATTTGGCAACTCCAAGTTTGGTTTGGGAAGTATTGCTAGTGATAGAATTAGACATTTGAAAATATCCTTTAAGAAGTTTATGGTTGGGTTTGAATTGCTTCATAAGAAAGTCTTGACGCTTAGCTTGATCAAGAGATTCATTAAGAGTTTGAGGAGCAAAGGTTCAAACCTTGTATTGAAGAGTGGGACTAAGAGTGGTTATAAAGAGTTTGAATAAATTACCATCAATCATATTATGATCAACTTTATGAGTTAAAGATTTACATCTCTTACTAAAGTAAAGAGCTGATTTATTAGGATATTGTTTAGCATTAATGAAGTGACTAAGATAATTTTTAGGAAGATCATTATGTTGAAAATCTTTAACCAAAGGATTAACCAAATCTTCAAGTTACCAAATATAATGTTGATGAAGTTTATTATACCATTCTAATACATCACCAATGAAAGTTTTGACTAATAGTTTATTTGTGATAAATGTATTAGTTTGGATCCACTCTTTGTAAAGGTTGCCAAAGGATTTGAGGAATGAAGTAGGGTCTTTAGTCCCATCATATTTGATAGTTGGAGTTATGTTACCAATATTAATGGATACAATGAAGGGATATAAAGGCTCATTTTGAATAGTTTGTGGCATCTTCTTATTCATTATAGGTTGAGGAATAATGTTACCTGAGGCATCCCGAAGAGGTGGAGGAATATAATTAGGATTAGCTTGAGGATGAATAGTTTGAGGTTGATTAGTTACATTGATTAAATGTTGTTGAAGTTGCATCATTTGGTTGGTATTAGATTTTTGCATGATGTTCATTAATTGAATGACTTGAGCTAATAGTTGGGTTGTATCAAGAGGTTAGTGTTGGTTAGAACAATCCCTAAATTAGTGTTAGGGGGAGGATTATTAGGAGGGTTATTAGTGGGATTTGTATCAATCACTCCCATATTGGTTTGGAGATTTTGAGAAGTGTCTTGATAATTATGGAAAGGATTAGATCCATAAAATTCATCTTGAGGTGTTATTTGCACCATGTTATAATTCATAGATGAAGGAGGAGAAGCAGTGCCCCAAGAGTGATGGTTCTCTTGGGATGGAAAGAAAGGAAAGAATGATAATTCCATATAGTATCTAAATGGATTTAGGTTGTCCAAAAATATTTTGATAGGAAACCTCATTCTAACTAAACAGAGGTGAACCAGATGCAAAATTGGAGAAATGGGAAATTAGATTGAAAAATAAGAAAAACAAGAAATAGAACTAGGTAGACTAGATCAACCTAGTGAAATAAATAGGGCTTGCACATTTTACTAGGTCGACTAGGTCAATCTAATGTAGTGCATAGAATCTATAAAAAGTATAGGGTCAAGCAATTTGACCTAGTACAATGAACAGGGAAGAGGAAAAGATTGATAACAAGGTTGGAAATGAAACAAAATAATTTGTAGCTGATCTAAGAAAGTAAGTGTAGAAAGGAAACACACAATCAATAGAATTGATGTTGGATAATTCAATTGATGCACATAAAGCAAAATCTTTCACTAATGCTAGCTAATGCAAGATTTTGCACACATAATTGATCAAAGAGAAATTAAACAACTTGAATGTAAAGCTAGCTACTTGGTCAACCTAAAATGTTGATTAGATTGTTTAAGAATGATTTTAAGTGTAAAAGAAGATTGGATATAAGTAAGGTACTAGATAAAAATCTAAGGATAGTTTAAGGTAAGTTTAGGATGAAAGGGAATATAATGGAAATTATACAAGCTTGGTATTAGACCCTACCTCCTCACTTCACACACCATAATGATAAGGGTGTTGGGTGCTTAGCCAAAATATAGCATTAACCACACTTTATACTTGATCATAGCATCAAGTCGGCTTCTCCTTTGGTGATTAAATCCAAGTAGGTTGGTTAGGGTAGTCAGATGTTTTATTTTTGATGTTTATGTGGTTTGTATATGTGTGAAAAAGACTAGAAATAGTGAAACTAAATGATTAATTGAAAATACCCTAATTAGACTATGTGAGCTATTCTAAGCATGCAAACAACTAAAAAAAGATGTGATTAGAATATAAAGTTAATTACAACTTTAAAATAAGGTATACTTGAGACACTATATGGATAATCATATAAAATAGGGTCAAACCTATACTATGAAAGAAAATTCTAAAATTGAACTAGGTCAGTCAAGTCGACCTAGTTATTTTAGAACACATATAACATAGAACTAGGTCCACAGGGTTGACCTAGTCTGTGTAAGGGTAGTTTTAGAGACTACAAAGTGTGAAAGGAAAGTAGAGAAATATAAAGATACAAAGAAGTAGAAACTCACTTGAGTGTTTTAGAGATAAAGAGGAGAATATTACTGATCAAGAACCTTAGAGAAAACTATCAAAAACTTGTAAATTGGGTCAAGCTGGTCAACCAAGTAATACAGAAACCTATTAAAAAATGATAAAAATGCAATAAGTCAACCTGGTCGATCTAGTTGATTGAATAAGAAGTCTAAAAAATTGGAAAAAACTATATTGGGTTGAGCTAATCAATCTAGTTATTTGAATAGAATTTTGTAAGTTCTAAAACTTGTATTAGGTTGAGCTGGTCAATCTAGTTACTTATTCCTATAAACATGTGTATAAACATAAATAAACTGGGTCGATAGGTTTGATCTATCACAGTAAATATATGATAAAAATAATGATGAATAGAAATGAAATAAGTGAAATAAATCCTACAAGGGTTTGATTCATGTTGGGTTCACCAGAATGTATGCAATAAAAAATGCATCATGTCCATAAATCAATCCTGGATCAGATGGGATAGATCACACCTACACTTTCAATTGGGTAGTATACAATTGTTAAGCAAGAGCATGACCAAAGTGAGGATCCACTAGACCTAATTAGGGGATCACTTATCACAAGACATCATGTGAGATATGGTTCCAAAGTCTATAGTCTAACACAATCGCATAAGAACCCTAAAAGAGTCCTATGATTTAAAATTTCACTAATCTAATAACAAGAAAATAAATCTAATCTAGTGCACACCAAAGCTTGTGGCATAAAGTGGGAGTTAGTAAAGCAAATCAATCAAAACATGTTTAGGGAACTCTAAATAAAGTATGATTAACACCCTAATACATGGAATATGAAGAGTAATATTAATCGAACCAACACTTATGATACTTTTATCTACTAAAAGAGAGGAGAGAAAAGTTAGAATATACTTACCTAAATGTGAACCCATTGAGACTTAATCTCTCCCTTGGCCAAAGGGGCTTCCCAAGAGGTTGTTTTGGTTCATAAGGATAACTTTGTTATGCCAAAGCATCCAAGACCTATCCACAAGACTAGATTATATAAAATAAGAAACCTAAATAAGTCTCCCAAGTAGAATGGTGGAAAAGTAGATTGTGAGGAAGCATGAGTGAATAATAACTCTTGATTGCATATTTCAATAATGATTGAAAAGACCTTGTATATATGAGTATCTTACCCTAAATCTTTTTGGGAACATTAGCTGTGCTAGGTTAACCTAGTACATTTTTGGGCTAACTCACTAGGTTTGTGCTAGGTTGGCTAGGATGCTAACAAATAAAAAGAGAGAAAAGGTCTGCAAACTATACTAAGTCAACCAAGTCAACCTAGTATGTGAAACAGGTCAAAAGGGTATCAAGGACATGAAGGATAGAAAGAGGAAAAATACTAGAAGACTATGCAAGAGAGGAGAAATAGATTAGGAAAAGGTTTTAGAAACTAGTTGGATTGGTAATAATGTGGTAAAAAAGGACAATAATTCTATGAAGCACCAAAGGTCTACCCACCCCTTTCTCGGTACACCCCTTGGGGCATGCACTTAGATAGATTGAGTATTGATGGGTTCCTATAAGATGTAAGGCATCAGTAATTGATAAAAGTTAAAAATATTATGTGTATACAAAGTCAACTTCAAAATTCAAAACCAAATCCAAGGTTAACTTTAACCAAGTCAAAACAAGTCAAAGGTCCAAAATCAAGCATTCCAAGTCAATTATCTGAAATTATGTCAAATTTGACCAAAATCAAATCAAGTCAACATCTAACGTCAAATTTGATCAAATTAAATCAAACATTTTAATTTAGTCTAACCAAGTCAAATTTAATTAGGGCAAATTAACTCAAATCATGTCTATTTTGACCAAGTCACATCAACCCCAACATAAATGAGCATCCAAACTCAAATCACATCTTGTCTTTCCATTCAATATTCTGCACTTATTAGTTGGAAATGAGAAAAATCACATCTATATTTTCTTCCATCTAAGTAAAATCAAATTCAAATTTAAAATCCAATATGAGCTTAATTACATCAAACATCAAATCAAGTTAACTTTGACTAAATATAATAAAAATTCAAGAATCTAAGTTCTCTTTTAACCAAATCAAAATTCAAGTTCGAATAAAAAAATCCAATGCAACCTAAGTCATGGCTTTCTGAAACCTATTTGGGAAAAATCTTAATGAATCCCACAATTCTTGTCCTAATCTACCATCCTCATCCATAATTTAAGATGTGATAAACAAAATCTTCCAACTTAGCCAACATGTAACCCCCACAACATCCCTTATTAACACTTCATCCACTAGTTCAAAATACAAACCGACCCTAGTGCCACAACAAATCCAATAGTCCAACCATATTATGTCATTACCCTTCCAAGGGCCATCATTTACCAAATACCAAAGTGCATCTAAGTATGAGAATCATTTGTTATGGATATACTAATATCCCCTTTTCAATCATACTTAAATTCATCCACTTATAAGAAAACGTCAAGATAATCAACCCATCTTCGACATTTTTATTAAATTAAACATATTTGACCAATCCAAAACTATTATTGGATCACACATCTTCAAAGAAGGACCATGTATACAATCAAAAATTCATAATGTTTATAAATCAATCATATCTCAGAGAACATAGATTATACCATTCACTTTCGATTGGGGATACATTTGTTAAGTAGGAGCATGACCAATATGGGGATCTACTAGAACTGATTAGGGGATCTCTTACCACAATACACCATGTTAAGGAGGGTTCCAAAGCTTCCAATCTAACACAATCATACAATAACCCTAGGGGGGTTCTCAATTTTAATATTTCACCTATAATAATAAGTAAAGTAAATCTAATCTAGTTCTCCCCAAATCTTGTGGCACAAAGTGGGGGTTAGAAAAAATAAAACTAAACATTCATAAAATATATATACTCACATCAATGTATACAAAATCCTAATACATGGAAGAGAAGCAAAAATACATATCTATATACTCTTACAAAGGAGAAATAAATTTAGAAATACTTACCTTTGAATATGAACCTTATGAGCCTCAATCTCTCCCTCAGCCAAGGTGATTCACAAGAGGTTGTTGTGGTATGTAAGGATAACAAAGACAAATTAGATCTAGGCTACATAACTTATCAATGCATCCAAAATAATTCTCCACAAGACAATATCCATATCTCTAAAGAAAACATGAAACCCTAAGCTTTACTTCTCAAGTAGAATGGTCAATAAGCAAATGTTCATTCACTCTTACTTATTTTGCTTCTCCTTAATAAATGATAGAAATGAACCTATATTTATAGGTGGATTTGATCCTTAACCCTTTAAAAAATACTAATTGACATGGTCAACCCAGTTGACCTAGCATAATTTTGGATAACTATTCACTAGGTCTTGAGATAGGTCATCCAAAGGCTAACCTAATTCCAAAGTGAAATATCCCAAAATTGTTTAGGGTGTTAACCTAACACAACCGACTGACAAAAAGGGATTTAGGTGAGGAAAAAGAGGATAAAATATAGTAAATACCTAGAATGGGTACAAAATAGAAGAACAAGCGTAGGGTTAATGGTTTTAGGAGACAAGTGTGTACATAACAAGTGGTAAAAGGGACAACAATCCTATAAAACACTAATGGTCTACCCTCCCCTTTCCTAGTGCACCCCTTAAGGCATACACTCAGAGAAATTGAGACTCGATGGGTTCCTACAAGATACATAGTGTCAGTAATCAATAAAAGTTTTAAAATATTATATGTATACATATGCCCCACTCGAAGCTCATCATGTGTCACATAAGTGTAACATGGGATGGTGCTTCAGGAAATAGGACATGATAACACATAACACTGATGCTAAGTAAAATGTAGTAAAGAGTAAATAAGATAAATGAAAGGACAAAATTAAAAAACACATACCTTTACTTACCTTAGTGATATAGATAAATAAGTATACTACAAGAGAAGTTAAGGTGTCCAATTTGAATAACATTAGGCGAACCTGTAGAATTTAGTGCAAAAAGAGCCAAAAATTGAAATTTGTGGGAGATAGGCATATAGTAGTGAAAAATGAGTTAGTAGAGATAAATATATGAGGGTATTAGGAAAATTGGAAAATTATTATTTTTAAGGAAAGGTTAGAACAAAAATATTGACGGTAAATGAATGATAAAATGAATTACAAATGATTGGCAAATGAATTACAAATGATTGGAAAATGAATGACAAATGATGGTAGAACATAGTAAATCATATTAGAAATCATAAATGGAAAAAAATAATGTAGAACATACTAAATCACATTGGGAAGTATGTAAAACATGAATGACAAATGAAATATCAATGCAAGAAAACTTTAACAAATATATGTAAGCAAGTGACAAGTAACCCCATGTAAGATAGGCATGTCAAATTAAACTTAAAGAAGAATTTGAATGACTAAAAATGAAATGTAATTCAATATGTAATATAAGTATGTCAAATGAAGGTAAATAAATCATAAATAAGTTTAATTTAAGACAAACATGAAGAAGTCACACATAAAGAGAAATATGTAAGAATGCCAAATGTCATATGTAAGATAAGCGACGGTCAAAAAAATAAAATAAGAACATGATAAGATAGATGAAAATACAAAGCTATAAATTATGAAAAACTCAAACTTTAGTGCTTGTTCTAAGTTATAATGTAAGAAATCACAACCACCTAGTGACATGACTAGTATGACAATGAGATGGTGTGGTAATCAAATGGTGTAAGGGTGTTTGTGAGGAAGACCTAGTCCTATCCAAGGTATTACAAATCAACTAAAAAATTATAAACCAAGAGGTGTAATAAGGTAAAGGTTATTAAGGATGTGATTAGCTAAAATCAATATCCAACAAGGGGAATATAAGGAAAATATGATGTAAATAAGGAATGTGAGGTACCACATGGGTGATGTGAACATCCTTAGCAAGAATGAGATAAAATAAGAGAGTGAGAAAGGCTAAGAACTATCAACAACAAGGACTTAGGACATTTTTAATAATGAATAAAAATCTTGGGCTAACAAGTGAAGTATATAGATCATCCCATGAAGGATATATGCATAAAATTAAAAGGGACCTAACTTCCCTCAACATGTTCCCGATTCCTCAAGAGCCCTTATAGAGTCATCGATCTACTATGAAGATTGGGTACTTGCATGAGAAAGTAGGTAGCATTAAAATATATTTATTCTCTTTTTCTAATCTAGTAGACTACTGCACCCTAATGGACCTTAACTCTATCATGAGTCCAACTATGGAGTTTGAGCTTTGATGAGAAAAAAGAGATATGCTTGGAATCATGTCCTTTAGTATGATTTGACCTTTGAGAATTTTAGATTTTACCTTTTGGATCATTGTCTTTTGTTTGTATTTTATGAATTGGCTTTTAACTTGTTTTATATTTTTCTATTCCTCCTCTATATAGATTTAGAAAACCAAAAATGGGTGTTAAATATGACAAATATAAGAGAGCTTACACTTGGTCACTAGAGAAAAGGACCAAAATACCAAGGTGTCTAAAGACCCCTAGACTTTCCCACAAGTATGCAATCTCAAAATTGACCAATGTGAGCCTTAAATGAAAGGAAATAAGGGAAATGTGGGGATCATGAGAGATTCATCTACGCAATAAGTGATAATATGATGTATATTCTCATAACTGATCACAAGGAGGTAAAATAATGCTATGAAAGGGATGGATCTATACTTATGATACTCATGTCACTAAATAATCCATACTAACCTACAACAGATCTAGCACAAGCACTAATGAAAGTAGTAGTCATTAAAAAAGTGATTGAAAGATGTTATAATATAGTAATTTGTGAGGAAATCCAAGTCATATCCATGGTCTTACACTAAAAATCACAAGGTGAAAACCAATGAGGTGAATTCTAAATAAGGGGAAAAACAATCATAAAGTTACTAAGGCAAATAATGACATAAAAAGACAAAAATGAAAGAGACATATAAAGACAAAAATGAAAAAAAAAGCCAAATGTAATATGGAATAAAACCAAAGAACCCAAAGGAAATAATGATGCTAGTAAAGTGTGACTAAAAAGAAGGTAAAGTTCACAAAAATAAAGAAACATGAGACAAAAAATAACATGATCTATGCTAACATCTATATCAAAGATGAGCATGTGAAATACAAGTCTATAAGTCTTAGAAGGTTTCTTAAAGCTGAATTTGGTCATTATTATGCATTGTAGAATAAGAGTGGGAATCGTAAGATGACCCAATGGGTAATTAAATGTAGGGATGGGTATCATAAGATGCCCTAAATTTTGAAGGGACATGTAGATGGGCATCACAAGATTCCTCAACATGTGAGTTGGAATAAGATAAAATTGAACCGTTAGAATGATTTACATTGGGTTGGTAGGTGCATTTGGATATAGGTAAATGGGTTGGTTTGTTAGATTTTAAGGAGGTTAACTTTGACATAGGATGTGTAGGAGAGGTAAGAGGAGGTAAAGGAAGTAAAAGATGATTATGTATGATATGTTTTGGAGTAGGCATTTGAACTAGGTACTCTTTTGGTTCATGTGACTTAAGAGGTTGAGGTTCAATGGATGCAATGATATATTTAAATTTATTCATGTTAGTTATCCTTTCTTTATTGGTGTAGGAAGAAGGATCAACTATGGTTTGAACAACATTAGTGGATGAGTTATAGGTATGGGATAATTATTGTTGATCATTAGGTGGTTGATGTTGATGTGATTATGGTTCTTGAGATTTGAGAATCTTGAAGAGTCTTGATAACGTTGTTTTATGAGAGTATCAAGATTGAAATGCAGACCAAGCAAGGAATAAAGAAGAAAATGGTGATGATCATGACAAGACTCATGATAATGACCTATAATAGCATGTCACCAACAAAACTTATTAGGATTGTACCATTTTGAAGGAGGTTTAGAAAGATCAAAGCTCATAGGTTTAGAGGGTGGTAATTTATTCTTAAGGAGTTATACACACAAGGGTGGGTGGGTTGGGTTAAAATTAATTGAATTGGATGCTCCATTTTGAGGATGGGAAGGCTTGGATGAATCAATGTTATGATAAAATGATTGAAAATGTTCTTTAGTAGTTATTTGAGGTGTTTCAAATTGAGTCATAAGAAAGTCTTGACGTTTTCCTTAGTCTAAGGCTTCTTCTAAAGTTTTAGGTGAAAATATTCAAACTTTGTATTGAAGGGGAGCTTTAAGAGAAGTAACAAATAGTTTTAAAAGAGTATCATCATTCATGTTATGGTCCACTTGATGAGTGAGATACTTCCATCATTTGATGAAAGTGTGAGCAGATTCATTAGGAAGTTGCTTGGCATTGATGAAATGGCTAAGGTAATTTTTAAGAAGGTCATCATGTTGGAGTTCCTTCACTAGAGCATTTACTAAATTCTCTAATTGTGAGATTGAATGTCTAGGAATTTTGTTTTACCATTCAAGTGCATCACCAACAAAGGTTATGCCTAAGATCTTGGTGGTAATAAAGGTGTTAGTTTGGACCCATTCCTTATAGAGATTACCAAAAGACTTAAAAAAGATAGTAGGGTCCTTAGTCCCATTATATCTAATATTTGGAGAAATGTTTCTAATATCTATGGATGTAATTAATGGGGCTAAAGGTTCATTTTAAAGATGTTTCAATTTTTTTTTAATCATTGGAGGTTAAGGGATGATATTCTCATTGGCATCTCTTAGAGGGGAGGGATAAATTTTTGATTTGGTTGAGACATAATGACTTGAGGTGGTTTACTAGTCATGTTTAATAAATGTTATTGCATGTTCATCATTTAAGAGGTGTTAGAAGTTTGCATTATGTTAATTTGTTGTATGATTATGTAAGAAGTTGAGTTATATCAATGGGTGGGTTGGTGTTTGTAGGAGGGGTATTATGTGGCGGAGGATTCCCAACATGGGTATTGGGAGGAGGATTAAGATGAATAACCTCAACTACATTACATTGTTTAGTGATTGGTTTTGGATTAGGAGAATATGAAGGAAGTGAATAGTTTCATTTGAAGTAATGAAACAAGTGACATTGTGATCTAAATCCTTGATTATGCAATGTTCTTGACTAAGGGAAGGGTGAATAGATGTCATCATTGTGAAACAAGACTAGATAACCACACAATGAATAGGTGAAAAATAAAAGAGATAGGAAGAGATAGATAAGAGTATAAAATTGACTGTGTCAACCTAACATAACAAACAAAGGCTAAAATAATGTATAGATTCGACTGGGTCAACCTATCATAATGGATAGGGGAAAATAGATAGTTTGTAAGAGATTGTGTCAATAGAAATGAATATGCACTAAAACAAGAATAATTTTGTAAGTAATTTAAAAATCAAGAACTGAAAGGAAACACATAATCAATTATATCAATGAGGTTGATCCAATTGAGGCACACAACACAAAACCTTACACCAATGCTATCTAATGCAATTTTTTATAATGCAACATACAATTAAGCAAAGAGCAAGAAATCAACTTGGAAAGTAAAATCTAACTAAGTGGTCATCTTGAATTTTTTTAGATTATTAGAATATGATTTTAGATGTGATAGGGAGTTTGCTATAAGTAAGGAACTATATATATATATATGGTTTTAGGACATTTAGGCTGAAAGGGATCTATATTAACAATAGTATAGGCTTGGTATTGGGGCCTACCCCCTCACTTCACACACCATAATGATAATGGTGTTGGGTATTTAGCCAAAATACACCATTAACCCCAAAAAACCAAGTTGGTTTCCCCTTTGTGATGAAATCCAAGTAGGTTGGCCTAGGTAGGCAATTGTTAAAATACTTGTTTAAGATTTTTTGATTTGATCATGTGTGCATAAAATAGAAAATAGTGAAACTAAATAGCATATTGAAAACCACCTAATTAGACTATGTGATCTATTATAAACATGTAAGAAATAAGAAATGAAAGCATGAGCTAATTATTAGCATATAAGGGTTAATTCCAACTGTGAAACATAGTACAGTATCGATTCAGTTAACAGTGTATGCATAGAATATAGAATAGGCTTGATAGTTTTACCTCTTTATTATGGAAGCAAAAGCTCTAAAAATGAACAAAGTCAACCTAGTTATCCAAACAACACATAAAATATAGAACTACGTTGACAAGGTTAACCTAGTTGATTATATAGGGGAAGTTTTAAAGACTACAAACTATGAAAAGAAAGATTGTAAGGAAAGAGAGAAATGATAGAAAGGAACCTTGATGGGTTGAAAGATGTAGAGAAGTGAGATTACTATTGAATAACCTTGTTAAATGCTTGAAAATATTGGTAACTATGTCCATTGGGTTGACAAAGCTTTGAAAAAACTTATTTCTAAGTAGATGAAATGTACAAGGTTGACTAGGTTGACCTATTAGTCTGAATCTAATGCTTGAAAGTGTATAGAGTCACCTAAGTTGAACTAGTAGTTTGGATTGGATGTTTGAAAAACTATACTATGTCAATTGAGTCAATCTAGTAGCTTGTACCTAGAAAAGAACCTATACATAAAGAATATAGTTGTTTGGATGTGACTATGTGTTAAACCTATGCACATAAGTTAGAATAGTGTCGATACAGTTGACCTAGTATTACAAATATATGATAATAAAAATGATAAAATAATGAAATAAGAAAAATTTAACTTACAAGGGTTAGTTTCACATTGGATTCACTAGAATGTATGCAATCAGAAATGCATCATGTTTATAAATCAATCCTAACTTAGAGAAGATAGATCATACCATACACTTCTGATTGGGGATACATTTGTTAAGCAAGAGCATGACCAATATGGGGATATGCTAGACCTAATTAGGGGATCTCTTACCACAATACATCATGTTAAGGAGGGTTTTAAAGCCTCCAATATAATACAATCATACAATAACCCTAAGGGTGTCTTGAATTTTAATATTTCACCTATACTAATAATAAGTAAAGTAAATCTAATACAATGCTCACTAAATCTTGTGGCATAAAGTGGGGGTTATAAACAATAAAACTAAACATGCATAGAATACATATAGTCACATGAATGTATATGAAATCCTAATACATGGAAGAGAAACACAAATGCATATCTATATAATCTGACAAAGGAGAAATAATGTTAGGACTACTTACCTTTGAAGATGAACCCATTCAAATTAAATCTCTCCCTTGACCAAGGTGCTTCTCAAGAGGTTGTTGTGGTATGTAAGGATAACAAAGATAAATGAGATCTAGGCTACACAACCTATCAATGCATCCAAACGACATCTCCATAAGACAAGATCCATATCTCCAAAGAAATTATGAAACCCTAAGCTTTACTTCTCAAGTAGAATGGTCAATAAGTAGATGTTCATTCACTCTTAATTCTTCTTTTTCTTCACCTTAATAAATGATGGAAATGAACTTGTATTTATAGGTAGATTTAACCCTTAACCCTTCCAAAAATCTCAACCAATAAGGTTGATCTAGCATAATTTTGGATAATTATTCACTAGGTTTTAAGCTAGGTCAGGCAAAGGTTAGCTTAATTCCAAAGTGAAAATATCCCAAAACTATACAGGGTTGACCTAGTTGACCTAGCAAAACTGACTGACAAAAAGGGATTTAGGTGAGGAAAAAGAGGATAAAATATATCAAATGCTTGGAATGGGTAAAATAGAGAAGAACAAGCTTAGGGTTAATGGTTTTAGAAGATAAGTGTGTAGATAACAAGTGGCAAAAGGGATAACAATCTTGAAAAGCACCAATGGTCTACCCACCCCTTTCTTGGTACACAACTTAAGGCATGCACTCCAAGAGATTGAGACTCAATGAGTTCCTTTAAGATACAAAGTGTCAGTAATCAATAAAAGTTTGAAAATATTATGTGCATATATACCCTTTTTTATGAAGGACCCATATTTTATGATCCAATAGTCATTGAACCATCACTTGACCTATCAACCATCCTTGGTCAACCTATATTTTACTAACCTATATTAGTCTAACTCATCCTTGGTTAAACCCTCTTTGACCTATTATCTATCACCTAAAACCATTTTCCTCCTAGGGAAATGGTACTTATAAATAACAAACATCAAAGTGATTTCCATTTGGATAGGCCCAACATCAAAAATAAATAGACATTAACATCTAACTAGTTCAATGAAATTTCATTTGTTGACTCTGACCTCCTTGTAGATGAGGAACTCAATGATAATAATTATTCAAGGTTATGCAAGGACACCCCCTTGACTTATTTTCAAAGTAAAAAATATCATATAACAAGTATGATTATCTAGCTCATGAACTATAAAGGCAAAATCCTTAGCATTCGTGAGCAAGGAATCATTGAACCAAACCATATCATTGTACACAAAGGTTATCATGACATCAGATATAAACCATATGTGAAAAAACATCAAGGTATTAGTGAAAATTTCATAGGTTTTGAGGAAGCTTCATCCAGAATTGACATAAGCTTCATTCATAGTCCATACAAGGACTAAACTTCCACCCATCCTTTTATTAATACCATCCATACTTTCCACCATATTGAAATTCAATCTCCAACTCCCATTGATTGGGACCAACATAATCATTTACCATCATCCTTCTTCTATAGCATTCAAACAATTACAAAATTCATGACTAAGAGCCTAAATATGCATAAACATATTGTGAGGAATATCAAGCATTCCTCATTAAAAATTAATCCAAAAATCTAAAAAATCAAAGTAATAAATAATAATTCACTAGTGAAACTTTTTTTAAGGCACCACAAGACAATCAAAGTAAAAAATTAGCATTCCCTATTGAAACCTTGTTTGAGGCACTATGGGATAATCCTAGTTAAAAAAACATCCCATAGTGAAATATTATTTTAGCCACTATGGGGAAATCAAAGTCAAAATCCTAGAAATATAGTAGAAAATTCCTCTAATGAAACCTTGTTTGAGGCACTCCAGGATAATCAAAATAAAAATTTAAAACGTCAAAAATTTAAGTCTATTAGTGAAAACTCTTTGATGCACTATCAGACCAAAATCAGAATCAAAATGAGGAATATACTCTTAGTTTTATGGGATGTGATATTGTTGGTCCCAATTCATTCCCATTTCTAAATCCTTCACATAATCAACAAACATTCTCCATCTAATACAACTTCCACTTTGCACTCCTTGGCAACATGCTCTTTCATAGGGTAAATGATGACATCCTATCAATTTGGAAGAAGCCAACTTATAAATCAATGAACTCTAGAGGACATATCTAGAGCATGTACCTAAAGATTAAAAACGGTCTTAGTTATGTATTTATTAATCTTTCATTGAGTTGAGATGCCCAAAAAATTAAAAAAATAAAGTAAAATAAAATAAAATAAAAAATCAATAGATAGATAAATAATTTGTCCAATGGTGAAAATCATGTGTAAATAATCCATTGTTTGCAAGTACCTCAACACTTTGGGGGCATCCCCATCTGCATCCTATCAATCCTATTCAACCCATTTTGGACATCTACATCTTATCCAAATCCTCATTCAAATCCTTATCCTTGTCCATCCTATCATGCCCATCTTGCTTCCTATGTTGACCTTTATAAGGAAGTGGAAATAGTCTTGAACCCTATTTTAGGAAACACATTGGTATATCATCCAAATGGTACTTTGATGGCTCGACACTTGGTTCCCATGTAACATGATCTTTGGAGATCCCTCATCCATTCTTAGTCATTTTCCCCCATAATATTACATTATCATCAAAAATCATCCTAAATCCCTTCCATCCATTATCATTTACCATCCTTGGGTTAGAACATGTTTTCCATTTGATGGTGACCCCATTATATATACATAATCCAAAAATATATAAAAACATCAAATAATTCAAAACACTGAGAAATATTAGAAAATCACAAAATCCCTAAAAATTAGAAAAAGGCCAAAAATATCTAAAAGAGATGTAAAGCCACAAAATTAAAAAAACATTTATTTTATCCTAAATCCAGTCAACAATATTTGATTAATCCTTGATTCAATCATTCTAGTTTTTTGGGATATTCATTCCCAAATCTGACCTATTTGGGGTAAAGTCAACAAATTCTAGCTTGTAGCTTTCACCCTTTTTGGAGGAAAATCAAAATGTGTAGCTTATTTTGGGATATTTCCCCAATCCATCCTATTTCATGTATCTTTGCTAAGGGGAACCATCCAATTATAAATCTCAATGACCTTCACACATGTATTTTGACTCGATTAAATGATAAGATTCTTTATGTTGCTTTTATTTTCTTTTGTGTGTGTTTCTTTGCTTTCTTGTTTGCTTGTTTTTCTTTTTGTGCCTAGACTCAACGCATATGCAAAAATAAGGTCATCATGATTTTTCCATATTTTGGTGATTTCTTATGCCTATACTTGAGTCTATTCATTGAAATACAACAACAATGCCATTGATATTTTTCCATATCATGGTGTATTTGTGTCATTTATCTATTAGATCAAGAGTCAGTCCTTATGCACATTGTGGTTAGGTCATCATGATGTTTTATATCATGGTGTATACCATCATGTGCTACATAAAACATAAAGTGCTTGAGGCTTATATACAATTTCATGCTACATTGGTAGTTTATCCCCTTACAAAATCATCCCTTTTAAAATCAAATCATCTCATCCCTCTTTGACATTTTTCAACATTAGATCAACATCTATCTTCATCATTTATCATAATATTCCTCCCTTTAGGGAAACTAAATTGACCTGAGGTATTTTTGGATTATGTAGGCAATGCTTAGTCATATGAAGATTCTAAGGTCAACTCAACTATTCTTACCCTTTTTTCCATCATCCATTTCTTCTCACTAACAATTTTATTCTCATCAAGAATTAATACAATTCCCCCCAAATCTAATCACATCATTCTTCAATAATTATTTTCATCACTTGGGGCATCCTTGTGTGCCTAATTTTTTGTGACTTCTTCATTCTTTAAAAAAAATTATCCCATTTACAGATATGTTTGTGTCATCATCAACATGATTGTATCATCATTAATCCATGAAAAATATTAAATCAATGAATAAATTAGTATCATCATCAATAAAATCCACCCTACTTATGGAAATGAAATCAATTAGTCTTTCATCCATTCCAAGTGTGTTGCTTCCACCATGTTTGGGGAAAATCAAAGCACATAAGTAATTATCAAGATAGATCATTCCCTCACTCCACCTTGTTTGGGTAAAGTTTAGACCATAGATATTTTAAGATATTTTCCCCATGTTTACCCTACTTGGGTCAAGTCAAAGTGATCAACTTACTTCAGGATGTATCCTTCCCAAAATATTCCATGCTTGGGGAAAATCAAATCTCCATCATTATAAATAAAATAATTAAGTGTTATATCAAGTGGGATATTTTGTTTCATGGGTTAATTTCATCCTTCATCATCACATCCTACATCCTAAACTTATTTATTCATCACCCACCCATCACTTCTTCCATTCTAGCTTATTCATCTCTTTTTTGAGATCCTATTCACATCATTCATCCTCACATGCCCTCTTAATAGGGCATCATCCATCACATTCTTTCATAATTATCATATAATTTTTCATCCACCTTTTTTTAGATTCTTATTTCTTTGAAAATCCATTATTTCACTCATCGTGTCTTGCAACATCTTCTCAAAGAGGGGGAAAATGTAGAAACCTAAAATTGAACACCTTATGTTGATTGTAACTATATCCTAACATCATCATAAATCATATAAATAAAGTCTTATATCCATCTAATGTCTCTAGTCAATTCACTATTCATCCCCCCTTGATCAATTAATAATTTATTCTATTATCACACCCTTTCCCAACAAATTCATGTCACTTCCTATTAATCAACTAATCTCAATTAATTATCTAATATTTTTCTAATGGAAAAATCCATGGAATTTAGAATATCCTTATTTTCCATCTCAAGTTCATGACATCATCTTACTCTTTCCCAAGGTAATTGAATGGTGTTAGATAGTATGTGAGCAAGATCTATGATAACTTCTTACACACTCAATCTAATTTATTCCACACTCTAAAATTTCATAAGTGTATTTATTACACACTTAACCTTTCTCATTTATGAGAAGTAGGACATCTTCTCATCCATTGATATTGGCCTTCATATGATGGTCCACATTCATCATAAAAATCTATAAATAGAGGAGAAATTATCCATTGAAGACAAGTTTTTTGTGTTAAACTTATGATACCAAATCTCTAATAAAATCTCCACCAAGTTCTTCAATTTCTCAAAAAATCACACATAGTGCAAGGGGATATGTTTTCTAAATAACTTCATGACATTGCCAAAGACCTCAAGAACTATATTCGGTCCAATCCAAAATTAAATTATGGCTAGAAGGAGACATCCATGAGGAAGGTATAATCATTTGATTTGTGTCTTCCATTTGTTTGTTTGTCACTTATTAAACCTTTCCCAATATAAGGACATGTGCCTATGATGTTACTTTTGTATTGTTTTGGTTTTATTTTCATGATAATAATAAACTAACCTCCTTTACAATCATGTGATCACACATACAAAGTAGTATTTTAGGAAAAACATCAAAATTAAATTAAAAAAAAGATAGAATTAATATTATCTCTAATGTTTCTTTATGCTATCATGAATTGGAATAACATTCTTTAAGAAATGTTGAATGGATAGTGGTCATCAAATCAATATACTAAGTTCAATACTAACTACTCACAACCAACAAAGAGGGAAACATGAAAACTATCGAGTTATAGAACTGCCACATTTATATGATTAATGATGGTAAAATCACCATGGTTAAGACTACTGCCTCATGCTAGGCAAACCTAAAGGTACTGACTACTATAGCCTAAAAGGTAGAACACACAAATACATGCACAATAAAATTATAAAAACAACACAACCAACACCTATGCAACATCAAGGAAAGACTAACATATCTGAGATGGGTATTATACTTTTAACTCAAATGAATTCAATTTCATTGATCAAATTCTCTATAAATAGAATGATTTCTAAAAAAAAGTATAAAATATTACAACTTTGTCTCTTTTACTCACTATCTATATGTTATATTATTATATGATATTAATCACCTGAAACTATTCTCCTTATATAGGGAAGGCAAGTTCTTATTATCTAAATAAATACATAATGGGTTACAACCATAAGGTATTATACAATGACAAAAAATAGATAAATACAAGAAGGATGATATGATGGTTAAAAATATATGGATGTACAATTTAATAATGAAAACATGGTCTAATGGAGTCCCCATATGGTTATAAAAACTCCTCATTATGTTTATATGACTATTAAATATCAATGAGTGAGTTGGAACATGGTTGTAGATGATAGTTGGAAGTTTTATTGTGTTAAGGAAAACATCTACCTACAAAATTTGTTGCGAGTGCACTCATCTAGTTATTATGGGCCCTTGTGGCTAGCGGTTATGGGTGGTTCCTATTTGTTGTGGATCATTTGTCTCCAAAGTCTATCCAATAAAATGTAATAGGTGTATCTACTAGAATGGATGTGGGATATTAAACATAACAAATACATCTATTTTCCATTCTAGTTCAACAATAAAAATATAAAACCATTAAACTACATTATAAAATTTATAAATAGTATATCAAACTTAAGACTTAATTTACATATACATATACATACATGCATACACATACATATATACATCTACATATATATATACACATACACATACACATACACATACACATACACACACACACACACACACACACACACACACACACACACACACACACACACACACACACACACACACACACACACACACACACACACACACACACACACACACACACACATATACATACATACATACATACATACATACATACATACATACATATATATATATATATATATATATATATATATATATATATATATATATATATATATATATATATATATATATATATATATATATATATGAGTATATTATGAGTCTTTATGAACAGAAACTATAACAAAATGGAACTAGTTTGGAAAGGATTACACAGGCAAATGAGGTGATTTTGGGTCTCATCACACCCACCAACTCAAATTTTTGCACATCTCTTGTGAAAAAAAATTTAGATCAAGAAAGTCCAAAAGAAGAAGCAGACATAATGTGGGTACACATATTTCTAAATTCATAACGGGTTTCATCCCCTATTATTTTATTGTGGAAGGTATACCATGTGATGATACAAAAAATCATATTTCTATTTCTCCTCTTATTCATTGATTGGATCTATTCTAGTCTAGTGTGGAATAGGATATCAAAGGACAAACATTTTTAACTTCATTGTGATCCACCTAGCCATATACAATTTCAAACAATTCATAAATTTGATAAGTCTTTCATTTGTAGCTTTGAATTTGTGGACAGAGTATGGTTCTCTTTACTACAGATGAGGTGTTAACTCTGCCCATATTAATTTATAGGTAGGATGGGCTTATTTGAAAATTTTATTGAAAAGGTAAATGAGAAGATTGATGGATTCCTATCTATAAAAATGAACTGACACATTAAACTCAAGGTCTTGAATGATGTCCCATTTCTTAATGATTTTAATAGGGAAATAGAACTTTGATCTAATATTTAATAGAGTGGATGTTTCTATTGTATAATATGGCTCAATTTTTTCCCTCTTCTTAACTCATTTTTAAGATGATAATTGTAGGCCCTAAACTGTATATCTCCTACTATGACATTGGGATTCCATTCTTTGTCAAGGGCTACCATCAATTCATGTTGATAAATTTCATGTAACAAATCCTTATATTCCTTTGTACCATTAAGATATTCATTAAAAAAGATATAAGGTAACCCTATAGAATATTTATCCCATTAAATAAATCTACCTATCTAAAAATAAATTCATTATTCTTAAAGATACAATTCATATACTCTAGGAGGAGTTATGCATTTTAATATTTTCATAGACAAACTAAGGACTCAAAACCAACAATAGTTATTTATTTTTTCCTTATTTATTTATTTATCCATCTCTACTATTTTTTCCTTCAAGACATTATTTTCCCATGTTAATAAGTGAATCCTCTTTTGATGACCTTTATAGGTATTGAGCTGACTCAATTTAAAATCTTTAATAACATATCAATGCCCTTTTCTAGAAACATAATTTTCATGAGTTTGGTCAGGTCCTCTTAACATCCATGTTTATGTAGTAGATGTTATAATTTATTCAATAATGATGATAAAAAATTACTTGGGTGCATTAGCTACATGTTATTCATGATTCATTGCTTCAGAGGTAGTTTGTTTAGTTTCTTAGATTTTTGATACAGTTTCTTACAATTTTGCTACAACTTCTTATGGTTTTTCTTCAAGTTCTTATGGTCTAATTATTATTTCTTCCTCTTAGATTGATACTTAATCTAGTGTGTATAATCCACTTTTTCTTTCTTATAGATCCTAAATGATTATCCTTATAATCTTTATTTCCTAATATGAAATCAAGAGTTTTTCACGATCACTCAATTATGGGCTATTCATTTTCTTCTACTACTACAAAATCCTCCCCTATTCCTCTTGAAATTTTTCATTGACTAGAAGCACCTATTTTATTTCTTATTCCTCAAACCTTGAACTTCCTATATTTCCTTCCTCACTACTGTATTCCTTTTTTAAATTCTTCACTCATACTCAAAGCTTCTTGAAAGATTTCTTCTTTTGAAGAGATGTCAATTATTACTGACTTAGAGGAAGATGGCCTTGCCCTCACTCCCTTAGCTCCCAATCTATGGGACTTCCTCCTAAGTCTATTAGATGAGGCCTCATAAGTCTTTTTATTTTTTTCAAGTAGAGGATATGCTATAGTTATGTCTATTCCAAGTGCCCTAGGCTAAGCAGTATCTTATGGTGGAAGATGGGGCATTACCATAAAAAATTATCAAATTATATCAAGCCTATTGGTGTCATAACTCTTCTCACAATTAGTGTAATCAAGTAATGGTGGGATAATGTTACATATTTCCATTTTTGATATTCCTTATCCATTCTTATCAATAAGTGTAGTAAGTAATTGGGAACATTTTGGAGGTTGAGATTGCACCCTAGATGGAAGCAGAAGTGTTCAAGTCCTACTTCTAAATCTAGCTCAACATGGGACTGACCCCAGGCTATGGGTATCCTATAATGGGGTCAAACCTATAGGATTTTTAATGAGGATAGCTCCTCTGATGCATCATTTTATCTCATTCCCACTACTAAAACCTACTAATGACTAGGGAAAGGGGAGAGAGGGATAACATGAAATGGAAAACCTAAACTAAATATGGTGATGCACCTAAATTATGGTTGATCCTCTCTACTTGAATCTTAAAACACTAATGGAACAAGCACAAGGATAAATATAGGATTCAAAACATTTTTCAAACATCAATATTTCATGTAGAGGTTCACCAAATAACCAAAAGTTAAGGGAAATGAAGGAGAGGTCTAAATCAAGACACTAACCAGTCACAGTATCCACATACAAGATTCAATCAAAAGATGTAAAACACTAAACATGACCTTCATAACCAGATGAACTAGTAACTATGTGAGATCATGACTTGACAAGGGAAAGACTTCTACCACATATGCAAATTTGACATATACACACTATACCAAAATAATGAAATCTGAAAGGAGTCTTGTATTCATCTCACAAGGCTACAAGATCCATCTTGGTAGAGTTTAGTCATGCCCAAGAGAGGGAGTACATAAAATACCAATAAGATCCATTTTTTGGCTCAAAAGCCTCTATATATAATATAAAGAGAGAAAAAGAGATGGGAATATTTAATTGGAGAGTGGAGGAAAGTCCTTGAGATCAAGAAGTGAGGTGGAAGCACTTGATTACTTTCTATTTATGTGTCTTGATCAATAAATGGATCTCTTACTATCTCAATAATCCTCAAGCTCCTCTCATTGACTAAGAGATCTCACTAAAAGACAAGGGCTTGTTATACATAGTGCCAAAGTCTGTTTAAACCAAAACAATGCCCTTAACTACTTCTTAACTAATAGCTTGCCACCTTGGGAGCCTAAGTCCACTTGACATGTTCATGAGGAATCAAATCCTTGAATATTGATATTGACAGTGTCATGCCATGAATGGTAGTTAGAATTTTCCTTGCTGATGATGGAGCCACATCGATAGATGGGACCTTTTACATTAAACACATATCTACTATATTTTTCATATCTAGATCATAGGTTCATCTATAGATGAAAAACCAATCTAAGACCATTTGGTTTCCTATAGTTTTCCATACTCTACTTGATGTTTGGTCCCATTTAGCCACCAATTTATTGACCTTTGATCTATATTAGGTCTAAAAGACCTAATCTATCTCTATAGAGCCTTAATGGTAGAGCCTGGTCTCAAAATCTTCATTCTGATTCCATCAGGATCTGCATAAAACTTGATTTTATGTATTTCCACTAGCTTAGGTCAAACTTGAGCTTGGTTCCTTATATTTATTTGCTTGGGGTCAAAAATTGGCTCACTAATCTCTATCCAAAATGTATTGAACTTGATATTTTTCCCATTGGTGGTCAATAATCCAACTTGGCTCCATTGACTCCTTGACCTTTTCTCATTCCATTGATCTCAATTTGTATAATTAAGCACCAACCATCAATCTTCCCCTTGAATTTTCAACTCTGTCCTAGCTTTTACCACGTGCCAAATGTGTGTTGATCCTCAAGATTTGTTATCAATCTACTAGAATCATGTGCTTATGTCATGTGGTAATCTCTTGAGCCCTCTGACCCTTTAACCTTTATTCACACTATTGGATCGGGATGTATGATGCAATGTGGATCATCAGATCAATTAGGACCCATAATTTGAAATCTAATAGGTACTTCATGAGCTTAAAAATGATGTCCTCACTCCTATCAAATGGCATTCATGTTACCATCATTGATGTTCATGTGACTGTAAAATTTAAGCTCAAAAGGATTTATTTTTTTAAGCTTAAACTTGATGTTAGCATGAACATCATTTGACATCCTCATAGACATATTTAACATATTGTAGACCATCAAATTTAGACTCCCATGGATTTTTATAGTGTATTAAATTTGACATTTGCATGAACATATCCCATTATTTGACCAACTTTAAAGATTTATAGCTTGAGCCATAAAGCGTTCACAAACTTGAAACCTTCAGAGTATGTTCCTAACATGTAGATCTATAATTACACATGATCCATTGGTTGAACAAGGCTTCTAAGTAAAGATATTAAATGCATAAGTTAGCTGATCCATTTTATCCTACATGATGTCCTAGTGATGGTCTAGTAAAAAATGGCTAAGTATGGAAACTTAGCGAGTTATGCTTGACGATCCAACTTTGAATATGCATAAATTTTGTTGTGCTTAGATGCATGGCCTAAAATTTAGTGTGTTACAACTAAATACTAAGCTGAATAAACCCATGTGACCATTTCCTCTTGATACTACAAATGTGTAAGATATAGAATTATCAAACTACCTACTCAACTTTATTTAAACTTCTTTACAAATTGGCAAAGTATGGAAACTTAGCGAAACTACCTATGAGGCCAAATTTTCACCTTTATATCTTTTGATGTGTTTTGTTAGATGACCTAAAACTTGGTACATATGTTCTTGGGATTAAAATAAATAAACACATGTGACCATTATATCCTAACACCCTCACACATGTGAGATATAACATTGGCAAATTGCCTACTTATAATTTTTGCCACTTGACCTGAAATGTCTAGATGAACACAATAAAGAACCAAATGAAAACCATGCACTTCCATACTCATTCCAAGCACTCTTGACATTCTAAAGGGTCCCTAAAACCTATCCATATACTCATACATTAGAAACCTAATCCATATGGGTACAAGCTTGGTATGTGGGCCAAAAATTGGCCAACATCTTTAGCAACTCACAGGGGTTACATACCTATCTATGCAAAAGAACCCAGACCATGTGTCTAGTCCAGTCCATTAGGCATGGAGTCTCTATTTAGATCCAACATATTGACCTAGATATGGAACTAGCTACCAATCTTACTCTAACCTCTCTTTGAAATAAATATAAAGACCAAAAGGAACAAAAATAGAATAGAGTGCCCAAGGCACTTATTGAAAGGGAAACTAACCTAGAACAAAATGGGGACAACAAACAAAGGTGCCAAAAATTGCACTTAGAGGAATCCATGAAAATTATTTTAATATGTACATGGTTGTAATCTACCATTATTTTCCACCTGGGTCAAATGGGAAACTTTTTTGTGAACCTTGGAACTTTGAAACATACTTGCCTTTTCTTGACATCTCTCTTTTGCATCTATGAGTAATTATATGTTCATGTCTTCTTGGGGAGGTAACTAGTTCCTCTACTACCAATTTTAGGTGCATAAATTATAGACATGAGTCCAAGACCCAATTATACTGCTTCCAAATTTGTGGACTTTATAGGAATAACTTCAATTCTTCCTCATTCTTGAACTATTGATCATGAACATATAGATTAGTTTGATGTGTCTCCTTTAACATATCTATAAGGTTGACCTCTAAGGGAGATGGATCCAATCTTATGACTTATTGAGGCCATTTGAGCTCATTATCAACTTCCAAGAGTAGAGAGATGTCTGAATTTGGAGAAAAAATTTGATAACCATGTTTGAAAAGTTTAAACATGTCATCTCCTAAGAGAATAACTACCTCTTGCTTGATGATAGTGCTCTTCTTATCTTTCCATGGACCTATTGATAATTTTGACCCCATAGGTAAAATTTCCACCCTTATCATTCAAATATTTTCATGTCATTACTAATTTTCTTTTTCTCAAATCAGTTCTAAAGGGACAATAAAAATACTTCAGGTTTCCACAAAGCATAAAAAATACTTTAGGATTTCATGTAAGGAAGACTTCAGGTTTTGTCTAAGTATCAAAATTATTTTGGAATTTTTGTCTAAAAAAAACTTTTTTGAGGACCATCACATCATTTCTTGAATGACACTTTCATTTTCCTGAAGGGTACTCATCAAAAGGGCAAGTGGACTTTACAACAAATCTAAAGGGTTTTTTTTCTTCAACAATGGTCCATTTTACACTTTCCTGAAGGGCATTTTCATAAATTTTGAAGGGCTTATTTATTTTATTGAAGTTCCTTTCCAAATTTTCTGAAAGGGTCTATTCCCTTTAGAAAAAGGCAATTCATAAGGGTAAGTGGACTATTCAATTTCTCTAAAAGGTGCAGAATAAAACCTTGAAGGGTGATTTTCTTTGGGAAGGGCCATTTTAAGATTTCCTTTAAAATTCTTATCTAAAGGAAATAAAAAAAATGATAGGACCATTTCAATTTGTCTAAAAGGCTCTTTTTCTTTAGCAATGGTCAATTTTATACTTTCTTGAAGGGCACTTACATTTCTCTGAGGGACCATTTACAAAATCCTGAAGGGCAATGCCAAAAATCTGAAGAGATAATTTCAAAAGGGCAAGGCAATTTTTTCAAAGAAAGGACCGTTAAATTTTTTCTAAAGGGTCTATTGAAAAATCCCAAAAGGCACTTTACAAAGAGGAGGGTCTATTTCACTTTTGCTGAAAGGTGTATTTACAAAGTTATGAAGGTCTCTTACCTTTTGGAAGGATCATTTGCAAAAAACCTAAAGGGTTCTTTTCAAAGGGTAAAGGTTCATTTTAAAAAAGCTGAAGGGTATCTGCCCTTCAAGAAAAAGGCAATTTCAAAGATAAAGGGACGTTTCACAAAGTCTTGAAGGGTAGTTTTCATTTGCCAAAGGGTCCATTCTTTTTCTGAAGGGACATATTACAAAGTTTTGAGGGGCATTTTCATAAAGCTATAAGGGTTCTTTCCCTTCAGGAAAATGATCCCACAGAAAGGCCAAAAGTAAAGAGTTCAAGGGAATTCCTTCAAACAAATTTTTCTAAGGAATTCAAGTGGAAGACTTACTCCAAGGAATTCCTTCAAAAGAAGGAAAAGACACAAAGCCCAAAACAATTCCTTTAAAGAAATTATTCGAAGGAAATGAATAAAAGAAAAATGCCCATGAGAAATTGACATAAATAAAGTTTGAAGGAATTCCTTCAGACAAATTATCTGAAAGAATTCCTTCAGAAGGCTTACCCAGGGAATCAACCATTCAAAAGCTAGAGGAGGAACCCAAGCAAAGGAGACCAAGGAATTCCTTCGAGAGAAATAAACTGAGGACATAAATTCCTTCAGACAATTTTTCTGAAGTAATTATCTAAGGCAAAAGGAAAAGGAATTAAGTAGAATAGGTGAAAGAAAGATATAATCTATGGGAAAGAAAAGCCAAAACAAATATGCCAAAAATTATGAAAGAAAGGAAAATCTTAGGAAATAGGCCACAGACAAATAAATACTAGAGAAATATGTGCATAGAAGCAAAGATCCTAAAAGAATTAGACTAATAAATTACTATAACAAAGACAAGGAGTTCAATCTAAATTCACTCTCACTCATCAAGGTCCTCTTCCATACAAGCAAAGGCTATCTATAGTTGATTGATCCAAACTTCAATTGATTGTTTGTTGAAGTCATATTTATCTCCTAGTCATCATTACATTCAATGATCCAACTCAACTTCAAGATCAATCAAGAGGCATATTCCTTTGAAGTTGTGACATGGCATTCCATGCAAGAGTTTGACTTGTCAAACTTGGGTCCATGTCATCCCTTCTACACCAACATGGAATTTCATGCATGTGTTCTTGTTTATCTTTATGAAGGCTTTCAACATTTTCAGTAGTTCAAGTGGATTTCTAAATTTAGTTTTGGCATTGATTTCATGCAAAGCAGATTGTTCTCTCATTTTTGGTAGTTCAAGAGGAGTTTTGTATTTGGAGATTGGTGTAACATTATGTATGATAAAAGTTTTGACTCAAACTTGGGCTCTCCATCATTTTCAATGCCAAAGAGATTTTCATGCAAGGCACAAGACAAAAATAGATTTTATTTTAAGGCTATGATAACACAAGTTGGATTGAGTTGACCTCCTCTTCTATTTTTAGTGCCAATTTCTTGGCTGTTGTATACTTTTCCTATGTAATTTGGCTTTTCAACCTTGAATTGGATCCTCTTTTTGGAAAGACCATACTTTGCCAAAATTTTGTGTTATATAACCTTTTTAGATTAATATAAGGACAATTTTTAGAATCTAAGGTGTTGGTATAGTGTATTTATGTTATTGATTTGCATATGTGATAGAATTTTCTTCTTTGTCAAGTCCTGATTCTTACCTAGTTACTAGCTGATCAAACTATGCAGGTTATGTTCTATGTTTAATATCTTTTGGCTGAAGTTACAGTGGATATAAGTGGTTTGTTAGTGCCTTGAATCAAGCATATTCCATCATTTACCTCAATATTTGATCACAAGATAAAACCTTTTCATGAAATACTGATGTGTAGGGGTCAATTAGGGTTAAAAATTTAGTCTATTTATTATCTGATCAGTGTTTTTAAAAGCTCAAATTGAGTGGATCAATCAAAATTTAGGTTTATCATCATCATTAGGTAGGATTTACATTAAATTTATTTTCTTCCCTTTTCCCAGGAAGTTTTTAACATAGAGTAGATATCCTAATTGATACACCAAATGGAGCTAGCCCTTACAATCTAGAGATTCAATCCACTGATTAGGTTACCCACAGCCTAGGATTATTTCCATGCTTTAGCAAACTATGAAGGCCTAAAAATACCTTCACAAGGGTATGAGTTTTATTAAAAATAGGACCACATTAAAGTACATAAAAACTTGAATGAAAGATATCAAACAAATCAGAATATTTGTTCTCATGTAGTTACAGTTCAATTGGAGCCTTTTCAAACTGAATGTCAAAAGTAAGCATATCAATTTATTAACCAAAAACATGAGGCTACAACCTTATTTTGACATCTTATATTGGTCAATCAACACTGATTCATTTTCAATATCACGCTGATTACTGAGCATGCTCTCAATTTCATCTTGTTCTTTACCTACAAACTCTTGTCCTTCATGATAAATGTCAACTTTTGTGTTATCAAGGAACTCATGGAAAACATCATCAACTTGTCCAACCGGGACATCATTCTCTTGTACATTAATAAATTTTTAATCATGTACTTGTATCTCAACCTCTACCTCAACTTTCTCATATACTTATTTCATCTTTGTATCATCATGGAAAATTGAAGCATTTTTGTCCTTGCCAAGAGGTATCCCAATCATGATTTCTTATTTCAGGTCACTTAAGTTAATTTCATTTCCTACTTATTTAGCTACATATTCTTAGTTTGCCTCATAGAGGAGAGGATTTTTATCAAATACTAGCATAGCAGATCCTTGAAAGTACTCAACAAGATGAGAAAGGTCCAAACAAGTTACCATAGATACCTAATTTTGCTCTTGAAGTTTCTCTTCTTGGATCACCTTCACCTCCTCTTTCTATTTATTTTCCACTTGAATAACTCTTTATGAAGGAAAGGCTCTAAGATTTTGAGGGGAAAGGAGTGGAGGTTGTATGGTCTCTTGTTTAACTTCCATAATCACCACTTTCTCCTTCTGCCTACTACTTTGAATGGATTTCCAAGATGGAAATGACCTAAATTATTGAAGAGGGGAGGGAGGGGATTGAGTGACCTTATATTTTATTGACTACATGATTTGGTTTCAATATGAAAAATATAAAGGTTTCCCTTTAGCTTTTTTATTCTAGTTTTTCTCCTCTTTCCTTGTCTTCAGCTTCAACTCTTTGATTTGCTTCGCTATATTCTCTTGAAATAGCTTCTCTTTAAGGTCGTTAGTGGCTTTATGAAGATAGGAACAAAAAGACTCCTAAAGATGGATGAGAGAGGTTTTCATAGGTTCATATCCTTCTTTAACTTGGGTCCTCAAATCCATATTTGTCTCACTTTTCCTACCCCATAACTTCACCACTTGGTTCTAGCTTGGAACCTTAAAGGACTTCATAAGGGATTCTTGAGGAAGGATGGAATATTAGACCCTAACAATAGGCTATTCCACAACAATCTCCTTCTTTATTTGATAGCTATCTTGGATATATCTCTAAGAAGGAAAGGTTTAAGGAACATATGAAGAACTTGAAACATTCAAAAGGTTACTTGGAATGGTTTCTTGGGGAGGAATGGGTGGTACATAAGAAGGCTAAGGTGGTGTATATGAAGGCACATAAGATTGGTGAGGTTGGACCTATTATTCCTCAAGTCCCTTTAGCTTGTCCTCAATTATTTGAATATAACCACCTACATCCATCATCTCACCTATGAGATTGTTCCAGTTTACTCTCAACAAGTGTCCATTCTTCTTTTATTCACTGCAATGACTCTTTCACATGATGAATCAGGTGAGTAGGGACATCTTGGCCATAACATTTTTGTGAGCATAATTTTAGTTCATGCTTGTCAAGTCTTATTAAAGTCTACTTAAGTGTTGGTATAGATGGTTGATGATAGGGTTGATGAGGAGCAGTATTGTGATGGGCTTGCTATTCATATGGAGGATTAGGCTAATATTCTTGAATATATGACTGAAATAGGTCCTCATGTTGTTGGTGAGGATCATGAGGACGGTAAGATCTATCCCTTTGATAATAAGGATCGTGAAAAACTTGACAAGGATTCTCATAACATTGACATAAATATTTGTAGGGTTGATTAGGCTCATATTGGAGCTGCTGATAAGGAGGTGGATAATAGGAATATTCACCATAACTATTCATATGTCAAATGAGAAGTAAGAATTGACTAATTTTTTTAATGAGACATACCTAGTTTGCTCATAGCTAGAAGCTTTTATTTGGAGTCGCCATTGGTGCTAATTTGCTTAATTCTAAAACGTGATCATAGGAAAGACACACCAAGACCTTTCCACTCTTTTGGACCTTGTCCCATTAGGCATGCCATAATTATTGGAGGTCTAGATTACACTCTAGCTAGAATTAGAAGTGTTCAGGTCCTACTTCCAAATCTAGCTCAACATGGGACTAGCCATAGGCTATGGGTATCCTATAATGGGGTTAGACCTCTAAGACTTTTAATGAGGTTAGCTCCTCTAATGCATCATTTTAGTTCATTCCCACAACTAAAACCTACTAATGACTAGGGAAAAGGGAGAGAGGGATAACATGAAAGGAAAAACCTAAGCTAAAGATGGTGATGCACCTAAAGTATGGTTAATCCACTTTACTTGACTCTTAAAACACTAATGGAAAAAGTACAAGGATAAATCTAGGATTTCAAACATCTTTCATACATTAGTATTTCATGCAGAGGTTCACCAAATGACCAAAAATTGAGGGAAATGAAGGAGAGGTCTAAAGCATAACACTAACTAGTCACAATATCCACATGTGGGCTTCAATCAAAAGATGCAAAACATTAAACATGACTTGCATAACTAGATGAACTAATAACTAGGTGAGATAATGACTTGACAAGGGAGAGAATTCTACCACATATGCAAATCTAACATGTACACATTATACAATAATAACTAAAACTCAAAGTAGTCTTATATTCATCTCAAGAGGTTACAAGCTCCATCTTGGTAGAGTTTAGTCATACCCAAGAGAGGGAGTAGAGAAAATATCGAGAGGATCCATTTTTGTCTCAAAAGACTCTATATATAGAAGAAAGAGAGAAAGATAGAAAGAGAGATGGGAACAATGTATTGGAGAGTGGAGAAAAATCCTCAAGATTAAAAAATAAGGTGGTATCACTTGATTAATTTTTATTTGCATACCTTGATTAATAAACGGATCTCTTCCTATCTCAATAATCCTCAAGATCCTCTCATTGGTTGAGAAATCCCACTAGAAGACAAGGTATTGTTATGCATAATTCCAAAGGTTTTTTGAACCAAAATAATGCCCGTAACTACTTCTCCAACTATCATATTTCCACCTTAGGACTATAAGTCCACTTGATGTGTTCATGAGGATCAAATCATCAAATCCTGATACTGATAGTGTCATGTCATGAATGGAGGTTAGTACCTACTTTATCATTGATGGATCCATGTTGACAGATGCAATCCTTTACATTAAACACATATATGCTCTATTTTTCATATTTAGATCATAGGTTCATCTATAAACTAAAAACCAATATAAGCTCATTAGTTTTCCTATAGTTATCCATACTCTACTTAATGCCTAGTCCCATTTAGCCACCAACTTAATGACCTTTGATCTATATTAGTCTAAAAGACATAATATATCTCTATAGAGCCTTAATGGGGGATCTTGGTCTCAAAATATTCATTCTAGTTCCATTGGAAACCACATCAAACTTAATTATATGTATTTTCACTAGCTTGGGTCAAACTCAAGCTTGGTTCCTTATATTTGTTTTCCCAGGGTTGAAAACTGGCTCACTAATCTCTATAAAAAAATGTCCTGGGATTGATCTTTTTCCCATTGGTGGTTGATAATCCAACTCATCTCCATTGACTCATTTACCTTTTCTCACTTTATTGATCTCAATTTATACGATTAAGCACCAGCCATCAATCTTACCCTTGACCTGTCAACTATATCCAACTTGTGCCATGTGTCAAACATGTATTTATCCTTAGGATTCACTATCAGTTTTCCATCCTCATGCACTTATGCCACATGTCAATCACTTGAGCCCTTTGACCATTTGACCTTTAATCACACCATTAGATCAAGATCCACAATGTAAGATAGACCATCAAATCAAATGGGATCCACCTTTTGAAATCCAACAGCTACTTCATGAGCTTAAAAATTATTTCCTCATTCTCATTAAATGACATTCACATGACCATCAGCTCAAAAAGATTTGTTTTTCTTGAGCTTAAACTTGACGTTAACATGAACATAATTTGATGTCCCCATGGATATATTTGACATCATATAGACCATCAAATTTAGACTCCAATGGATATTTATAGTGGGTTATAGTGGATATTTATAGACCATCATATATTTGGCATCCATATGAACATATCCCATTATTTGACCAACTTTTAAGATTTATTACTTGAGCTAAAAATCTCGTATGGCCTTGAAACCTTCAGAGCATGTTCCTAGCATGTAGATCTATAATTCTACATGATCCACTAGCTGAGTGAATATTTTAAATGTAAAAATTAGTTGATCCATTTATTCCTATATGACATCCTAGTGATGGTCTAGTCAAAATGGCTAAGTATGGAAACTTAATGAATTCTACCTGAGGAGCCAACTTTGAACATGCATAACTTTTGTTATGCTTAGACACATGGCTTGAAATTTAGCATGTTAAAACTAGGGACTAAGATGAAAAAACACATGTGACTATTTACTCTTAAGACTACCATATGTTCAAGATATAACATTATCAAACTACCCACTTGGCTTTATTTGAGCTTCTTTGCAAATTAGCTAGGGAAACTTAGCAAAACTACCTGAGAGGCCAAATTTTAGCCTTCATATCTTGTGATTCATTTTTTTAGATGACCTTAAACTTGTAAAATATGTTCTTGGGACTAAAATGAACAAACCCATGTGACCATTTTCTCTTGACACCCTCACATGTGTGAGATATAGCATCAGCAAACTGCCTACCTAAAATTTTTGCCACTTGACCTGAAATGTCTAGATGAACACAAGGAAGAACCAAATGAAAATTATGCACTTACATACTCCAAGTAATTTTGACATTTTTATTGGTCTCTACAACCTATCCATTTGCTCATCCATTAGCAACTTGATCCATATGGGTACAAACTTGGTATGTGTGCCAAATATTAGCCAATAAAACATTTACAAAATGCCCATGTCTTAAGTGGCTTAGTAGATGCAAATAAGGGCTATAAAAAAAGGATAATATACCCTCCTTTATAAAATATTTTATATAAAATATATCCACTTGGTGCCAATGAGTAGGGAGAGATAACCTACATGTACCTTGAGCATTGAATTCAAGTCTATCTCCTTCCCTAAAAAACCATACCCTAACATCAAAACCTACATGTCATTTGATCGATTTTTATCCTACTGCATGTAAACCAACTACATCAAAGATTAGTTCCTCTATTAAAACTACCTCCAGTATTTTGACATTAACTTTATCATTTTTCAAAGTTTTGGCAAAATATTGGACTACATTCAGGTCATACCATATAAGTATATAAATTAAAAACATCCACCCTACATTTTCAAAAAGAGTCACTACCCATGGATTGTTTTTCACCATTATGCATCACTTGGATCCATTTTATATATATCATTTCCAATTTTTACTATGTATATTTGTTCAGTTTCTTATTATCACCCCTATAGATTCTTTCTAGTTCAAGAATAACACTTTAATTTCTCAAAAGAGCACAATGTCAGCTTGGGATAGGTGATAATTATTTGTTATTGACTTTTCAATGCTCTACTTGTATAACTATGTTATTTAGATCATGTGTCATATTGTTGGTTGATGTGCTACATGTGGATTATGAACTGATATGTCCTTGAAATATTACATGTGCCAAATTTACTTAATTATCAACACCCCCACCCCCAAGCTTAAAGGGTTCACTTTCCATCTAGGAAGTAGATGTGACAATGGGGTATATGTAGCCAATGAGGTGAAATGGAAATGAGTTTGAAGGGAAAATTATGATGGGGTACATGATATTGGGTATTGTGAAAAGATGAGACATTAGGATAATGTGAGATCAAGTAGGCACAAAGGATGTGGGAGCACTCATATGTTGTCATGGAATATAAATAATAAATAGATATAAAAAATTGTACGAAAAATATAACTTATTCTATATTTTTAACATAATTACTTAGTTCAACACATTGGCTTGACCAATATTATATCGACTACATAGGGATGAAGGTTCTTGATTTATAACCTCTATCATGAGCCATGAATTTGATGAAATGAAGTAATGTATGATAGTTGAGATCTCAATGCATAAATTTACTTGGTGAATATGTCCTTAGAGTGATGAAGAGAGGATGTGATGTTTCACCAATGTTGTGAGAAAATATCTTTTATGAGAATGTTTAGCATGAAGTTGAATTCCCAAAATTTAAACTAATGGACCCCTTATAAGCTGAGATAATCATGATATTATGGAATTCCCATAAGGACGCCAATGAAATCATGTGGTTAAAAATAAGGAATTGGGGGTTGAAATGTTGTAGGTTACTGTTGGAGATGAAAATTGTAAAAAAAAGATAGGTAGTAATGACTGTAGGTTAATTTTGAAGACCTAAAATAATTACGCATATACAAAATAATAATAATAATAATAATAATAATAACTAATCTCACTACTATTTCACCTTTTAAGACAATCTAATATGAGAATTTATGGATCTATTATGGAAATGAGGATATCGCTTACCAAAATCCTCCAGTATATGTTGTAGGTCTATATAGAGTTTCCTATAATATTTTGATAGTATGATTTATATAACACAAGAGGCTACAAGTGTAGATGTTGCAAGTTTGAAAGTTACCTGTGATAGTTGAAAGTGGACCACTAGCATCTAGGAGTTTTTAGGGCCTTTATCATATGATTTTTTATTGTTATTTTTTCCTACTAAGGTGGTCAGTAAGATGATTTTCCACCCTTTTTTATATATTTTTAAAACTCATGAGTGTCTAAGAAGATAATTTTCCATTTAGGCCCATTTTATGTAGTTTTGTCTAGCCAAATATGTAGTTTTTTGACCAAAACTTCTACATGTGATGTACTTACCCTAGAGAAATGGGGCTAAAGTGTCTTGTCCAAAATTCAACAAGTTATGTTGGCTTATCAATAGGTTGTTCATAGTGCTCATCCAATATACAATTAAGTTCCATGTCCATATGAGGTTGGTCTTCCATTATAATACTTTGAATGAATGATATGATATTGATATTCAATATATGCAAAAATACCCTTAAAGTAGGGAAACACCATATAATACTCCTTTAGGAAGGAATAACTCCACAATGTCTCTTTGAGGGGACAACCTCCAATATCCTCTTACAATAGAAGACTCAATGCTTACTTGATATCTTTACCATGATAATCATCTCCTATATGTATACATCTATCTAACCCATGGATGGATAACCTCCTAATCCCAATGTAGGCCGACCATTACTCAATGTACTACTTCCACAAGTTACTCTATTATCCTAATATATTGTACCCATATAACTAACTAAGGGTATGTGTGCCACATGTCAGCATCTCCATCAACCCATATACATCAATATATCATATCCCTAGGTACATAGCATTACTTCCCTCTTTAACATGTTTCATCCCCGAAACATAGGAAGAAACTAAATAATGAGTGTGCCTCAAATCATTACACACTTGTCTCTAATCTTGATCATCTAACCATCCATATGTGATCTTGGCAGGTGATATCTCTCCAAGCTTGTGTCCAAAATCCATTGTGCTCCTCTAATTTCATTCATGATCATAATTATACTGCTTTGGTGTCCAAGCATAATTATTCCTCTTTTTATTCCATGTACCATATTTTGTTGCGCTTCTCTGATTCCAACCATGACCATAGTGGTATTTTTCCATGCATAGTCATAATGATTTCCCCATTCATTCCATGTGCCATAGTATTTTTTCTTTGGATTCCATGCATATTCCATGTTATTATGACACTTTCTTACCTGATTCCATGATTGTTTCCTCTCATGATTATGTGGGTGTCTATATACCTCAACCTTTTCTAATACTTTAACATTATCCACCTTTGCTTCTACCTCTTCCACCTTTTCCTTCTTTGTCTCTTAAGTAGATGAAGTGTTCATTTGTAGTGTGCCTTTATCTATATCATCTAAATCTTTATCATGATCTTCATCACCTATTTTAATCTCATCCTCATGATCTACCTAGATTGTTATTGGTGCCTTTTTCACTATGATATCTTGTAAAGTGATCTTCTTTTTCTTATACCAAAATTTCATGAACTTTTTCTAAACATTAATATTCATTGTTCCCAAAGTCTCTAAACATGGATATCCAAGAACTATATCCACATCATCCATATCCAAAAAAATACCATCTACTTGAACCTCTTTGATATTCTTTACTTGAACATGTAGATTCTTGGACACATTCATGTTGATGAAGTTATACTTACTGGTAGGGTTTATGGACACAATAACCCTTTTCTTTTGAATTCATCCATGAAATTGAAAAATTGACTCAGATTTCTTTGGAGCCAAATAATTTGAACCTTTATCATTCAATTCTTCTTCTTCTTCTTCTTCTTCTTTTATTGCTTCTTCTACTACTTCTTCTTCTTCTTCTTCTTCTTCTTCTTTTACTAATTATTCTATTTCTTCTCCTTCTTTTTCTGCTTCTTCTTCTTCTACTGCTTCTTTTTCTACTTCTTGTTTTATATCCCAACGATCTAAAAAGATCTATTCCATTTCTTTCCATGAAGAAAACTTTTCTATACAACTCAATTGATCAAACCAATGTAGTGCAGGCCCAGACAAAAAATGAAGTAATCATCTTTGCCCAAATTTTTTTGTAAAATGATTCTCCAAAAGGAGCCACCATTCTCTAGCATCAATATCATCTTCCCTTGAAAATTTTTGCAATTCCATGATCCACAAAAAAAATTAAGGTTCATGAAACCCTAAAATGTCAAAATTGATCCATAAAATCACAACAAATCACTTCAAACAACTCAAAAAATTCTAAAATTTTTACTGTGCTTTTCTTATATCTGTTTACATCTCCAATAAAAAATTAGAATAAAAATTCCCTATATTTTGGAAGATATAGTGAAATTATTATAAACCCTAAAATAGCAATAACTCCCTCAAAACGAATCAAAAAATCTCAATTTTTTTACTGACTTATTTGAAATATTATCCATATCTAGTAAAAAATTTGTGGAAAAATTCACAACAAATAAAAAGTTATTGATGATTAAAAATACTAGGGTTTCATTCCACAAATTACCCAAATTGAAGCTCTGATACCACCTGATATGATCTTGATATTCAATATATGCAAAAATACCCTTAAGGCAGGGAAACACCATATAATACTCTTTTAGAAAGGAATAACTCCACAATGTCTCTTCGAGGGGACAACCTCCAATATCCTCTTACAATAGAAGACTCAATGCTTACTTGATATCTTTACCATGATAATCATCTCCTATATATATACATCTATCTAACCCATGGATGGATAACCTCCTAATCCCAATGTAGGCCAACCATTACTCAATGTACTACTTCCACAAGTTACTCTATTATCCTAATATATTGTACCCATATAACTAACTAAGGGGATGTGTGCCACATGTCAGCATCTCCGTCAACCCATATACATCAATATATCATATCCCTAGGTACATAGCAATGAATTCTTCTTAAGAGAGATGTTTCTTGTACAACTTGAGATAATGTTCACTAATCATCAAAGAGAATTTAATTAGATCAATTGTGTGGTTTAACTACTCTAATATTAAATATATTTTCTATCTCATAAGGTCCAAACCATTTTTTTTTTTGGGTTTTATACACACCACATAATATTATGAGGTGGCCTCTAATGTTTTATGATTAGTGAAAAAATTCACTCCAAGGCATGAATTGTAGGGTATTCAATTTGATAAATAACCATGTGGTTGAATAATGGTGAATAATGAGTTATTTACCTCATATGGTTTAGATGAAATGGAATATAAAAGAAACAAAAAATCTACTTGATTTGGATGGAGGGATTTTAACCCAAGGTACACTGGACCAAAAAAGTATAAAAGGAGAGAAAGGTAGGGCAAAAAAGAAGGTTTTTGACTTACAAATGGATGAAACCATTCTAAACCAATCTTTTTGCTATGGGTTAGATAAGTTATTGAGAACTAATTCCTATAGTAAGCTACTATTTACACATAAAAACACAAACATAGTTAGGATACAAAGGAAACATATACAATAAATTCCATTTTCATAATCAAAGGTTGATGCCAATACTGGATTACTATCATACATCCTCTATTAGTGAGAGATTATAATTAATGAATAAATAACATTCAAAATATCTAATAGCATAATATGAATAACTTATTAAAAAAAAATCTACATAATCCAAATAAATAAAATACCAGTATGATGGAGCTTCCTTGATGATTCATGAGGTTTGGAAAAGACAATCACATCAAGACAAACTTGTAGAACAATCCTCATAATTTATTATTCACATTAATTGAAAAATTATCCTCCATTTGAAATTGATATGGTATAAATATACGTATCTTTGGATGGGAATGCCTCATCTTTCAATGATCCTTACCATAAGGCCCAAGACCAAGTGTGTAGAGGATAACTAAGTTGTGGTTGTGCATAGTGAATGTACATAGATGTATTCAGATATAACAATAAAAAACACATTCAATGGAGTGGAGGTCTTATTTATAAAAATAAAAATTATACTCAATAATGAAGAATATGGATAATCAATACAATGTGTTATAGTGCATGTGTTACAAAATGATATGTAGAGCACGATATCTCTATTATGACTATGTATCGCATTGACATAATTGTGTATGGTCATATGTGTATGTTATATATTTAACATGCATGATTACAAATGTGGTTACAAATGATTGTTGTGAAATATAATGAATTTGGAGTTAACATGTCTCACCCTCCTTGCATGCTAATAAAATGATTCCCAATTGAGTGGTGACCACTAGTTCAGTCATGTGATTCTTAGTTTTAGATTAAGGTAAAAATAGGTTTTGAAGGGGCCCCGAAACCCTTTACATCAGACAAGATAAAAACCTTAAGCATGCCCAGGAAATGAAATAACTTGGAACCTGCAAAAGCTAGACCAGATTAACCAAGAATCTGAAAACAGTAGTCAAAAGCTAGACAAACAATAACTAATAGTTATTATTTTTTTTACAAGACCGAAGTCTCATGTCTAGAGGAGGGACTAGAGGCTTAGATTTTTTCCTCTTAACAGTAGTCCAACCATCCTCTACCTTAGCTGCCTTAGCAACCCAATCCTCAGAAGGCCAAGAATCATGAAGTCCAGAGGGCGACAAAACCTCTGCAAAATCCTTAAGAGAACCAACCAACAACTGGATCCTAGGAGAACCCTTCAAAAAAGGTGGAGGAACCACCACCTCCTCAGTAATCAGTTCAGGAAGATCACATAATCTAATCTCCACTGAACCTTCAACAGGATCAGTCTCCAGCTGAGCCTCCTGATCCGTCGAAGCAGATTGGAAACTCTTTTCATTCTCATTCTCATAATCAGTCAAGGCTTCCTCAAGTTGTTCTACAATATAGTGATCATGATCAGCTTCAGCCCACCAAGAAGGTGATCTTCTGGATCTGGATTTCCCTGTAGTGCACCAGGCAGCAATATGCCCCGTCAGGTGACACTTTATACATCGAAAAGGTAACCCTTTAAAATCTAAAAATTGCGTCCAAGAGCCCCTAGGGGAGTCCAGACAAATCGCCTTAGGAAGGCCCTTAGAAACATCCACCTCAACCAGAAGGCGAGCATAGGTCGATTGAAAATACCTCTTGGTTTTAGCGTCCACGAATAAAAATTCCCCTATAGCATTTTCGATGGTTTTAAACACCGATTCATGCCATAGATGCATTGGTAAATTAGGGAGCCGAACCTAGACAGGGATCTTGTTGAAAGTTTTCGTAACAGGATTGAAATCCATATGCCACCGTTTGGCGAAGAGAGGGTATTTACCCTGCCAGAAGAAATTTTTGTTGGAAAGAATAATCTTCCTGTCCTCAGCAATGTGGAATAAAGCTATAAAAAAACCTTTACCACAAGGATAAATTTCAACATTTCCATCCATTAGTGGCAGCCAGGTCTGGGATATCCAGTCATGTGATTCTTAGTTATTTACTAATGGTCATGATCTTTAGAATCTTGATAGACAACTAAAAAAAATCAATCTTAGGAGTTTGGGATAATCTTGGGCCATTAATCAAGGCACATCATAAGGGTAGTCCATCATGCAGTTATGTTAAAGTGTGGCCTGGTGGAGTAGGCTAGCCTACAATTAGATTCTAGTGAAGCACATATGACTATGAGATATGGAATACGTAGTGAGTTACACAATTTCAATCTAAGGTGATCATCGCACATAAGTCTATGATCAAACACATGACTTATGCATGGGAGTGTGAGCAATATTATCACAAAGGATTGCATAAGACTATGTGAGAGGTGTGAGATCTATGTAGATGAAAAAATGAGGAGTGTGTTCATCTACACAAAGACTGTGCACATATAATTTGCCCTTTCTTGAAGAGTATTGGTCTCTATTGCATTTGTGTGTGTATGTAATGGGAAATATAGTAGATCTATAAATCAATCCTAGATCAAAGAAGATAAATCTTACCTACACTTTCAATTATGGATACATTAGATATTTGAGGTCATGACCAAGATGGATCTGCTAAACCTAGCCAAGAGATCTCTTACCATAATAATATCACTAAGGTGGGTTCCAAAGCCCCCAGTCAAGTAAACTATGCAATAACCCTAATTAGGTCCTATGTTTTCATATTAATTAAACTAATAAAAATTAAATCAAAATATAATATAGTGCTCACCAAAGTTTATGACATAGAGTAGGGGTAATAAACATAAAAATTTTACATGCATAGAAAACATATACTCATGTCAATGTATAAAAAGTCCTAATGCATGGCAGAGAAGTAAAAATAAATATCTCTCTACTCTTACAAAGGAGGATCAAATTTAAGAATACTTAGCTTTGAATATGAACCCTATAAGCCTCAATATCTCCCTTGGACAAGGTGCTTCACAAGAGGTTGTTTTGGTATGTAATAATGACAAGGATAAATCAGCTCTAGGCTACGTAACCTATCAATGCATTAAAAATACTTATCCACAAGACAAGATCCATATCTCTAAAGAAATTATGGAACCTTAAACTATGTTCCTCAAGTAGAATGGTGGATGAGTAGATGCACAATATATATCTCTTCTTTTTTTTAAGAATGGCAAAATGGATGTGTTTATATAGGTGGATAAACCTAGACCTTTTTGAAAGTCTAAAATGACAAGGTCAACCCAGTCAACCTTGTATCATTATTAACAAAAAAAATTAGGTCATAGTATAGGTTAGCCAGGGGTGGACCTAGACCCTAATAAGTTTTATCAACTAGAGTACAAGTTCAATGGGGCTAAAAATGTAACTTAGACCAGCAAAAAAAGGTTTTAGGCTAGGTAAGGGCTAATAAAAGTAGTAAATGACTAGAGGAAGGTGAAAAAGAGGAGGCCAAGCTTAGGGGAATGTTTTTATGAGATTTTTGGATTGATAAAAATTGGTAAAAGAGACAATAATCATGTGAATCACCAATGATATACCCACCCCCTTCCTAATTAGGCATGCACTCAGAGAGATTGAGACTCGATGGGTTCTTGCAAGATATAAAGCATTAGTAATTGATAAATTTTGAAAATATTATGTGTATACATATAACCCACTTTAATTTCATCATGTTTCACTCAGGTGCAATAGGGTATGGTACTTTGAGAAATAACATAGTGACACACAATGCTAAGGCTAAAAAAAGTTATAGTATTTTAAAGCAAAAATAATTTAAATTTAAATGACTGGAAGGGAAATAACTAAAAATTAAATGTAATGCATACGTTGAGTTACCTTTATCACTAGATGGTTATTTGTTGTGTTTGTAGTTTTGATTGTGGAGGGTGAAGAGATTGTTGTCAACAAACTTAAGGATACAAAACTAAAGAGCAAAAACAAACAAACACAGGAAAGCCAAGATAACTAATCCTATGTGGATGGGACGTACTTGGAAAATTTTCAAGCTAGGGTAGCAAGTGTTATGTTATACCAAATTTTGAAGTCAAAATTTAGATTAAATCAGGTAACCAAAAATTCAAGGCTACTAAATACCAAAAAACTCAAACAAGTAAACCTAAAGTAAGAAAGACAAACTTACCAAGTTAAACCAAGGATACATGTCAAAAGTGGATGGTAATCAAATATCAGTGTGAAATAAAAAACAATCCTTAATTAAACAAATATGGGTAAGTAAAAATGGTAAAACAACATTGATGAATAAGTAGTAACAATCCTTACTCAATCATCAATGCAAAAAGGTGCATAAAAGGGAAAATAACATTGGTGAGTGAGAATTAACAAGCCAACCTCACACAATAATGGAAAAAGTATATGAAATTAGAAATAGACTTAGGTGCCCATAAAAAGGGTAATACAACAATACCAAATGGTAAAATAAATCAAAGTGATGATGGGATATAGATTCATGATGTAAAGAAGATAATTCATAGTTGCTCAATCATATTATTTTGTTCTAAGGATAGATAAAACTAAAACAAATTAATGCTAACATTTTTTAAGATGTGAAGAAGAGGGAAGTATAGAAGAGAGAAACATATTTAAAATCATACTTTCCTATCAAGGGGGAAATGAAATGGGTGGAGGGGAGAATGAAGGAAAAACCAAGGTAGAGGAACTCTTTACTCAAGTCAAGACACTCAAATTAAGTTTGTCAAAATGATAGGACTATCAACCTTAAGGACTCTAAATAACTTCTCTCAGACACACAAGTATTAGGTCAACAAATGAAGTATGTAGATCATCCCATGAAGTCTATATGCATGAAAAGTAAAATGGACCTACCTTCCCACAACATGTTGCTCATTTTTTAGGACCCCTTATAGAGTTGTTGGTCTACTGTGAAGATTGAGTAATTGATTAAGAAAGTAGGTAGCACCATAGAGTTTTTTGAATTATCCTATTTAATCTACTGGCCTACCATTCCCCAATGCACCTTAGCTTTATCATGAGGCCAACTATGGAGTTTGAGTTTTGATTAGAGATATAATATGTGCTTGTAATCATGTCTTTTGATATGATTTTGACTTTTTAAATTTATATGTTGCCTTTAATATATCATTGCCTTTTGTTTTAAATTATTTGGATTTTAAAATTCTTAATGACTTTTTTTATTCCTCCTCCATATGGATTTAGAAGACTAAAACATGGGTGTTAAAGATGAATTTCATTTGAATACTTGGGACTTGGTTCCTAAAAGAGAGAACTAGAGAGCATGTTGTCTAATAGTCTCATTAATGTAGGTAAAATAAAATTTCTATCTTGACTTTGACCTTGTTTTATCTAATGTGGAGTGAAATGAAATGAAATCAAGAGGAATGAAACATGAAATAATTTGAATTAATTCAAATCATAAAAAAAAATGTGATAAATGGTGAAAAAAGGATACAATGATAGTAAAGTGTGATTCCTTTCCATAAGGATGAGGGAGTGTAGGAAAACATGCTAACATAGGTTGTTATGCAAATTTTAGCTATCACAGAAGTAAAAGCGAAAGTTGAGAACAAGGAACACAAACTTAGAACCATTGCAAACACATTTTAGAAAAGGAGCATTGATTGAAAGATGGTTATTTTATGAGGAAGGCTAGGTCCTATCCACGGTCTTACACTACAATTCATAAAATAAAAACCTATGAGGGTGCATAGAGCATGTGAAAAGTAAATGGGATAAAGATGGTATTTTGTGACGAAGGCCAAGTCCTATCCATGGTATTATATTAAAATTCACAAAAGAGAAACCTGAGGGGTGCCAAAAAGTGTGTAAAAATTATGAAAACAAAGAGGAGAGAAAGAAGTCATGAGGAATACTAGGTCCTATCCATGGTTTTATAATGCAACTCATGAGAAAAAGGGAAACCAAAAGACCAAAAAGAATGACTACGAATTGTAAAAAGAGAGAACTGTTATAGAGGGTGAGACCCATGTAAGTATCCTGAAAAAAGTTTTAGATGGATAGCTATGGGAAGTATGAAAATAAGGGAAGGATTTAGACAAAATACTTCTTGAGGAATTGTGTATTTGTGGGCTCTTTGAAAATATGGCCTTCATTAGTTTGAAGGTGATAGGTGATTAGACCAAGAATGTCTTTGACTAAATAAGGGCCCCACCATTTTTGGGCATATTTACATTCTTTGTCATGATTTTAGTATAATTTAAGGATAAGATCACCAACATTACAATTGAAAATTTTAACTCATTTGTTATGTTGTTTGGAAATATAGTCCTTATATTGGTGATTGTGTTTCAAGGTAGAAAGATGGTGTTCATCAAGGAGATCAAGTACATGAAGGTGAGATTTGTGTAATTATTCATTGAGTATGATACCATGAAGAGAGATACAAAGGGAGAGAACCTCAACTTCTAAGGAGAGGATTGATTCAGAACCATAGACTAAAGAAAATGGTGTTTCCCTAATGGCAGTGTGTATACTAGTGTGATAGGCCCAAAGAGCAAGATAGAGATGAAGATGACAATGTATGTGGGTGTCAGGAATTGTCTTCTAGATAATTTTATTAATAATTTTATTGGTGACCTTGGCTTGGCCATTACATTGTGGATGATAGGGTGTAGAAAATTTGTGATTGATTTTAAATTTAGCATAGAGTTATTTGACATATTTATTTTTTAAGTTACCACCATTATCTAAAATAATAGTACAACGGACACAAAAACAATAAATGATTTGATTAAGGATAAATTTGGAGATGGTGGTACTAGTGACATTTATGAGGGACATAGCCTTGACCCATTTGGTAAAATATTATGTGGCTGTGATTATAAATACATGTCCATCTTGAGATCAAGGTAACTTGCCTATGAGATCTAATCCCCACATAGAAAATGGATAGGGATATTCTATGGTTTGAAGCTTGGTTGGATGTGCATAAATTAGATCATCATGAATCTATCAAGGAGTACACTTTTTAGCAAATCGATGGCATATTTTGCATGAGTGGGATAAAAGTATCCCATACATAAGCATTTTTGGGATGTATCATGTATACTACAATGTCCACTACAGATGCCCCCATGTGCTTGTTTGAGAAGAGGAGAAACATTTTATTTCATAACACAATAGAGTAAGGTACCTTTAGCATTATGATAATACAGGATATTATATTGAAATACATACTTAAAATCTTGTTTGTGAATGTGAGTCTTTGTATGGTAATTAAGGTTTAGAGGATAAGTTTGGTGTTCAAGAAATTAAATAATATCTTTGTACCATGGGCTTTGGCAAATGGTAATAGCCTCAATGTGATAGATAAGTGAATTGTGTGGTTGAAGAGAATATGGGGAGTTTTTTATTTGGATAAGAAAATTGAGATCGATAAGAACTTAGTGTGGATGAAAAAAATGTTGAGGAAGCAAGTGAATCAATAATATAATTTTGATCTTGAGGGATATGCTCGATGGTAAAAGAAGAAAAATCTTTGGCAAGTGTAGTTGTGATTTGATGATAATAAGTGAGATTCTCACTTTGGCATTGATAATCACCATTAAATTGGTATAAAATGAGTTGGGAGTCACCTAAAGCATGTAAATATGTGATATCTAGATCAAGGGCTACTATCATGTCTAGGATTAAAGCTTCATACTCCACCATGTTATTAGTGACATTGAATGTGAGTTGAAATGCCAATAGGATCATTTTTCCAAAAGGGATCATATGGATATAACCTTCCCCAAATCCTTAGAGATATTTAGCACCATCAAAATAAAGGGTCCAAATGTTTTCATGTAGATCAATATTAATATCAGGAAGTTATTTGATAACTACTTTTGGTTTAGTAGTGTCAAGGAAGATAGAGGACTCTTCTAGATTACTTGTTTCAAGATCAATAGTAAAGTTATAGAATTAATCTTTAAGATATATGGCTTGGTTGAGACCTTAAATATAGAGGCTATTGACATTAGGAAGACTATCTTAAAGGTGGTCGGTAGCTAGGATTGGAGATACGACAAGTTGATTAGCAATAATTTGTCCTTTGATAGATTTTTGGGTAATAATTCAGAAATCAAATTCCATGAGAATGACCATCCACTTGCCAATTCTATCTCCAGGAAGAAAGGCTTTGGATAAAAAGTTATGAAGGGGATCAAAACGAATGATAATTTAAGTGGTTTGATAAAGCATATAATGCCAAAAAATTTTAGTGGCAAAATATATGGCAAGGCAATCACATTCAACTTTTGTAAAACATTTCTCATAGTCAATGAGGCCTCAGCTGATATAGCAGCTAGCATATTCCCTCCCAATATCATCTTTTTGACCAAGCATTACCCCAACTAATATGGGTGTGGAATAGGTATATAAGATCAAAGATTGATAATTTGAAGGTGGACAAAGAGTAGGTGGGTGAAGTAATGATTCTTTCATATTATCAAATGATTTTTGATAGGGATTCATCCATTTTAGGGCATTACCTTTCTTAAGAAGAGAATTGATAGAATATATATAGTAATCCATTTTGGGGATGAACCATACAACTACCCTAAGTTTACTGAGGTAAGTGTGAATATATGGAATGGACTAAGGGATGGGTATGTTGATGATAACATTGATCTTGGTAGGTTCGACATCAATGTTGTGAAGAGAGACTAATAATCCTAATAATTTACCAGATGTGACACTGAAAACACAATTGTAGGGATTTAGTCTAAATTTATACTTAATGAGGCAATCAAATATGAAAACAAGATCAAATAGATGAGTCTTGTGGATTTGGTATTTGGTAATGAGGTTATAAACATATTTCTCTATAATCTTATGAATAAGATCATGAAATATGTGAGTTATCACCCATTGATATGTAGCTCCAACGTTTTTGGGGTTAAAGGGAATTTTAATGTAGAAATAGGTGCCCCATTCTATGGTGAAAGTTGTCTTATGTTGGTCTTCAAGGGCAATGTGAATTTGGTTATAACCCAATAAATCATGCATAAGAGACAAAATTTCATAACCAGTAGTGGAAATGATGATGGCATCGATACAAGGTAAAGGAAAATTATCCTTGGGACAAGTAAGATTAAGATAAAAAAATCAATGCAGATGTGAATGACCATGGTGACTTTTTTTTGAATAGGTAAAATGTTATAAAACCATTCAGAATAGTCCATGAACTTGATAAACTTAACATCAATAATATTGATAATTTCTTTATGGCATAAAGTTTAAACTTCTAATGGAAATTTTTGTTGTTTTTATCGCATGGGTTTGACATCAGGGTAAGTGATAATATTGTATACCACAATGTTAGGGTCAATACCAAGCATATCCTCATAAGACCAAACAAAAGTCTCATGATATTTGTCAAAGAATAAGTTGAAGGTATCATGTTCAGTTTATGTGAGTTCACAAGAGACTATAATTGGTCAAGGGCATGATGGGGTACCATATTCATTTTGAGTGGTTTCTTCAATGAGAATAACATTACCATCTTAGAAATGATATGGTACCTGATCTTACTTATCACATGTAGATCTCCACCATGATCCTGCAACACCCTCCATATCAAACCTGATCTTACATACATGGTGAATCCTACTTGATTCCACCATGGGAAGAACTCTCCAAGTTCCACACTTGGACTCTACAAGTTCAACACTTAACAATACAGCCCATGAGTCTATTATATAGATCTCATGCATACACTAATTAGACAAGCAGCTCAAAGGCTCGAACTAGTCTTTAACATGCAAACTCCACGTTCACTTAATTGACTATTTGTCAACAGCAGTTTTGACCACCACAGGTGACCAACATCGGTCCCTACCTGACTGGAGGTGATCGATGCTGGCCAATCTCCTGCCGATGTCGGTTTCCCTTGCACTGTCCCCTGACCGACATCAGTTTTGGCCTGTCGACGCTGGTGATTGTCAAGCTCCAAAAACCTCCTGTTTGCAATAAGGTGAAGCTTTTAGCTCCACACCCTAACAATCTCCCACTTGGAGATAAACAACTCACCTGTACCTAAACCAGTACTCTGTCTAATCTACATCCTAGCTTGTATTCCTCTTCAAGCTCCCACTTGAAGACAACCCACCACACTCCTTGTGGTGTTAATCTTGTGCCTAAATTTCTTCATCCTCAGCTTACCTTCTTCTACCATTGCTATACTCCCACTCAATCAGAAACCCTATGAATGACCTGTAATCAACAAACCACTAACCAGATCTGGGCCATCTGTTAGTCAAACTCGCTCTGAGAACATCCAACCTCACTCTGTTACCATTTGATAGGACCTAAGTTCCCCAAAGCTCTGACACAACTTGTCAGAATTAAGAGCACACATGATTACCATTGTATAAGCAACTTAAGATTGCATAAATAACCAAAAGAACAAATAACTATCAATGAGAAAACACACAGAATATGAGAGGCAACACACAATTGTATTCAACTCATTACAAAGGAAATTACAATAAAGAGATCACACTCTTCTTCCACCTCTATGAGGCTTCCTCCTCAAGGGCTCCAAGTAATCTTCCCACCTGAGTAATCTTCTCTCATAGGTCACAACTAACAACTAACACAAGTTGTTGTTCACCTCATTGTACATCCAGTACAACCGAGTACGAACTGGTACTCTAAGTAGATCTCACCATGATCCTACTCCTGATGTATTATTATCACCTTGGATCTTGCTCCCTCGCCGATCTCCTTTTGACCCTCGCATACACACATCCCTGTAGACCAACCTGATCTTACTTATTACATGTAGATCTCCACCATGATCCTGCAACACCCTGCATATCAAACCTAATCTTACATACATGGAGAATCCTACTTGATTCCACCATGGGAAGAACTCTCCAAGCTCCACACTTGGATTCTACAAGTTCAACACTTAACAATACAGCCCATGAGTCTATTATATAGATCTCATGCATACACTAATTAGACAAGCGGCTCAAAGACTCGAACTGGTCTTTAACATGCAAACTCCACGTTCACTTAACTGACTGTTCATCAACAGTAGTTCTGGCCGCCACAGGTGATCGACGTCAGTCCCTGCTTGACTGGAGGTGACCGATGCCGATCGATCTCCTGTTGATGCTAGTTTCCCTTGCACTATCCCTTGATCGACGTCAATTTTGGCCTGTCAACACCGGTGACTGTCAAGCTTCAAAAACCTCCTATTTGTGAAGCTTTTAGCTCCACACCCTAACAATCTCCCACTTGGAGATAAATATCTCACCTATACCTAAACCAGTACTCTGTCTAATCTGCATCTTGGCTTGTATTCCTCTTCAAGCTCCCACTTGAAGACAACCCACCACACTCCTTGTGGTGTTAATCCTATGCCTGAATTTCTTCATCCTTAGCTTACCTTCTTCTACCATTGCTATACTCCCACTCAATCAAAAACCCTATGAATGACCTGTATTCAACAAACCACTAACAAGATCTGGGCCATCTATTAGTCAAACTCTCTCTGAGAACATCCAACCTCACTCTGATACCATTTGATAGGACCTAAGTTCCCCAAAGCTCTGACACAACTTGTCAGAATTAAGAGCACACATGATTACCATTGTATAAGTAACTTAAGATTGTGGAAATCACCAGAAGAACAAATAACTATCAATGAGAAAACACATAGAATATGAGAGGCAACACACAAATGTATTCAACTCATTACAAAGGAAATTACAATAAAGAGATCACACTCTTCTTCCACCTCTATGAGGCTTCCTCCTCAAGGGCTCCAAGTAATCTTCCCACCTGAGTAATCTTCTCTCATAGGTCACAACTAACAACTAACATAAGCTGTTGTTCACCTCATTGTACATCCAGTACAACCGAGTATGAACCGGTACTCCAAGTAGATCTCACCATGATCTTGCTCCTGATGTATTGCTGTCACCTTGAATCCTGGTCCCCCGCCGATATCCTTTTGACCCTCGCATACACACATCCCTACAGACCAACCTGATCTTACTTATCACATGTAGATCTCCACCATGATCCTGCAACACCCTGCATATCAAACCTGATCTTACATACATGGGGAATCCTACTTGATTCCACCATGGGAAGAACTCTCCAAGCTCCACACTTGGATTCTACAAGTTTAAAACTTAACAATATAGCCCATGAGTCTATTATATAGATCTCATGCATACACTAATTAGACAAGAGGCTCAAAGACTCGAACTAGTCTTTAACATGCAAACTCTACATTCACTTAACTGACTGTTCATCAACAGTAGTTCTGACCGCCATAGGTGACCGACGTCGGTCCCTGCCTGATTGGAGGTGACCGATGCTGGCTGATCTCCTGTCGATGCTGGTTTCCTTTGCACTATCCCCTGATCGATGTCAGTTTTGGCTTGCCGATGTCGATAACTGTCAAGCTCTGAAAACCTCCTATTTGCAATAAGGTGAAGCTTTTAGCTCCACACCCTAACAGGTATCATGTTCAGTTTATGTGAGTTCACAAGAGACTATAATTGGTCAAGGGCATGATGGGGTACCATATTCATTTTGAGTGGTTTCTTCAATGAGAATAACATTACCATCTTGGAAATGATATGGTACATTAGGTAAAGAGGAAATTGGATTTGCTTTAGGTTCAATGCTAACGATGAAGTTGTTTAAACAAGGGACTTTATTTTTGAAATTCCTAAGTTTGTGATGTTTTTGAGGGAATTGAGGTTCTCACAAATGAAACATTTCAAGAATGGATTCATTGCTAGGCAAAGTGGGAAGAGGACCATAATACTCAACATCTACTTCAAAATTGATAATTTCATTACCATGGTGGTGATATTAAAAATGTATTTGATGTACATCTGTGGATTTGGCATCCAATGTGATCTCAGGAGTAGGGGAGAAGGTTGATCATATTGGATTGGTTTGTCATTAACTTTTTTTATGGGGGAGGAATTGGATGCAAGGATCAAATCTATAGGTGGTATAGAAGATGAAAAAATTATTGATGGTTAGGAAGGTAGGATTTGTTTTACCACCTAAGGATTATTAATAAGAGGTACATGACCTTCAAGGGTTAATTCAAAATCAATGGAAATGGTATGAACATCACAAGTGAAAACATGTATTTGGCATAATTTTTTTGATAATTTTAAACATCCAAGTCTTGAGATTGAGTTTGGGCCATGATGAAGTTATCATCATAGGTTGGAAAAATTGTACATGCTTGAGATTTAGGAGGAGTTTCAAAAGGGGAGATGCCTAGATCATTGAATTTGCATAGAGACATGATTAAAATATCTTGGAATAATTTGGCCAACCCATAATCATTGCATGTGAAGGAATATTCTAAGTAAGAGGTGTCTTAAGCATTGCATGGAAGGGTAAAATTAGTGATCTCATCAATGAGAGGGATAGTGTGAGCATGAGGTAATAAACAAGGAGGAAGCCACTCTGATATGTAAGGAGGTAGTTTGGTAGTATTGCAATTATATTTCAAGTCATTAGGTTAATCATCATCTAAACCAACAAGAATTACATGTAATTTCAAATTGATGTTGATGAATTCATGTAAGGGAGCACTATTGATTATTGGAATGGTAGAAATATGATATTGAGATCTAGGATTAGGAAGTTGAATACTCTAAGGGTTGGGATCAACCTCATATTTATATATATTTTTGTTATGTATTAAGTTGATACATTGGCTATTGAAATAAGTGATAACTTGGATTTAATTAGTCCATGGTCATCCAAAGAGTATGTTTTAAGATAGGGGAAAATCAAGGACCATAAGCTTGGTTCAAATAGTCTTAGGTCTAATTATAAGGGGGATCTAAATACAACCAAGTGGTTTTTGATTAGTTTTATCAAATCCATGATAGGTAAGGCAAGTTTGATTGAGATGATCCTTATTATAGCCAATTTGTTGGATGAGCCATAAATATGTCACATTAATACCATACCCTTCATCAAATAAAAATTTATGAATAAGGATGGTATTAATGGATATTTTAATGAATAGGGGTGGATTATCAACACAAAAAAGGATCTCATCATTAATAATGTCTTCTTAAAAGAATTCAATGGAAGGTTTGGAAGAAGGATACATGGATTCAATGGTATGCACATTGGTAGGTTGAGGCTCAAGAGAGGGTGGTTCTTCTTCTATAAAAGATGGATCTTCAATTTATTGTAATTTTTGCATGAAAAAATTGTGGTGATAGGGGGAATTCTAAACTAACTCCATAAAGGGAATCTTTCAAGGCATGGAGTTGAGTTTTTATAATAAGTTCCAATGGGATTTAGAAGAAAAAATAGTGTGATGTTTAGAATGTAAGGTAGATTTTGAAGTAACAGAAGTGGTTGGTGGTTTGGAAGGAGGAGATGGTTCCTCATTAGCTTCTGAAGCTAGATGAGTGGTTACAATATCTTTGAGGAGTTTCTCTTACAAAGAGGCTTCTTAGGTTTGGTGATAGGATCTTTGTGAGCTGATTATGATGATAGTTGACTGTAGTTGCATTAACATATTGAGAGTTGTAATATTGGTCATAGTCAGCATTAATAGCACAAACATCATTGGTATCTTGTTGAGTGGTAGATGTGGGGACATATTTTTGGTTATTAAAAGAGGAAACTTTGGGAGCTTATCATTTTTGAGAAGTAGTGTGGTATTCTTGATGATGCAATTAGATCATGGCTTCATGATTGAAGGAATCACCAAGCATATAAGAGATAAAAAATTGGTAAGCCCTCTACAAGTTTCATGGAAATGACCAATGTCAGTGTGGAACCAACAAAATTGATTAGGGTCATACCATTTAGGAGGATTACTGGTATAAGTAAAGTGTTTAGAGGGTGCTAAGAATTGTTTCATTTGTTACACAATTAATGGTGTGTGAAAAGATGGGTGATTATCAGCCTTAGCAACTCCTAATTTTGTTTGAGGAGTATTACCAATGATTGCATTGGTATAAATTTGAAAATATCCCTTAAGGGATTTGGTATTAGGTTGAAAATGCTTCATTAATAAGTCTTGATGCTTGGCTTGGTCAAGAGCTTCATTAAGCGTTTGAGGGGAAAAAGTTCAAACCTTATATTAAAGAGAAGGATTTAAATCAGTTATAAAGATTTTAAATAGATTATCATCAGTCATGTTATGGTTGGCCTTATGGGCCAAATATTTTCATCATTTGATAAAATCATGAGCTGATTTAGTGGGATATTACTTAGCATTGATGAAATGGCTAAGGCAATTTTTGAGAAGGTCAGTGTGTTAAAATTCTTTAACTAAAGGATTGACTAAATCTTCTATTTTCCATATGGAATGTTAGCAGAGTTGGTTGTACCATTACAATACATCACTAGTGAAGGTTTTAAATAAAAGTTTAGTGGTGAAAAAAGTATTAGTTTGGATCCACTCTTTATAAAGATTGCCAAATGCATTAAGAAAAGATGCAGAGTCTTTAGTCCCATCATACTTGCAAGTTGGAGAGATGTTACCAATATCAATGGAAATAATGAAAGGAGCTAAAGCCTCATTTTATATGTTTGTAAACATCTTTTTATTCATGGTAGGTTGGGGAATGACATTTCTTGCACCATCTCTAAGAGGTGGAGGAATAAAGTCTTGATTATTTTTAGGGATGAAAACTAGAGGTTGGTTAGCCATATTAATCAAATGATGCTATAATTACATCATTTGGTAGGTGTTATATGTTTACATTATGTTAATTTTGTTGTTCTCATAATTAGCTACGCTCATTTTTGGGACAACCCCTACGAAACTTGTATGTTTCATGTTTTTCTCTCTAGGTTCGTCTTTTGAGGCAAATTTCTCTTGATATTGGGTTTTATCGACTGACATCTTTGAAAATTTTGTGACCTTACGTAGTTATGATTTCCCAACAAATGTGAAATTCATTGTGATTTTGATGCGATCAAAAAGAATTAGTGATATTTTTCAGTTTTTATGCAAAGGTGGCAATTTTTGCCGCCATTGCATATTTTTCAGCTTTTATGCAAAGGTGGCAATTTTTGTTGCCATTGCATATTTTTCAGCTTTTATGAAAAGGTGGCAATTTTTGCTACCATTGCATATTTTTTAGCTTATATGCAAATGTGGCAATTTTTGCCACCATTGCATGTTTTTAAGCTTTTATGCAAAGGTGGCAATTTTTGCAACCATTGCATATTTTTCAGCTTTTATGCAAAGGTGGCAATTTTTGCCACCATTGCATATTTTTTAGCTTTTATGCAAAGGTGGCAATTTTTGCCGTCATTGCATATTTTTCAGCTTTTATGCAAAGGTAGCAATTTTTGCCACCTATGCATACCTTCCCTCCATTTTTACTATCTTTGAAAAAATTTCATTTTCCTATTTTTCAAGCTCGCTTCCCTTTTGTTTTCTGACCTACTCATGCCTCATCCCTTTCAAGTGCATTTCCCTAATCATGATCATCAAATGTGTAGTTTTCCTCGATTGTTAATTTTTCTCTGATTGCACAATCATGATTCTTACTGTAGTTTCTCTAAAGGATCCCTCTTCATCGACGTCTTTTCAACAAAAGTTTTTCCAGATCACTAAAATTTCTTTGAAGAAGTCGAAGACAATGAAGTACCAGTACCAAGGCATTTTCTTGATCACCTTAGTCACTTATAATGTCAATGACATTAGAGACACAAAAATTGGCCACGTGGATATGGCCGAGTTCATAGAAAGAACCAAATCAAGCAATCCCAGCCATGAAATGAAGAAGATTGGCAATAAAGATTGAAGTTGTTCTTCCATGCTTTATTCAAAATGCACTTTGTAACTGAATTGGGACATTTGCACATGTACTTTTATTATGTGTAATTACATGTAAAAATCTAGAAAATGTTCCAAAGTCAACGCTGACTCATCTTTGACTAGGTTTTCAATATTTTAATTTTTTTCCAATTTTGAAGGTTTCTCCCTATATATAGAGGGAACCTCTTTTGTAAAATATCTCTAGATAATTGAGAGCAAAAACTCTACTGAAATTGAGACACTTCTTGAGACTTTGTGCTCAACTTGTAAATCATATTTTATTGAATGAATGAGAAATAGGTTTATTTTAGACTTTGTGTTGAAGTAATTTGTGTTATTTAGGAAATAGTTCTTATGTTCTCTTTCCTGATAATCTTTTATCTATTCGATTTAATAAGCAAAGTGTGTGTATTGAAATTAGCTAAAGATGTTTCTAAAAGATAAAATAAATACTTTGAGCTACTTTTATCTTGGTGATCCTTTTATCCATTGTAGTTTTACATGAAGACTTTGTGCTTTGTTTCACTCTACTATTACGTGTGTTCTGAATCAGTGAAGGAGGCAACGGAAGACTTTGTGCTTTCGTGGGTTTTCTTGTGGACCTTGTTACTACTTTAGGAGATTTTTTGCTTTGCACTGGATACCATTTCTGAAAGAAGAGGAATGCTTTCAGCCATCGACCATGATTTCTTTCTTTTGTTCCTTGGACATCATCTCTGAAAAAAAGAGATGGATGGTGTTATACTACCCTAAGTATTATTTTTTGCTTACTTATATATACATATATAGCATATAAACGATTCATAGGGAACCTCCCCTTGATAAGAGGAGAGATTTATCTCGTTAAGATGTGGTAAACCTACACTTTTGTGGCATAAATCTCCTTATACTGTGGTTGATATACCCATTTTATCATCAATTAGTTGACAAAATATTTATCCAACTTTTGGTGACTCTGCTAGGGATGAACGTGTAGTCTGAAGCCTCAAGTTTCAGATTGAAGCAGTTCCTTCCCTTATCCATTATGTTACAGACTCTGGCAACTCTGTTCCATGTCTTACCCATTATCATTATAGCCTTACCATCTTCCTCCATCTCTGTTATATTATTTGGTCTGCAAAACTAGAGCCACTGGGGAAATAAACATGCATTTTGAAGCCTCAAGCTTCAACTTGAAGCATCTCCAGTTCTTTTTTCATTTTACACTCTGGCAGATCCATCGTACACTTGAAGCTAGAGAGCTCAAGGTATCATTGATCTCGTATTTGAGCTGGTGCGACAAACTAATTTTGAGATTTCTCCTCCACCATCCCGCCTTCAACGAACTAGGAGTTTTCCTCCTACCAACGCCAGATCTCTTATACCTGGTGAAGCTTCTAGTCTCAATTCCAATAAGGCTTCATCTTTATTGACCCTACCAAGATTTGTTATCCTACCATTTAACTGTCTTATCATAATGGCCCAAGGTCCTTGGGGAAACTCTTTTGGTCCCCTCAATCTGACCCCACCTTTACATGAACTACCTCGTAGTTCGAGAAAAAAATTTCCTAAATTCTATGGCGATGGGAAGGTTCATCCTGATGAGCATATTGTCACCTTTTCTATAGCATGTGACATAATTGGTGTAGAATCTAAAGACGTAGGAGTGAGAATTTTTGTAGAAACTCTGCAAGGCACTACCACAAATTGGTTTTATCACCTTCAAGCTCAAACTATAACTGACTAGAATACGCTAAAGTCTAAATTTGAAGCTAGGTTTAAACCTACTGAAGATGCACATGCCTTATTAGCTCAGCTTACAAAAATGAAGAAGAAACCCCACGAGCCCATGAGGGATTTCATAGCAAAATTCAATAAGCTAAGGAACTGGATTCCTACCATCACTCAACCAATGCCAGAGAATCTCAAGTGTTTTTTCATCAACTCGCAACTTCCTAAAGTAAGTTTTCTATTGAGGCAGGCTAGCCCTATGGATCTCGCTATGGCTCAAGACTTGGCTACTGAGGTAGAAGATGACCTTATCTTGATAAGAAAGATAAGGAGAGATCCAATCAGAGGTAAATCTTTTCCTTCTTCTGAATAATCCCCTTCAGCCACCACTGATCAAATGGTGCAAAAGCTAGCAAATGAATTGCTGGTCCTCAAAAGACAAATGGCCCAAGTTGTCTGCTTCTCTTAATCAAGATATGCCAAAGAGGAAATTTTAGAATCAGGCATACCAAGGCAATGCTACTAGGAATCAAGGGCAGCCAAATCATCTTCCTCCCTCACAGAGGAACCTCACCCTTAAAGCACCTCCAACCAACTCAGTGGTTGGATATTTGGAAACGAAGCATGATTTATCTTTTCAACCTGAGTTTGGTCAAGGAAATGACACTGGTCTCTTCATGGAGGATCAAGAAGAATCAGTTGGTGACTCCCACATTGGTTTCCTAAACTATTAGGATGAACCTAGAAGAAAAGGCAATGTAGCTGAGGGGTCATATGTTGTATTCACCTAGTCCAAGAATCAATCAGCTCAACAAGTTGATAAGCAAAAAGTAGAGGAGTGACTTTAACTAGTAATTTCAATTGCTAAGCAGGGATCCACTCTTCTTTTCCAACTAAAGGACCCAGTGATTGTAAGAAAGGTAAGTACCCCAAATGCCCCTACGCCTTCTACTTCAAATTCATAGTCTAGTCTTCCCCCTTTCAAAAATCAAAAGGATGAACTCCCATCCTCTACTCCTAGCTCATTCTAGGCATTTGATATCATTGACCATATAAAGAAAACTAAAATTCAAATGTCTAAATTTGAATTTATGTAGTCCCATCTTGAGCAATTAGACAGACTAATTCAATGTGTTAAAAACTAGAATGTCCCTGTTGAACAAATAATTCCCAAAGTGACACATGATTCCCCTAGGAATGCACCCACCAGGAACAACCTTGTCATTGCTTCCCCTACTACTCCTAACAGGACTGAACCTTTTTGTCTCATTGTTGATAAATGGACATCAGCTGAATAATTACATCACTGATTCTAGAGCTTCAGACAATGTCATGCCTGCTAAAGTGGTAGAATCTCTGGGTCTCACACTAACCAAGACATTTGGGAGATGTTTCTCCATAGAGAATAAACAAGTGCCACTACTAGGGTAAATTAAAGATGCCCAATTTGCATTTGCTACCTTTCCAGACGAGCGAATCAAGATGACTATCCTAGTGGTCAACGTCCCAGCATCATATGCATCTTTCTTAGGTGGAACTTTTGTAAGGATGTTGGAGGGGAATTAAGCATGGACTTGTCTCAGGAAAGAATCCCTGTGAAAGGTGTAATGCAGAGGTTGCTTCCTGAGAAGGATGCAAAATACATTGTCACTCAGACATCAAGGCCTGAAGCTCAAATTCTGTTTGAGTCTTCAGGCAGGGGTAATTATTTGTTGTTTACTGAAGACATTCATGTTTCAGTAGATGAAAATCTTATAGGTGATGATCTAGGAATCGGTTCAAATGAAACAAAACCAAGTATGCCTGATAGTGTCAATGATTGGTAGGTGTTGAATGGGAATAATCAAATCATGTGCTAGACTAAACTAGAAGAGCAACCAGTTATAGTAATGGACCATGCTGCTACGCATCAAAATCAAGAAAAGAAACTTTTTGCCAAGAGAGCAAAGATTCATGGTTTTTGGATTAAAAGTCAAGTCTTGTTATGGGGCAAGAGGAGAAAACCAAAGGGAAGACATAGAAAATTCGTTTCCTGATGGAGAGTTCCATTCACCCATCACCGATTCTGGGGAGAAAATGGCTTCTTGCTAGTTTATCAAGATAGAGCACCATTTTTTGCTACCTCACAATGGGCAGCATCTGAAGCACTTCAATCCTTGAATTATTAGATGAGTTCACTTGTACATTTGTATAGTTTCTGTGTTGATTGTTTTCTTTTGGTTTCTCATGTTTTTTTTTCCTTTTTTCGTCTTGACTCCGTAGCCCAATGGCTTGGATAAAGGCACTTGGAGATTGGTTTCTACTCCTGTTGATCGATTTGATCAATGGAAGTTTCCCAATAGGAGCTAGCTATTGTTCCAAAAATTAGCTATGCTCATTTTTAGGACAAACCCTATGAAACTTATCTATTTCGTGTTTTTCTCTCTAGGTTCATCTTTCAAGGCAAGTTTCTCTTGATCTCGAGTTTTGTCGACTGACATCTTTGAAAAGTTTGCGACCTTACTTAGTTATGATTTCCCAACAAATGTGAAATTCATTACAATTTTGATGCGATCAAAATGTCAAAATTATGATAAATTTCAAAGAGTTAGTGATATTTTTCAGCTTTTATATAAAGGTGGCAATTTTTGCTGCCATTGCATATTTTTCAGCTTTTATGCAAAGGTGACAATTTTTGCCACCATTGCATATTTTTTAGCTTTTATACAAAGGTGGCAATTTTTGCTGCCATTGCATATTTTTTAGCTTTTATGTAAAGGTGGCAATTTTTGCCGCCATTGCATATTTTTTAGCTTTTATGCAAAGGTGGCAATTTTTGCTGCCATTGCATGTTTTTTAGATTTTATGCAAAGGTGGTAATTTTTGCCGCCATTGCATATTTTTTAGCTTTTATGCAAAGGTGGCAATTTTTGCCTCCATTGCATATTTTTCAGCTTTTATGCAAAGGTGGCAATTTTTGCCGCCATTGCATATTTTTCAACTTTTATGCAAAGGCAGCAATTTTTGCCACCCATGCATACCTTCTCTTCATTTTTACTATCTTTGGAAAAATTTTATTTTCCTATTTTCTGAGCCCACTTCCCTTTTGCTTTCTGACTTGCTCACACCTCATCCCTTTCAAGTGCATTTCCCTAATCATGATCATCAAATGTGCAATTTTCCTAGATTGCTAATTTTTCTCCTGATTGCACAATCATGATTCTTATTGCAGTTTCTCTAAAAGATCCCTCTTCATCGACGTCTTTTCAACAAAATTTCTTCCAGATCACTAAATTTTCTTTGAAGAAGTTGAAGACAATGAAGTACCGATACCAAGGCATTTTCCTGATCACTTTTAATGTCGACGACATTAGAGACATAAAAATCAGCCATGTGGATATGGCTGAGTTCATAGAAAGAACCAAATCAAGCAATCTCAGCCATGAAATGAAGAAGACTGGCAATAAAGATTGAAGCTGTTCTTCCATGCTTTATTCAAATGCAATTTGTAACTGACTTAGGACATTTGCACATGTACTTTTATTATGTGTAATCACATGTAAAAATCTAGAAAATGTCCCAAAGTCAACGCTGACTCATCTTTGACTAGGTTTTCGATATTTTAATCTTTTTCCAACTTTGAAGGTTTCTCCCTATATATAGAGGGAACCTCTTTTGTAAAATATCTCTAGATAATTGAGAGCAAAAACTTGGCTAAAATTGAGACACTTCTTGAGACTTTGTGCTCAACTTGTAAATCATATTTTATCAAATGAATGAGAAATAGGTTTATTTCAGACTTTGTGTTGAAGTAATTTGTGTTATTTAGGAAATAGTTCTTATGTTCTCTTTCCTGATAATTTCTTATCTATTTGATTTAATAAGCAAAGTGTGTGTATTGAAATTATCTAAAGATATTTCTAAAAGATAAAATAAAGACTTTGAGCTACCTTTATTTTGGTGATCCTTTTATCCATTGTAGTTTTAGGCGAAGACTTTGTGCTTTGTTTCACTCTACTGTTACGCGTGTTCCAAATCAGTGAAGGAGGCAACGAAAGACTTTGTGCTTTCATGGGTTTTCTTGTGGACCTTGTTACTACTTCAGGAAATTTTTTGCTTTGTGTTGGATACCATTCCTAAAAGAAGAGGAATGCTTTCAGCCATCGACCAGGATTTCTCTCTTTTGTTCCTTGGACATCATCTCCAAAAAAAGAGAGATGGATGGTGTTATACTACCCTAAGTATTATTTTTTTCTTACTTATATATACATATATAGCATATAAATGATTCATAGGGAACCTCCCTTTGATGAGAGGAGAGATTTATCTCGTTAAGATGTGGTAAACCTACACTTTTTGTGGCATAAATCTCCTTATACTATGGTTGATATACCCATTTTGTCATCAGTTAGTTGACGACAAAATATTCACCCAACACATTTATTACATGATTTATGAAAAAAAAATGGGGTTATATTAGTTGGTAGGTTGGTGTTTATAGGAGGAATCCCCAAATTAGTATTAGGGGGAGGGTTATTAGGAGGTGAATTACTAGGAGGGTTATTGGATAAACTTGTTTTAATCACTCCCACATTGTGTTGAGATGATTTAATATGGTATTGGTCTTGATAAGCACAAAAAGGATTGAATCCACCTAATTCATCTTGAGGCATGATTTGAACCATGTTACAATCCATAAATGGAGGGGAAGAAGTGATCCAAGAGTGAGGGTTCCCTTGGGAGGTAAAGAAAAGGAGAAAATAATAACCCATATAGTGTCTAAATGAATTTGGGTTGTCCATGAATATTTTGATAGGGGATATCATGATGCTTGGTGAAAGGAACAATATTTTAAGCAAGAAGAAAGAGAGATTAGGGACAAAGAACTAAGTCATATAGATAGAGAATGAAATTGGCTAGACAAATAACTAAATCAACCAGATAGAGAATTAAGTCAGACAAATAGAAGATCAAAGTTAGTTATCATGTACAAGGTCAATTAGGTCAATAGAGTATTGTTGGATTGAGGTTGAGAAGAGTACAGAGTTGACTGGGTCAACTGTGTATTACTGGATAGAAGGTAGAATAGATAGATAAGAGACACAGTCATGTTGGTCAACTATGTAATATTGGCAGGGAGAAAGATATAGTTTGCAAGAGACTATATCAATTAGAATGATTGTGTTCTAAAATAGGGAAAAAGTTTTGTAATATAAGTGAAGTAATAATAAAATCAAACACAAATAATTGGATCAATGTGAGTGATCTAATTGGGGCACACAACACAAAACCTTGCACCAATGTTGGATAATAAATTTTTTTAAAATACAACATGCAATGATTAGAGAGTAAATAATTAACTAAAAATTAAATGATAACTAAGTGGTCATTATAATTGTTATTAGATTATTAGAAAGTGTTGATTTAAGTGTGATATGAGAGTTAGCTGAAATAGGAAAATAGAAAATCAATCTATGGATGGTTTTAGGATGTTTGTATTGAAAGGGATCTATGTTGGAAATGGTATTGGATTGGTATTAAGACCTCCCCCCTCACTTCATAATACCATAGTGATAAGGGAGTCAATTGATTTGATAATATATACTATTAACCACGTATTTATACTTGGCCAAAAAACCAGGTTAGCTTTCCCCTTAGTGATGAAATCCAAGTAGGTAGGCCTTGCGAAGATAAGTGTTTAAATGCATTTTGAATATAATGTGATTTGGTAGTGTGTGTAAAAGAGTAAAATAGTGTAACTAGAATGGTAATTTGAATAACCACCTATTTAGACGATGTGATTTACTCTAAGTATATAAGTTAAAAAGGAAATGTGAATTAATTACTAGCAAATAGTTGTTAATTCCTTGATTTGAGAATAGTATAGAGTTAGTTTAGGTGGCACTATATACAAATAGTACAGAATAGAGTTGAATAGGTCACTACTATTTTGTAGAAGTAAGGTCTTTAAGAATAGAGTTGATTAGGTCGACTGTGTCTCTTAGACAGAAGATAGACTACAAAATTAAGTTGACTAGGTTAACTTAGTTGGCTGTAGGGTTGTAGTTTTGAATATTGCTAACTTGTGAAAAATAAAACTGAAGAAAGTACTAAAATGATAGATAAGGGAAAGAGAGGATCATTGGTGGGCTTGAATATGGTTAAGATTGAAATTTTTTAAAGTGCCTAAATTGCTTCTTTCAAATTTTGTAAATTGAGTTGACTGGTTTGACCAAAGTCTATAAAAACCTACATGCCAAAGAAGAATAAGATGATAAAGTTGACCTATTTGACAATGTTTTTTGACCTATATGCTGGCAAAGAGAATAAGATGACAAATTTAAACTATTTGACTCTATATGCTTATCTGGAATTGAAAATGAGTACTATGTCAACCTATTCAATCTAGTAACTTATAAATGATGAAGAGTTACATAGATAGAACAAAGTTGTTTTGATCAACTGTGTGTTAAACCTGTGCACAAAAAGTTAGAACTATATCAATTAGTTTAATAAAATACTAAAAATATAGAAAAATATAATAAGATGATAAAAAATGATGGCGTGAAATAAAACCTACAATGTTTAGTTTCATGTCGGGTTCACCAGAATGTATGCAATGCAAAATGCAATAGATCTATAAATCAATTAGCTCAAAGAAGATAAATCTTGCCTACACTTCCAATTGTGGATACATTATATATTAGGAGTCATGACCAAGATTAATCTGCTAGACCTATCCAAAAGACCTCTTACCATAATAATAGCACTAAGTAGGATTCTAAAGCCTCCAATAAAGCAAAACTATGCATTAAACCTAACTAGGTCATATGTTTTCATATTCACTAAATTAATAACAAGTAAAAAAAATCTAATCTAGTGCTCACCAAATCTTGTGGCACAAAGTGGGGGTAATTAACATAAAATATAAACATGCATAGAATACATACACTCACATCAACGTATATAGAATTCGAATGCATGGGAGACAATTATAAATTCATGTCTATCTAATCTTAAAAAGGAGGAACAAAGTTAGGAATACTTACCTTTGAAGATGAACTTGCCTGAGCCTCAATCTCTCCTTTAGCCAAGGTGCTTTATAAGAGCTTTGTGTGGTATGTATAGATGGCAAGGATAAATCAGCTCTAGGATACACTACCTATCAATGCATCCAAAAGACTTTTCCATAAGACAAGATCCATATCTCCAAAGAAAGTATGAAAAACTAAGATATGCTCCTCAAGTAGAATGGTGGATAAACATATGCACTATATATATATATATATATATATATATATATATATATATATATATATATATATATATATATATATATAATCTTATTCTTCTCTAAGAATGAAAAAATGGATGTGTTTATATAGGTGGATCTAACCCTAATCTTTTATAAAAGTTTAGGCCAACAAGTTTGACTAACAAAAAAAAATTAGGTCATGTTCTAGGTCGACCAAAGGCCAATCTAGACCCTCATAAGTTTTATCAACTAGAGTACAAGGTTGATGGGGTTGATAATGTAATGTAACCATCAAAAAATAATTTTAGGCTAAGAAGGGCTAATGAAGGTGGTAAATGACTAGAGGAGGGTGAAAAAGAGGAGGCCAAGCTTAAGGGAATATTTTTATTGGATTAATAACAAGTGGTATTAAGGAAGAACGATCCTGAAAAGCACCAATGGTTTGACCACCCATTTTTTGGTGCACTCATTAAGGCATGTACTCATATAAATTGAGACTTGATGTGTTCTTATAAGATAAAAAGCATCAGTAATTGATCTTGAAAATATTATGTGTAGCTAAGTAAACTACACTTGAAGTTATTAATAAGTGTACCACTTACTTTGATCAACCTATTAGCCAACCTTGACTACATGGAAAAGTTGATGTGTGCCATTATGGGTGTAGGTGTCTATCAATTAGATGATTTTGTCCTTATCTATATGGTGCAAGTGTTTAGGATCCAAATAACAAGGATGTTGAATCACTATAGGATCAAGAAGTGGCAGAGTTTAAGGATTTAAAATTTCCATGTTGAAGACTGGGTGCATGCCCAAGTATGGGGGTATATAAAGAATGAAATCATTCTCACCAATTGTGCATAAAATGGTGTAAGGACCATAGTGTAGAGACTTGATATTATAGTTTGGACCTTTGAAGTGTTACTTTTGAAGGTGAAGCCAAACTTTATCACCAAATCATAATGCATGAGGTGTTAGATGTGAATCATGGTGCTCCTTGTACTTTACTTATGTGTGAGAGAGAATCTACTGAACCTATCAGTGAACAGACTAGATGTGTCACAAAAACTTCTCAGCTTTATCCACTTGTTCTTATGTGTGTGACTTAGTGTTGGATGGTGTGTGGTATGATATGTCTAGAAGTGTTTAAGGTTAAAACTTAATACATATCTGAAATGGATTATGACTCATAAAACTATGAAGGGTTCTATTGTGGGAATGTTGAATGTATAAGAGATTGTCATCCAAAGTGTGAGTATGTGCATGGTTTTACATGTGAATAAGATAAACAAGTGTGTGATTGACCACTTTGATTTTTTGATCTACCTGTAGATGAAAATTTGTCGATCAATCCAACTAAATACCCATCAAGTCCCATAATGCTTACAAAAAGTGAATTAAAGTGTGGATATCAATTGGATACAATGGATGTTTGAAGCCCAAAATGAACCCAAACATGGTTAAAGAAGGCTTACGTAGTGCCAACTACATCAATGTATTTCTTATAAGTGACTATGATATCCATCTTGTAAAATATATGCATTACAATGAACATAACATCATGATGGCATCTCATCATAGGTAACCCAGTCATGAAATCTATGATGATAGATTCCCATGGTCTAGATGGAGCTAGTAGAGGTGTGTAAAGTCTTAACTTCTTATTCATGGGATTAGACATAAAAAAAATAAAACAAGACTTGATTTGGTATTCCATGTCTTTGCACATATATGGTCAGAATAAGTATGACTATAATGTGGATAGAGTCTTTGTCATGTTGAAGTGTCTTGAGGTATTGGCACAGTGTGCCTCTTAGATGAGTCATTGATGAGGTGCACCACTAGGAATATAGAGATGTCTAAGCTTGTAGATAATTTGGTTAGACAAGTATAACTCTTAATTTTTTTTACCTTTTGTTAGGATAGTGTAAGTCACTACAAAGTCCTAATCAACTAAGTATAGGAATGTCTAGTCTACAAAGTTATGGCCATGCATGTCTAACACTATGATGAGCACATGAACTGGTGATTGGATAAGAATTTTTTTTGGATTTTTGTCCTTCCCTTTCTTTTAATTAATAATTAAATGCAAATTTTATAGTTAAGTCATCCATTTCATGTGTTTTGAATTCTCCAACTTACTTTGTGTCTACAGTAACTGAAGTAGATTATGATCTGAATAAAAAATTGTCTCCTTCCCTAGAATGTAGTGGTGTCATTACTTGATTGATTGAACAATATCATATAATTATTTCTCATAGTTGGATTAACTTTGCACCATGTCACTAAACATATCTAAGTGGTATGCAAACAGATGTCCATATGTATTCGCACTACACCAAGTGCATATTCAGATACATCAATGTGAATTTCAAAGGAATTCACAATTTTAGGCATTGTGAGAATAGGTGTTGTATAAATATATTGTTTAAGTACTCAAAAATAATGTTTTTTCACATGATTCCAATAAAAATTAGATTTTTCACATGTTATTTTTTTGAGAACCTAATAGAATTTTGATAAACTAAGGATAAACCTATGGTAGAAGTTAGCAATTCCAATAAAAATTCTCAATTATGTGATATTACATGAAGTAGGCTAATAATAGATCACTTTAATCTTATCTAGATCTACATGGATGATTGTGTGATCAATGATGTAGCCTAGGTATTGAATCTACATAGTGTTAAATGTACATTTTGATAAGTTGGCTTTCAACTTGTGTTGACACAAGGTGTCTAAGATGAGTGAGATGTGCTTCAAATGCTCCTCATAAGTCTTGATGAAGATGATAGGGTCATATAATTAGATTATGATGAAGGATTTGATAAAAGGCTTGAGTATATCATCCATCAAGCATATAAAAGTGGTTGGTGCATTAGTTAGGTTTAAAGGCATGACCAACCATTCATATAATCCTTCCCATGTCTTGAATGATATATTTTAGACATATTTAGGATGGATTGGAACCTAATGGTAACCTTAATTCAATTCAATCTTTGTGAATTATTGTGTGTCTTGGAGTTGGTCCAAAAGGTCATCAATGTGTGGCAGTGGGTATTGATTCTTCACTATTATTTTGTTGAGATCACAAAAGTCTATGAATACTTTACAAGACCCATCCTTATTGGGTGAGAGGACTATCAAAATCTCATAAGGAGAAGAGCTACACCTGATATTTCCATGATCAAGGAGATCTTGTATTTAGCACCAGATTTCATCATTCTCCCAAACTAATCTATGATATAGGGGTTATTCACAAGATGGGATCCAAGAACCAAATTAATGTGGTGATTTACTGTTTAGTGCATTGGAAGGCTTTTAGGATCTATGAAGACTTTACTATGTTACTCTAATAACTTATCAATCTTCTATTGTTACAATATTGTGAAAGTGGTGTGTGCTACCAAAGTGCACTTTATCATCTATACAAGTGTGTCAGGGCAAACCATGAGCAACACAAACTTCTATGCTTACTTGGTAGATACCAAGGTGACTTTGGTCATGGGTACTAACTCAAAGAGATTGTAGAAGTGATTTTACACATGAATAGTCTAACATTGTGGATTTGCTTGATATGTAGCTTCTAATTCATACAAATATAATATTCTCAACAATATTTCACAAACCTTTAGAGGACTAATGTCACAAGTGACATCATCCTCCATGGGATTGATTTTGTATTAAAAAGTGCATTTTTATTGGACCTGTATATCTTCCCCTACTATAGCCACTCCAAAGAGTATGTCTTAGGATGTGTAGTAGTGGTAAGACCAAGGTGTTGAGTTTTGGATTATGTAATGATGTTCTTATGAATATAAATATTTATGATGCCATGAAGAGGTTAATCCTTCACCCCAAACTTGGTGTGGAAGAAAAGCTCATGTTCATTAGAGATGTTTACCATAGTGGTGTTGTTACTTAGAAAAGAGGTATATAGACCAGTGTTTTCCATTAATGTGGGTCCTAGTGTAGACTGTGTGAGCAAGGATTATTGTACACAAAATTCATAATCATTGTGAGTGGATGAGTGATGGTGGTGGTACCACATATCACCAACTTATTCTTTCCTTTGTCTAAACTAGAAGGTTTAGAAGCCTTTGAGCATTGATTAGTCTTCTAAGGTTTCTCGCTTTTGTGATAAGTGTTTTACTTTTAAATAGAAGAGTGTGATGTGGATTTGTACGAGGGTGAGACCTAACACACTGCATTGGATGAAGAGGTGGAATGTTGCTTCATATTTTCCTTATATTCAATATTGGAGGCATTGAAATATGCATTCACTAAAGTTTCATAAGTCAAGAACTCCATATTTTCATGGACATAAGTTAATATTATACTAATTTAATTAAACACCCTATGTTGTTCACTCATTTTTTGTTGTATGCACATAGATTAGTCATGGAATGCATTGGTTTAGTCCTCCACATACTAATCCTTGAACTAACATAGCTATTTTAAATTGATGTATTCATCTTCAAAGTGTTAGAGAGGTTATTAATCCTCCTTCAATAGATTGACAAAAGTCTTCCATGATTAAATTAGAATGTACTCTTTTTCATGATGCATATTGAAGGTCTCCCACTAGTGAATAACTAGAATAGACATCTTTGATATTGCAAAGGTGATCTTCTCAGCATTAGTGAAGTAGTAGGTTGATAAGTACACCTGAAGTTGTCAAATCTAGGCGTCCAATGTTTTTTCATTGATATTATCTTTAAACAAAGGGATGTGGATATTGACTTATAATTTGAAGGGGTTTTATTTATGAACTATTGTAGAGCATACTATAGAGATGTATGGGAAGGTGTTAGGTTGAATGGAATCATAAATTCATAAAACTGACCAAAAATTTTGGTGTGTTGTGCTTCCAGTGCATTGATGATGAGCCTTAAAAACTTTCAGGCTACCTCAAATTACTTATGGGTGTTAGACATCTTAATTTTGCTATGGAATTCATCTAGAATTTATGAAATAAAATTGACTATTAGACCTTCTCTCATTGTGATCATGTGGTTATAGGCATAGAAAGGATAATAGTTCTATGTTGATACCAATGATCCACACCACAAGGCCCAAAGCCAAGTGTGTGATGGACAACTAAGTTGTTATTATGTAGAGTGAATTCATAGAGATGTATTTAGATATAACAATCAAATAATACATTCAATGGATTGGAAGTCTTATTTATAGAAATGCAACTTCTATTTAATAATAAAGAATAGGGAGAATTAGTACAATATATAATAGTGCATGTGTTAAAAAATATATATACAACACATGATATCTATGTTATGCTTATGTAATGTATCAACCTAATTATTTATGGTCAAATGTATATGCTACATATTTTACATGCATGATTAAAAGGGTATTTATAAATGACTATTGTAGAATACAATGAAGGTAAAGTTAAAATGTCTCACCAAGAAAATTTGAAATGTATCACCCTCCTTACATGGTGATGGTGGAGTTCCAAACTAGGTAGTGACCACTAATTTATTTTGATGACTACCAACTAATTACTAATGGTCTTGATCTCAATAATCCCAGTTGATAGCTAATGATAATTAATCCTATGAGTCTGGGTTGATCTAGGGATATTAGTCAAGACATGTAATTTGGGTAGTTTGTCATGCAGTTATGTTGAAGTGGAGCCTAATAGAGAAGTCTAGTATATGAGTATATGTTAGTGAGGCATGTAGGATTGTGAGTTATAGAGTGCATAGTGAGATGCATAGGTTGTGATTTGAGGTGATCATCACATATAAGCTTGTGAGCAAACACATGACTTTTGCATGGGAGTGTTATCAATCTTATTATAAAGGAGTGTGTAGGATTACATGAGAGGTGTGATTTATACATAGATGAACAAATGAAGAGTGTGCTCAGATGCATAGAGATTTTTCATAGATCATTCAAGGAAAGTCTAAATTTACATTTTCTAGAATAAGATCATGTCAAAATTCATGCATCCCATGTATGTTTACAATATACAATATGAATAATATTCCATCATCCAAAATAACTCTTAGATTAAAAAATTTAAAAAAATACTTGAGTTACAATGTATGTAGGCAATGATGCATAAATACCACCTATGGTGCTAATGTGACACCACTAAAAAATGAATCTTACATGCTCGGGTAGAAACTAAAGTGATCTGATGTATTACATGAGTTGATGTGGCCAAAGAACAAATTAAAGTAAATTTTAGTGTAGTTATGGTAATAAAAATGAGAATTGGGACATATGTGGGACCTGTAGGAGTTTGTACCAACACATAATTTTAAATTTGAGGTTGACTATTAATTGGTTGGGTACGAATAGATGGTATATTTTCTATAATATATGCCTACTTCAGTACCTCTATTTTCTTATATAAATCATGAATTCCCTAAAACATAATATTGATTATTTCATAATCAAGCATAGAACTTTTGAACAATTATGAAACCTTATCCATCATATTTATATGTATAACCATTAAAGCTCTGATTTACATATGGATAGTTTCTATCTTTGTTACCTTATCCCTAACAAAATTTATCAATTGTATAATTTTTTCATTAGTCATCTATACCATCCACTAAATTTTTATCCAAAAGATATTAGATGCCACTCAGAGTAGGACTTAAAAAATGGGCTTAGAAACTAACTGCCTGAGAGGAGTATACACATATATAACTCTCATGCCCTTCAAAATAAAGACCACTTCTCTCTCATGATTCATAAATTTTTGGACTAGAACTCACATCTCCTAATGCTAGTCAAGTAAGTTGTCTCTCCTAGTGGTTACATAATTTTGAGCCCATGCACCTTTTGGGGTCATTATTAAATTCAAATGAGCATAAGCCCTATTCCTTATAGATTGGATTAAGAAGTTAATTTTACTCTCCATGTCTTTTATTTTATTTTGAAATTCAGGGACATCCCTCCACTTGGGTTGGGATTTAACCTTCATAGATCTTATTGAGCTAATAATATCATCAAATTTCTTTGCCACACTTTTTACACTATCCAAAATTTGCTTAGGGGCCTAAATAATATTCCTTTCTTGTAATGAAGGATTTGTCCAAGGAAAGTTCATCAATTTGACACAAAAGTAGAGAAATTATATAAAAATAAGAGCAAGTTACCTCTTCAATGCAAGTCAATATTGAGAAAAAGATTTTGAAGCGGGAAAACTGAATGAATCAGTGAAAAAACCCACGTGATATTATTAAGAGACTTTCCAAAACTTCTCCAAATGTACAAGAAGATAAGAGCATAAACAAAAGAATTAGAGAGGGCATAAGGTTCCTAAATGATGAAGAAGAGGAGAGGAGAAGATATTTTATAGAGATAGAGGAATAATGAGAGTTACTAAAGACCCCATTAATGACCTTAAAAGCCTCCTAAATGTGTATGCCACTTGCGTCATAATACCTTATCAATTAGGGAGGTGTGTGCCAAGTGTAGGAAGGGAGGTTACATACAATTAAATCCTCCTAAATCCTAGGTTGACTAAAGAGGTCAGTGCCACCTCATAGAATCCAGATTTATGGGAATTTATAATTCTCATAAATATAAATTCCTTGCATACTAAAAAGGAACTTAAGATAAATAATATTATCCTAAATAAAAGGTAATTCTAACACTCCCGCTTAAACTTTATTTAGGGGTTGACAAACAAACAAGAAGGGGGGAAACATTACTAACCCTTCCCCTTGATGAGAACTTTGTTCAATATTAACTTATTACAAATAAGAAAAACGAGTCTTTACATAGAGGCTTAGTGAAGATATCAACTAATTGTTCTTTAGTAGGATAGAAACAGAGAAGAATTTGATTGTCTTTAATAAGTTTGAACTGAAAGTGATGTTGAATCTCAATGTGCTTGGACCTTGCATGAAAAACTAGATTTTTTGCTAAGCCAATAACACTTTGATTATCACAAAAAAATTGAGTAGATGAATGTTGAGGGTGGCCAAAATTTGAAAGGAGTATTCTAATAAAAATAGCTTCTTTCACAACATGATTACAAGCTTTATACTTAGATTTTATAGAAGATAGAGATACAGAGGTCTACTTTTTACTATTCTATGAAATAGTGTCATAACCCAAAGAGAAAAAATAACCACTGGTAGATTTATGATCATTAGGATCACCATCCCAATTAGAATCTAAATAACCTACCAAAGAGAAATTATTATTCAAGGTATACTCGATGCCAAGAATTAGAGTACCTTTAATATAGAGAAGAATTGTTTTAGCAGCTTTAAAATGATTAGTTTGAGGTTTATACATAAAAAAAGAAACTAATCCAATAGAAACGGCAATATCGAGATAAGTATGAGTAAGATAATTCAAACTACCAACTAATTATCTATAGAGAGTTGGATCAATAGGTTCAATTTCAATGTCATTCAGTAATTTGACACCAAGTTCACAAGGGGTAGCAATAAGTTTGAAATCTAACATATTAACCCTAGATAATAAATCATATGCATATTTATATTGAGAAATAGAAATCCTAACTCTTTATTGCCAAACTTATGTGCTTAAGAAGTAATGTAAGAGACCTAGATCATTCATTTCAAAAGTATTCTTCAAAGCATTTTTAGTGCCAAAAACCATTGAACTATTACTACCAGCGATGATTAAGTCATCAACATACAAAATAATGATAACTATGTCATTTAGAGTATTTTTGACAAAAGGATTAGGATCATTAGAACTATGAATAAAGCCTTGAGATATAAAGAATTGATAAATTTTAGAGTACCATTCTCTAAGAGATTAATTTACACCATAAATAGCTTTATTTAACTTACATACAAGATGTTCATTTCCTTTTTTTTTTAAATTGGAGGTTGAGACATGTAAATTTCTTCATGAAAGTCACCATTTAAAAAATCACTTTAACATCCATTTTATAAACATGCCAATGCATGTGAGCAACTACAGCTAAAACAACTTTAATAGTGAGAATTTTAGTAATAAGAGCAAAGGTTTCATTATAGTCAATTCCTTCAATTTGAAAAAAAACATCTAAAAACTAGTCTATCTTTATATTTTTTAATTTTTTTGTTAGAATTGAACTTATTTTTAAACAAATATTTACAACTTACCAAATTATGCCCTTTAAGTAAAGGAACTAAGTCCCGAATGTTATTAGAAATCAAAGAGTTGTATTCATCATGCATAGTTTTTTCCCAATGAGGGTGACCTTGAGCTTGTTTTAAAGTTTGAGGATCATTATTTTTCATAATTTTAGACATCAAAGCATAATTTCAAATTTTTTGTCTAGTTCTATGAGTATTATTAAGATCAACATTAATTCTTGAATCTTTTATAGTAGTCTTAGCCCATTTAGACATAGCTTTAGGTGGAGCAAGACTAGAAGAAGGAAAAGGAATTAGAGTAACAACATCATTATGCAACACATCATTATGATCATTATTATATTCAAAAGGAAAATAAATAGAAATAATAGCAAGAGAATTTGAATTAGAAGCACAATCAAGCATACCATTTTCAGCAATATTAACATCCCTTTTAATCTTGGTTTTGTTAGTTTGAGGATTATAAACCTTATAGGCTTTAGATGATTCATCATAACTAAAAAATATAAAATTATATATCTTAAAATCTAAATTTTGATACTTTTTAATTGGAATATGAACAAATGCATCACAACCAAAATCACGTAAATATTTTAAATTAAGTTTTCTACCACTCCAAGCTTCTTTAGGTGTAATATTTAAAATAGGCTTAGTGGGAGTCATATTAACGAGATAAACAAAACAATACATGGCTTCAATCTAAAATTTATAATGCATATTTTTAGCATACAACATACACCTAGCCATTTCAATGATAGTCCTATGTTTACGTTCAACAACACCATTTTGCTCAGGGGTGTAGGAAATAGTTTTCTCATGCTTAATTTTATGTTGCTTAAAATATGCAAGAAAATCATTGTTAACATATTTAGTACCATTATCAGTGTGTAATATGCATAAATAACAATGAGATTACTTTTCAATAAAGGCATGAAATTTAATAAAAGTGTCTAAAACTTGATCTTTAATTTTTAAGAAATAAATCCAAACTTGCCTAGTGCAATCATCAAAAAATGTTAAATCATAATTAACACCATTGATAGAGGGAGTTTTCATAGGGCCTAAAATATCACTATGAACTAAATGAATCTTTTCAATAGTACACCAAAAGTGATTTTTAGGAAAATAGTCTTTATAAATTTTACCAACCATACAACTATTACAAGTAGAAGTGGTGGGAGAAATGTTAGGCAAACCTTACATCATAATGAGTTTGTTAATGAGAGAAATACTTTGGTAATGGATATGACCTAATATTTCATTCCATAAATTACAATCATTAGAAACAAGAAATGCATGAGAAGATGAGGGAGAATAGAATCCAATAAATTTTAACAAATTATCATTGTCTAGAAAAGAAGTAGTAACTACTTAAAAATCTTGCTTAGTAGATTTAAAATAACAAGTATCATTAATAAATTCTACCTTATACTCCTATTTGCATAATTGAGGTACAGAAAGTAAATTCAATTTTAAATCAGAAAATAGCAAGACATCATGCAATTCACTTTAAGGATTTTAACATTTCCTATGGCTTCAACATTGTAAGAAGCATGATTTGTAAGACTTAAATGATTGTTAGAAAGATCTGGGTCTAAATTAGTAAACAATTGAGCATTAGATGTCATATTTTGAGTAGCACCAAAATTAATAATC